>JAZDUH010000354.1:4200000-4202500 GCA_036419115.1 Scarus forsteni | reverse complement strand
AAAGCCTTCCACTTAAAACCAACCTGTGTCGCTTAAGTGTGGGGATAGATTTTAGCTCTATCACATCATTTGCTTTGTTGTGTACAAAGGGATATAATAGCAGGTAATGGCCTGGTTGGATGGATTAATGACTTGCTTGGTGTTATTATCTTACAACTGCACATAGCTGTTTTGTATGAGCAGACACTCCAGCCAGATTCAAGGACTATCGGCTTGAAATGGCAGTGTTGGCCCAAAATGAACAGCCTTTTTTATCCAGTTAAGATGCACATGTCTGCACTGTCACTGACCCCTGTAAAGCTTTAGTAGTCCTGCCACTTAAACCATCTGAACCTGCTTGATTAATTGTCCTTAACCTGGCAGATCCATTTTGCCAAGCTAAAATCTAAAGTAAGCAACCTTTAAAGCAGGAAGAGGTGGGAGCTGTGTGCAAGATGTCAACAGAGTGACTGTTTGTACAGAGATTAGCACAGATGCTAGCAGCTTCAGTAGCAGCTTTATCAGATCGGAACAGCATTTTTTTATTAATTGAAAAATGTTAAATGTTTTGACATAAGTTCGTTGCATGAGTGGATTAAGTTCTGTAGCTCAGTAACACAAGTTAATTGCCACAATGAAATGACTTCATTTGAACACAGAATAGGATTTTGAGGATTTTCTCACACAGTTGTCTGAATAAACTGATTTGCCTCTTGAAATGAATTGTCTTGGCTCCTGAGACCCTGTGTTGATTTTCATGCACAATGTAACCTACTTTAAAGCCTAAGATGTCAATCAGCAGTGTGACTTGTCTTACTTTATACATCAGATCACGTTTTGCAGACAGAAGGGGAAAGGAGTCATTGACCTTTTGTATCTTTTCTGTGTGAATATACATTAAACATGTTACCATAAGGGTACATGTAATACAGCTCTGTACACTTCATATGTGTGTATGTAAGACCATGTTGGTATAAAGTACATCTTAGTTGTTCTTGACTTCAGATTGATTGTTGTACTTACCGAGTTGACAATATTAAAGACGAGCACCGGGCCATATCATAACTCCCACAATAACACTAATAGAAATGAAGAGCTTTCTCTTCTGCTTCTCAATGGGGGCGGACGCTTTTCTTTTTGCTCCCTGCCCTTATCTGCCCTGCGTGCTGTCTGTGTCTACTGCAGCCTCTCTCTGCATTTCTTTCCAAAATCTAAAATCATGGAATTAATCAGCTGGTCTCTCAACACCATCAACCAAATTTTTTCGACGAGAAAAGCGGGTAAAGGAGAACCCGCCTGTCCCAATGGTACTTTCCCGGCTGGATACACGATGGACTCCTGGGAGAAGTGGAGGATCGTGTGCCTGTCGATTTTGTCCGTAAAGGACGTGGAAGATGCCTACATAATTGGATTTATGCTAACAGGTTTCCTGCTGTTTGGAGTTAGCAGTTTCCTGATTTATCACAAAGTTAAAAAGACGATGGTAGCACATTTGGCTCTTGAGAAGCTGCCCGTCATGACTGAAGGAATGTGCAGGGCTGTCAACACTCGGACTCAAGCGATTTGTGAGCTCAATCGCAAGTTCGAACTCGTCCGCAAGCAGGACAACACCTTGGAGAAGTTGGCAGCTCAGCTCGGTTGAATGGGCCCACATGGGTTGGTCTGACCCAAACTATTCCTTATCTGTTATTGTTTTGGCTTCCCATCTGTCCTTGAGCAGGTGTATCTTACTCATTTTCTACATATTCATGTTTCAGTCAGTCAACTCACGTTCAATTGCTTTATTGTTGCTGCAAATACATGTTATAGGTTTGGCGTCCAGGCTCCAGTCTCATCACTCCTTGCAGAAATGTTTACATGAAGGCATGGAGGAGTGATGAGCAAAACATATGAGAACACCCCCTGGAGCCTGCAGGTGGATGCTGGGGTGAAAGAACACGCAGCAATCAGCGTCTGGCAGCATAGACGTTTTCCGAGCAGAGGGAGAGATGGGTAAACTCCCAGTTTAAATACACCGCCAAATTGAGAGGTGGAGAGTGTGATTGGAGGATTGATGTAAGGAGTGTGACGTATGACATGTGAAATGTGACATGTGAATAGCAGCGCCGCTCGAGTTGTCTGCCTGAACTAGCTCGCAGGCTTCGCTTCATTTCAGTCAGTCAACTCACGTTCAATTGCTTTATTGTTGCTGCAAATACATGTTATAGGTTTGGCGTCCAGGCTCCAGTCTCATCACTCCTTGCAGAAATGTTTACATGAAGGCATGGAGGAGTGATGAGCAAAACATATGCCGTGTCACCATTCCCCCCAGCGCCCACTGAGAGGAATATACTACCTAGTGAACTACTATGTGTGGGCCCTGGCTTCATTGGCTGTGTCGCCATTCCCCCCAGCGCCCTCTGAGAGGAATATACTACCTAGTGAATGCAGATGCAAGCATGATGAATTGGTACATACTGAACCCCAGCACACCACCTGATATGCAGTACAGAGTTATGCAGCAATGGATACAATCTTTAAA
>JAZDUH010000354.1:3742500-4197500 GCA_036419115.1 Scarus forsteni | reverse complement strand
TTGATATGCATGGCAGCTTTGGCAGAAAAGGCTGTGGTATCCTTAAAGAGAACCACTGTAGGAAAGATCTGAATTGTGGCTAAGCAGGTGACAAATTCCTCTCTACGTTGCGGATATACTTCACAAATAGTGTCTCTAAAACACCGAAAGCCACATAAATTCTGCCAAGTAAGGAACTTGAACAGTCTTGGATCACTATCCTTAGCTTTACATGTACATCTGTGGTATAAATATTATGAATTTTTAATACTGATTATACCTTAATCTCATTCACAGTCTCATTTTAACTTATTTTCTTTCACAAGGAAGTTGATGTTTCATGTTGCAATCCTTTTTTTTTTTCATTTGGTTGAATTTATTCTATGTTATTTTAATTCTGCCTCTTAATTAATTAACTAATTTAATTTAGTTAAATTAGTGCTCCTCTATTCTAATGTCTTCATCTTATATTTCCAACTGGTATACTGTGTTCAAGAGCAACTTAAACAACCAAATTCCCCTGGGGATTAATAAAGTATTCTTGATTTCTGATTCTGATTTAGAACTACTGAAACGTCTCCACGAGCTCATTCTGAATCTTTGTATGCAAATTCACTACACAACAGAATCTTCACCAGATAAATATTATGGCCTATCGAGATAAGAGCAAAGTTTGATGATAATAATAAATTACTTTAAATAACTATGTAATCCAGTCGATGATTCTCCATACCTCTCAGATGACTGAAAAGATAGAAATAATATATGATTAATGACAAGAGCTGATGATAAAACAACCCTGAAGAAGACTTCTAATTCAATCATTTGTCAGATGTTAGAGATTATGGGAATGAGATTACCTGAAAAGATTTGATTCCTCAGAGAATCAGGAATAGCAGCAGCAGGAGGCAGAAACCAGACCCTTGGCAGAAACGGGACTGCAGATCCCAGGATTCTTGCGGCATACGGCACCCGGGAAGGGCCTGCATCCAGCGAAGCGAAGGACGCGGAAGTGGACCCGGGATGTTCATATGGCGCGGCGTTTTTTCCATGGTGTTCAGCGCTGTTTTAACTTCGAGAAGTGCAGACAGGGAGGACGCGTCTGTGGAGAAACCGGAATCTGGCTGCTCCGCTTTGGGGGAGCAGCCAGTGGAGAACACTGTGCAACACTCTCTCACAATTTTTCAACAGCCCCACTTCACACATCTGTAAAATCTTAATCATATGATTAGGTTTGAATAGTTGCTTCTTTCTTATTTCTAGAGCAGTATTTGAGATACTCTCCAAATATCTACCTCCTGAGGACTAGAAAGCTCTGTGGACCCCTATGACAATAGTAAATGTTAGAGAATGTCATACTGGACTTTCCTTCCTGTAGTGAGGTATTTTTTCCCCAGAATATTTTAGATCACTTTGTGTTTCTGGACTTGGTTGCATTTTCTGTTGCAACAAATTAAACTGCACAAAGTGTTGCAATGTAATGTCCTTTTCAGCTAAATAAACAACATTTTAGAACAGCGTGCCTTGTTTACTTTTAGTCAATAATTGTGCAGGATAATTACGCAAATGGTTCAGACTGCCACAATCCATCCTGCCACGCAGCAGTTTCATTTAAAAACGTGTGGCACATTATTCAATCAATATTATAAAGACAACTGTGTTAAACATAAAAAGCCTCTAGAAGTATGCTGTCATATCAAACATTGAAGTTTAAAGACTGTGGTATATAACCTATGACACACAAGCTACAAAGAGCGTTGATGAGTCTCTCACTGAGGACAAACCACATTACACAAGTATTATCAGCTATTCTGATGCCAAGCAGGATTTTCCAGAACATACCTTGTGCCCCTCTGCAGATATAAATAGTCCCTGATCATTTACACACAGTATGTCCAAGAGGAAGAATTGACACTTCTCTCACTAGAGAAAATATAGTTGACCACAAGATGAGGTAAGAAGTTTGTTTTTATCATGAAGGTTACAGTGTAAGAAGTTCAGAATAGTTTACATTAGCTTAATTTGTTTCACTGTTAAAGAAAATGTGTATAATATTAAGATTGATGCCGGTCAGCACAGACTTATTTCCTCTGCTCCTCTATTACAATTACAGTAACTAATAAAAGTCAGGATAAGTTACTTAAGTAAATTATTATTCAGCTTCAGTTTACTAAACCAGGTGTTTTCATGAGTCTCTGTCAACCAATGACTAAAAACATTACACTGTGAATATTTAAAACATAAGCAGACATCTTTAAACTTCTCAAACTCCTTCAGCTGGCATAATTAGTTCCACCTTTAAATGGAGTTTATGTCATTCTAATATTTGACTCTGTTGTTATTGAAGGTTTTCACTGGCTGTGCTCCTTCTGGCTGCGTGCTGTCTGGCTGATGTGATATTAGCCGAAGAAACAAAGACACCTAGTGCATCAGGTAACAGCCTCACACTAACATGTACAAATACAGGCTTATCTTTAAAACCCTGGTCTTTATGTGGCAAAAAAGCAAAGACTAAAAACTCTAAGAAAAGAAAAATAGCTTTAAAGTTCACAGAAAATGTAATTTTTGGTATAAATGTCTTATGTTAACTTTGAAGTGAACAAAGAGACGAAAAAATATCAAAATCAGAAGGTTATTTCTTTAGATGCATGGCCATCTACATCAAATTCTAACACATTGCAGTAGTTGTAAACTTAAAGAAGTCATTGTGTACCAAAGTGGATGACTCATTGAATTGTGTGCTACAGTAACTGTTAAGTCTTTTATCATATCAATTATACAGTGACTCAGAGCCTTTGTGTCACGCTTTCACAAAAGCGATAATTGTTGCCTACAATAGATCAGAGTTTGGATTAAATATACAGTGAGAAGAAAGAGACAAAATTCTCCCTACTGAAAAACAGAGTCTCCTTTGATCAAGAAAAGTTTCTCATTGGTCTTATTGGCAACAAAACGCCCATAATTCTCTTCTTTTGTTCACTAAAACCTTTTCAATGGTTGCTGTTAAGAAAGACTTTATAGATAATGCGATGACTGAAAATGAAGAAATTCATAAAGTCCCTAGGTGAAAACAATTAAAAATGAAAGTAATGAGATGATAAAATTTTAACCAAAGTTACAAATGAATACTTCCTGAAAGTAAGCTCATTGTCTTATTGAGGGCTGTTGTTGGTTTGACAGCTGGAGAGGTGCCCTGCTTAGAAGTCCTTCTTCAGGAGCAGCATGCCATTTTTCTGACATTTCTTCAAATGCACGATCATACAACCTGTTTGTACATGTGCATGTGTATTTCAGTCTATGTGTGTGTAGCATGGCTTAATAACAGATTGTGAAGAACTTTGTTTCTTCACAAGGGATTGATAAAGCATGTCTTCTTCTTCCTTTATTTAGTCCTGACAGCAACATATAACATAAAGAAAAGACAAATAGAGAAAAAGAGGAAGATAAACAAGTAAAAGACCAAGTAAAAGTGCTTTTCGGTAAAATTTATGCATGATAAAAATTATTTAAAAACACATTTCAAAGCAAAGGTAGTTCACGAAGAACATTAAACAGTCAATTATTAGAATAAGAACTCTTTGTTATTAACACAATTTTGTTGTTAAAATATTCAAAACACTAATTTCAATGTAAGTAAAGGGGTTAAAAAATGAAGCTTATTTTATTTAAAAATACTGGGGGAGAAACTCCATGACTCCCCTGCTGAGATTTAAGTTGTACCCTTGTGGACATCGTGATGTTGTCATATGTTTATGTTCTGTATTAATCTTCCATCATAGGAGCTGATTCAATTCCAGATCACATTTTGCCATGCAGTACATAAAACATATGCTTTGTAGCAGACAGAACTGATACTCTAACAAAATTAAGTATTATCTCTTGGATTTTCTGTTAAAGGTCCCATGTACCACAAAATCCATTTTCTGCTTGCAATGTTGTTAGAAGCAGCTTGAGGAGTGAAGGAACATGACGCCTTTACTCTTAGATCATCAAGAAATTCATAATGCCTCTTAAATAAAATGCTTAAACTCATTTTTTTACTACTTTCCTATATTATATAATGTCTATACAGCCTCCATCTTAATGTGTTTTCAGAACATCGCAGGCTGAAAAAGCAGAAAAAGCTTAAACATATGACAGGGGGCAAAAATGCCCCCTCTTCAGAAATTAGGAAGACACTGACATCTAAAGGGTTAAAATTGTAAAATAATTGAAATCTTGACAGTTATGGTCAGGACTAAAGAAGATCAAATATTTATGTTAAAAGGTGGAAACTTTCAATTAATGAAAACCAATGATGTTTCTTTATCATCAATGTGTCCAATACTGTATAAGTCCCCCACGAAGATTTTTCTATTGCATTTCATACACTGAACATACGGGGATTAAAATGTTAAAATTTACACTTATATACTTCAAACTGTCATCAAAAGGTTAAAATTGTTCCAATAATTGAATATTTGGAAGTTATGATCGGGGTTGAAATGGATTAAAATATTTGTTTATTTCAATAAATCCTATTTTAAGGCATTTTCAAAGGATACCAAAATGTCCCTTTAAGCCAATGTGTCACAGGGATTTACTACACTTTGAAGAAAACACAGGGATATAGGATTTTTGTTTTTAATTTTAAAAATTGTAAAATTTGTACTATTTTTGAATGGGTCTTTTACATCACAATATGTGTACTGTATGATCCTAATAGAGTTTAGAGCAAGCTCTTATTCAATTATATTTTTAGTCATAAAGCAATTCTCTCAAATGCAACAGTAAAATTAAAAAATCATGTGAAGACAAAGTCTTTATGTAATCAGTGACACATCTTAAGCCAGTAATACAATTCTTTGCTAATAAATAAATAAATAAATAAATCGGAATTGAAGTTTTCTTTCTTTAACATGTCCAGGATGAGACAAGCAAAGAGACGAGATGTATTGTTCAGTCCTCATTGGCAGTCAAAATCAACACCAACCCACAGTTCCCTAATGGATCTGTAAAATAACCTAAGGCAAAATCATTGTGTTCAATTCTCTATAAGATCAACATTATTGCATTAATTAATGATAAGAAAAAAAAAAAATATATATATATATATATTATAGATGTATATATATTTAATGGAATACATTTCAGTAACATTTCAGCCCTACAGCCTGCTGACTGATGAGAAATCATGCTGGTTTTGAGCATTAAATGCACCAGAACATTCATGTGCAAACAAAAAAGTATTTGATACCAATGACTAGTATTGTTACAACCAACTTCAGCTTAGCTACACTAATGGACAGAGACAAATTTGAATGAAATGATTATAACAATTTGTGACGCAAAATGGACAACATGAGCATTTGGCCTCTGCAATTTACCTTCTTTTTATGACTGTAATGACTATCTGATGTTCGACTCCATGCTAGATTAGGTAAGAAGTAAATATCTCACTGGCAGGCACTGAGGGCATTTGTTGGTCCTGCAAGGTCATTTGTTTCAAACCAAAAAGTGCAAGTCACACTCTTTGATTCTCAGCCAGTGAACATTCAAATTACACACGTAACTCTTACACAGTCACAGCTGAGAGCCAAGGGTCACCTCAGTGGAGGTGGAACCCTGGAACATTTTTCTTTTTTATTTGTTGTTATACTTTATTAAGATGTTTTATGTCACTCTTTGCTAAAATAGTTCTGAATAAGAATATTAGGAAGTGTAACTTTCCTTATTAATGGATGCCATTTATGAGTCCAGTTTATGGTCAAATATAAAAAATATTGCTCCCTGTGAGACACTGTGATCAACCTGTTGTACACTTTTGAAAAAGTTGTAGTGAAACCAACAGAGTGCCTTTTGTTTAAGAATTTGATCAAAATTATTTACATCTCCAATGGGATCACTCAACATACTCACCAACAATATGTATGCTTATTTATTTATTTATTTTAATCTAATTTCTAATCAGGATTTTTTAATTGTTATTTTAGTCTTAGCACAGTGCTCCCTCATTTTTTATGAAAGATGGTATTTCTTCAGTCCTCTTGTTATTCTTTTCTGTTCAAATCTCTTCCTCATGTCTGTGTGATGTGGATTGCTAGGGTGGGGTGTGACGTGGGTTGTGTTTTTCATTGTATTCAATTTTCTACTTTTAATGATTTGTATTTATTTATTTCTTCATTTCTGTGATAAGCACTTTGTGCTACAAAACTTTGTATGAGAAGTAGTATACAAAAAAAGTTTGAATGATTGATAGATTTAAAATACCTGCATTTACATGGCCTGAAATGCACTAACAGCATTCATAAAAACAAATTAAGAAGATATCGTAGAAAGTTAGACAAAATTTGTTTTTTGTGTTTCAGTTCCTATGATAGCATCACTCCGGTCCAAGCGAATGACTGGGGGGTTTCCGGCTCCTCATGTCCCCTGGCAGGCCATGATATTCCTTTCTGACAGTTTCATGGAAGGAGGCTACGCAAGTGGTGCTCTGATCTCTGACCGCTGGATACTGACTGCTGGCAGGAACCTGTTCGTTCAAAGGACAAGACAGGATACTCGGGGAGTTACTCCTCTGACACCCAAAGTCTTCCTGGGAATCACAGGTCGCCCAGAGGCAGACGAGTCCACACAGCGAGCAGTAGAGAAGGTAATGATATATGCTCAAAGGAACATACAAAACACAGAAGAGGGGCCTATAAACTCCAAAAAGCATGACCTCTCTTCTAAAACTTTTTAATGAAGTAGATAAAGAATATAAAAAAACTTAAAGATTATCCAGGAAAATTAATTGACAATAAGGGAAAAACACATGAAAACAGTTCTAAAGCCATAGGTAAAAGAATTTAAAATCTTAATCAGACTTTGTCTTTCTCAATTTTTCCTCCAGATTGTTCTTCATCCAGGTTTCCAGAACCACACAGACTGGGACAATGACCTTGCTCTGATTCAGCTGAAGGAGCCTGTGGTCATGAGTGATAAAATAACACCTATCCCCTTGCCTCAGGGAAATAACGGGTTAAGCGGCGGGGTCATCGCAGGCTGGGGTTGGGGGGTGTATTTCACCCAAGCTCAATCACTCAAGTGCATGGTCCTCCCCCTGGTTGGTCATTCTGATTGTAAGAGTGCATTCAATGGGAGGGTCCACAAACCAGTCGTGGATGACAACATGTTCTGCACCAGGTCTCCTGGTTTCAACCACAATGTGTGTCAAGGTGATGCTGGGGGCGCTTTGGTTGCCAGTGATCCTGACACTGGAGATGTTTATGCAGTAGGGATCCTGTCTTATGATAAGCCCTGCAGTAGTTCTGATTTTGCAGTGCACATGAAGATTTCTTCTTATTTGCCCTGGATCCACAGTGTCATCAGAGGAGATACAGAGAGATCGGCTAAGCTGCGCTCTGATGCAGTGTCTAAGATGTTGGCACTGCAATATTAAGCCTAAGGCTTTTCTGTCTTGATTGTTCATTGAAGTCAGTTGGTCACTAGTGGATAATTTGAGGCATTACATAAAAAAATGTATTGTTTTAAATTTGTGGGTTGTTATTAAACCTTTTTATCAAATCATACTTGTGTTCATCGTTTTGATTAAAAGTAAGTGTAATTAAAGTTTTTGGATAATTTCCATTAAATAAAATTAGTCTTTGAAAATGAGGGACAGTGGGACAAGTGAGGGACGGTGTGTAAAAGTTTCTAATGGAGCTTTGTTTCAGAATTCTGCCTATTACCCCTGTTTCTCTAAATGTTTGTCAGTCACAGCTGTATAAGAAAATACAACCACATGTACAGGTAGGGGCAGAGGCTAGGGATTACCTCTGAATTTAAGAAAAGGAAACTCTACCAGAACAATGGCTTTGACACTGCAGATCAAGTGTAGAAACTGTTCAGACGGCTGGGGTACCACTCAAACATAAAATGCACAAGACCTGTCTTGTCCTCCCCTGTTTCTGTTGTTTTGCATTTCAAAGACTGGGAGCCACACAGGTGCTTAGAAATCTATTTACAGAGCCTTTAATGCCACATACAGCAGCAATGCAAGCATTTAGGAATCCTCAGAGGTCTGTTATTATGGGAAGCCCTCTGTGGGCATTGCCTTACATGGAGATTTCAGAGGGGGTTTTCTTTGCAGTGTTAACTGACCAAAAATCTCTGGAACACTTGCTAAAAATGTATAATGTCATAAACAATAGTATAAGGATATATACTGTACTGCCATAAACAATGATCTCCTTAAAAGTGGGAAAGTCATAGTACCTATGGGTTTGTTGTTCTCAGGTCTATGCTTAAATAGACTTTTGTTTGCTTTTGTTTTTAGCTTGCTTACTGTCTGTGTTATCCAGGGTTAAAGTTTTTTTTTACATTTAACCTTTATTTAAACAGGTAAAAGACCCAGTGAGGTCAAGACTTCTTTCACAAGGGTGACCTAGCCAAGAGAGGCAGCAGCACATGTCACAGTAGACAAAACAGACAGAGTACAGTAACAGAAGTACATATCATATTCTTTCTTTTTCTAAGTGAACCTCCCTCATTGTCCAACTCTTTGTTCTTCCAAAAGAGGGACATGTGGGGTGGGAAAGACAGCCCATCCATATCAGGTGCATTATGTTTCAGGGCATCTTTGCATGAGTACCACTGAAGAAGATCCAACAGACTTTCAAACTCTGAAGAAAACACATAGCAAATATCAACCTTTAGATACAAATTGTAACTTGAAGTTGATCAGAGAATCATCCAATAAATGCATAGGAATCCTTTAACCACATTTGGTTGCATAGCTAAAATGAATATGAGTAAACTAATGCAGCCACTTGTGACAGTAAGGCTGTGACAGGCAGCTCTCAGGTCTACGGCTGGCCTGAAAATATTCAAGATAAGAAAGAAATGGGATGAAGGAAGGCAGAGTATGTTGAGTAAGGCTTGGGTTAGCAAACAAACTTCTCCATGAGGAGTTTTCTTTGTAAAACATGCTTGTCACATCTCCATGACCTTTTGCTTCTCTGACAGTGGAAATATATGGCAAACTATTAATTCAGTTTCCTGGTAATATTGACAAAATCATTAAATTACATTTTCACTTGATGTGAAAACACAAAATGTTTGTTACAAGGGAAAACAGAGACATTTTTAGCAGGTCTGAATCAGGGGAAGGAGGTTTCCCTCTAAAGCCTCTAAAATATTTATAATCCTGTCAAGGACCATTACTCTGAACCAGTCTCAGAGAGTACTCTCTCCGGCTCGTCACTCCTGCAGAGCACTGACGTCAATAACACCAACATTCTCTTACTGCATTAGGACAATGTTGGTAGGGATGATGAATTTGCATGCTGTCTAAGCATAATGCGTATGTACGTATATTTTCATTTATTAAGAACTATTTATGTTTCAGCCCATTGAAATTTCATATTCAGTCTTTTTTCTTACAAATTGAAAATTCAACTCATAATGAATACATTTAAATCATGTCTGATTTTCATCAACATGGGCTTCAGGGCTTTACGCCTTATAGAATTAAAGCCAACTCGTTCAATAGGTGTTCAATCTTATTACCTTGTTTATTTTAATGACTTTATATTCCAGTAATTCAAGTTTCATTATTCATTTTTTGATGAAGTAATTTATTCATTATAATAGAATTTTTATTTTATGCTCAAGGAGTTTTACGATTACATCAGTAATAATAATATTATAAGGCAAGCCAGGGACACATTTCTGTGTTTAAAAAAACAAAAGGTACATTTTGAACAATGTGTGATCTTTAAGATTTTAGATTTTACTCTTTTTAGTAGGAAATGGTTTGTACAGTTTTTGTTACTTACTAAACATTTTACTGTGTTTGTCAACTGCATTTCTCTTGCTTTGTGTTCTCACAGAAATCTGAATTCTGTTGCATGAGAGGGCGTTCACACAAACTAAGGCTGATCATTTGTGCTGTCTCACCTCAGACTACCACTGGGTTGTGTCACAGCTGCACTATTGTTTGACCCACGCCCCACCAGACAGCAGCTGCTGTGAGACATGAAGCTCCAATGGTAATTCTGGAAATTTGCGCAAGATTTCTTCATACATGGGCTGAAAAAAATTAGAAACACATGGACTTGAGCTTATATAACGCTTCCCTAGTCTCTTTTGACTACTCAGAGAAGCTTTTCTCCTCATGTTCTATCTGTCCATTCACACCCATCTAATGTCAGATTCACGCAGTTGCTTTCAAACATATATATCAGCTTCAGCTCACATTCATGCCCTGACATACCCATTTACACACCATTAACACAGCAGTGGGAGAATCTTCCAGGCATGTGTTTTGTCCAAGGACACCTCTCCATGTGACAGCTGAAACCTAAACTTCCTTTATTTATACTGGGAGATTTTCCACATTTTTCATTACTAGAAAGCATTAAAAAAAAGTGCAAACCTCCGACAAGGTAGCTCACATATCGCTGTTACGTCTATAAGCAAAAGTTCTATGATGAAGTTGCCATCACAATATGAAAACCCACACCTAGCACTCTGAATCATGTTGATATTGTTATTAGTTGGACAGTTATCAAGCAAAACGCTTGTTTGTTCGCTTATGGTGGTTATCCGGATCACCACCAAAATCAGGAATGCCTTTGCAGAGGTCTGTGCTCTCTGGGCACTTCCAGTTTCTTTAGTAACCTGTCCTGTAGTTACAGACCTGTCTGTCACGTTGTATTGTACTTTATTATATTGTGTCAGGACTTTTCACAAAGTATTAAAAAATTAAAAGGAAGAGTAATGCATTGACCAACTTTTTTTGTAAAGCATCTTAAGGTAACATTTGTTGTGCCTTTGTTAAGGTAGCACTACAAAAACCTCTAAAAGGTTTGCATGAATTAATAAGTTATCAACAGGTTGAAAAAATAATAATCATGTCCAACAGGTTAAAGGTGTAGTCAGCAATCTTATAATCTTATAATCGAATGCACGATTTGTCAAAATCTCCGTATTTCTCCTCTCCATCCACAAGATGTCACCACTGAAAGCATGTTGAAAAAAGTCCAGTTTCAATACACAGCCTTGGCTCTGAATTTCAGCAGGTAAATACTGTGGCTCGGGCCGAGTCACCAAAACAGGGTACACCCTCCCACATCCAGGGGGCGATCATACTCATGCGCAGATCAGACAGAGGGGGGAGGGGGAGTCGTAGGATGCGTAGCGTGTGCAGTTAGCGTAAGTGTCCGGGAGAGATACAATAGGTGCAGTAGCAATGACTGAAAAACAGCCCAAAAGAAAAAGTTCAGAGGGGTGAAAAGTGAAAAAGAAGGGCTATGACCATGAAAGAGCAAAGACCCAGGTCAACATTGGTGTTGCTTTCCAACGGTGGAGGGAACTCCAGGAACCGAAAAACCTGAAAACGGACGCGGATTTCGCCGTCTTTCTGCAGGACAAGTAAGCAACATTAGCTTTGTGGTTCTTCACATAACAGTAACAGCCGTCAGGCATTCATCTTATTGTCTAATCTGCCAGAATGTACTGTTGTTTTGATGTTATCAATAATGGCAGTCGAGTTGTCTGACGAGTCGGGGTTACCTTAGCTACGTTGGTCAGCTACGCAGTTTCTACGGCCGTTTCCATGACGATGCACGTCCATCAGCTTTCGGGGGGCGGGTCTAAATTCGTTTACAAACAACCTCTCCACTCGTTTTCTCCCACATCGCCGACCGCACCTTTAAACACAATGAAACATCTCATGTGCTCCCCAAAGTGTGGGCTGTGGCCCCCTGGTAGGCTGAGAGTTACTGAAGATAGGCTGTGAGGGGTCATTTAAATGTTTTTGAAATCTCAAGCAAAATTGACATTACATTTCAAAGCACCATACTAAAGGAGTGCTTTTGCTGTATGTGCAAGCGGTCGGTGTTTCTGATTTCTGTTCCTTTCCTGCATGCAGTGTCTTCATGAAAGGCATCAAATTCCTTTATTTTTGAATAAATTCCTAGTTTTAGCTTATAAAATGAGTAAAACTGACACCCTGGCATCACAAACAAATGCATTTATGTGGAGCTGGCAGTGTGTGCAGTGCATTCTCCCCTCATGGGCATTCAAGGTGCCATACAGCAGCACAGCAAAGGTCAGCACACTTTCAGCAGACACTCCGAAGAGATGCACCATCTTCAACATGACAGTGTTAGTGAAAGACTGATGCAGCTCCACTCAGTGACCTCCTCTGACTTTAGACTGAAGGTTTCTAATATCAGGTCTGTGGACTGTTTATCATGCAGAATTTTTTAATGTAAAACAGATGTTATCCAAACTCACGAAAAGCGTGAGTCTTTTATTTTAGGATGGTCTTAACTGGACAACTTCAGTTAAAGGTTAGGCTTATATAGCTTGTCCAAACCCACCCCATATTGCTTTTGTCTTTGAGAATATTCTTCTTCTAGTTGGATTTTACAGATCAGAGTAGTATCAAATTAAAGGAAATATCTTGATTATTTTTGTAGCATCCATGATGATGACAGCGATTGTGTCTAAAGCCTTCTTATGAACCTTGGCTTGGACCTGGATGTTGAGGAGGACTATCATAAGCTATCACAGTGTTATATCTCCTGCCATCCAGAAGTAGTTCGCCCACTCGTTGTGGCTAAGGGCCTCATGAAACAGATATCACACCTGAATTATTACTGTATCAAAGTTTCCTCCTGAGCCACGGAGAGTGCTTACAAATACTCAGAATTTAGTTTCTTCTGTGAAGCCTCCTCTCACCTAATGTCGTATACAGACGTAAGCTTTGCTGCAGCCGAACAAATCATGAACCTTGAGACCAAAAAAAAAAAAAATACAAATGCTGCATTAAAGCCTTCCCTCTGCAGCTTGTGTGCATGTTGAATATATGAGGCACTCTGGTGGCTTGGGAGTAATATCATGCCTTTGGTTAGGTACACAGGCACACCGAAGTGCCAATGTCATTTCAGCCCAGTTACAGGACTAACCTTGCCTTGCAGTAAGTTACTTTAGCACACTTTTGCTTGTCAGCATTGGGCTTTTCTTTAAGAGACAGGACAGAGGAGAGTGGGAGACTATAGGAAGAGACAGCAGTGGCTGAGACTTAGAGTTGAAGTAAGACTATCAGGTCAATGTCCATTGACAAGTTTCCTGTGAACATATTTGGAAAATAAACTTATTTACTATAAACCCAAATTCCAGTGAAGTTGGGACATTGTGTAAAACATGAACAAAAACAGAGCGCAATTATTTACAAATTTTCAACCATTACTGTTTAAAAGAAATGTATGTGATACAAAAAATATTCTTATAAATCTTTATCTCAAGGCTGCAATAATTCACACAAAAAACTGTATGCAACAAGAGTCCACAGGGATGTTTATGTGAATGTTTATTGTCACTCAGCCTCTTTGTCTACTTTTAAGGTGACCAAAAGTTTGTTTGTTTGAGTGAACGGTTTCAGTGTAGAGGCTGCAGTGGACTCAACTCCAAAGCCCTCTTCAGTTGTTAGATGTGTTCCTCAGTTGGTTTTGTTATTTTTTCTTCTCTTTCTAAATACATTGTTTTTTTGTATGTGAGTGTATACACATTTAACTGTCTTGTAAAAATGAATAAAAAAAAAATAAATTATCAAAAAATGTATTTGGATTATTTTAAATTTGTGAATTCAGCAACAAAAACTTAATCTTGACAAACATTAGAATTAGAGGACAGATGGAATTATTACTTCTCTTGTCACTCCCCTTTACCATAGTTACTATAATCTAAAAAAAGTGAACCTATGAAAGACAGGGTCTGTTTTAAAAACACACAATTAAGCTGTTTTATAGTTGTTAAACCGAGACTTATTCAGTTCACAAGTGTGCACATCTCACCATTTGAGCATCACACTGTTTAGATAATGACAAGTGGTTTGACCTTAACATTTTTTGTCCTTGTAACGTTCGATTAAGAAATCATCATGTAACCATTTTAGACAAATCAATTCAGCACAAATATAAGAAAACAAATAAAACCCAAGCTTTTTGATGGGTTATGTTCAACCTTTATAATCAGAAGCAGTTATCACTGACACAGCTTAACCCTTTACCGTCTTCCTCTCAGCAGCCGAAACGGAAATATAGGGGTGTGCTTAGCACATAA
Source organism: Scarus forsteni (assembly GCA_036419115.1). Lineage (NCBI taxonomy): Eukaryota > Metazoa > Chordata > Actinopteri > Labriformes > Labridae > Scarus > Scarus forsteni. The sequence goes on along the minus strand of JAZDUH010000354.1, from coordinate 4,183,430 downwards.
CTGCAACGTGTGAGTGTGTGTGCAAAACAGAAAACTTCCACCCTTCACTGTGTGTGTGTGTGTGTGTGTGTGTGTGTGTGTGTGTGTGTGTGGTGTTATGGGTGCAGGTCTGACATTATAGCTATGCACAGAACAGGTAACAGAAAATGGAGGTCATGTTCCTTGTTAGCTTAATTAAAAATTTGAGGTTCATATAAGAAAACAAAAATGCACAATGTTATTTATTGTTCAATTACATGCAGTAAAATTACAAACTATAATGTACAGTTTTAATTTTCCTGCTCGTCATTATCTTTGATGAGCGTTTTGTCTTTCTCAACAGCTGCATCGACTCCACCTCTCATAAAAAGGGAAGCATCATAATGGCTCTTTCATGAAGAAGTCTTTTGAAACATGTTTTGATAAAAGAGGTATAACCCTCTTCAAGGCTACTGGATCCTGAGTTTGAATGTCATTTCATCCTGGTGAGGTTGAATGACATCACTATTCAAATAAACACAATTACAAGTGAAGTGCACACATGTTAACACACAAGCTGTAACCTATCCAGGCACACAGTCATGGATTTCTCAGAGAGGCAGCCATAAATCTTTCTTTCCTGTCCCTGAAAGCTGAAAAATACATGTAGACTTTGCCAGGTTTATTGAAAACAACTGCAGCAAGCTGGGCCATTATGCTGTGCCCAGAGACAAAATGTTCTGACACAGTTTATCTCTGTGTCCTTGTGTTGAAAATGAGATTAAAAAAAAAAAGAAGAAGCCTTAAGTGAGGTCCAGTGAAGTCCATCACTATTTTACACTTAAAGCATAAGGATATGCATCTGCAAAATCCAAAAGAATATCTCTCATCTCTCATACAATAAAATTCAATTTTCAACAGTGAGACAGATACTTAGTCCCTTCCTGCTCCCACCTTGCCAGAACAGAGGATACATGAATCTTTAAGCAAGGCACTACTGCACCATGCATGTTTGGTGGTATGTCCTGTAAAATAATGTCATGTGTGTCAGACAAATTAATATTGCGGTATGTAAACAGCAAAAGGCATTTTTAGAAGACAAATCATATTTTGATGGGGACATTTAAGGGGTTTAAGAGATTATTTAAGAGAGCAGCCAGACCTTATTTCTGGGGCTGCAAATCGACACACCATTAAAAGTAAGGTTAACAGTGCTGTGGTAAACAAAGAGATACAGATAATTAATATAAGAAAAGGTGTCAGCAAGTCTAGTTTATAAAGTAGATTGTGATTCAGAGGATGACCTTGACAGATAAAGAGCTGTTACTTGTACACTTCCCTCTGCATGCTGCTGTGTCCAAATGGACATTGTTGTAAAAGGAATTGAGACAAATTTAGTGAGATCCCTGTAGACAGAAACAAATAAGCCCATCTAACACCTCGCTGGGTAGATTGTTGTGAATATTTAGGAAAAAATAACTTTTGTTTCCAGACGAAAAATATATTTTTAAGTATTTTCAAAATATGCCTCCCCAGATATGATGCCCATTTAGAGCCGAGCATTGTCACCAAACATTTAAATGATCATAGATAGATAGATAGATAGATAGATAGATAGATAGATAGATAGATAGATAGATAGATAGATAGATAGATAGATAGATAGATAGATAGATAGATAGATAGATAGATTTCTAGTTACTTCCATGGCTTCTTCATTCGATATTGTGCAGTAAAAGTGTAAAATACTGAAAACCTAAACAAAGGCTTACATTATGTTCCAATGCAGGAAATTGATCAATTCTGTGAACATAACACCACTTACTAACAACAGAAAAGCTACTTCCTGTTATTTTTATGATGTATTCCCTTTGGCAATCCTTAACAATTATTTTGCAAACATTTTGACCAAAGACAATTCAAAGTCTCACATGTGTACACAAGTGAAAAAACAGTTAAACTTAGGACTGACAACACAACCTCTTCTGTTTGTGATTAAGCTGCCTGTATTGGAGCCTTCTGTGTGTATAGTTCATGAGAATGATTGTAAGAATGTCTGTGGTGAGCTTCCACAGGCCGGTGCCCTTTACCTGTTGCAGCCTTGATGAGCCTGATTGGAAAGCAGGCGAAGAGCCAACTAACCAGAGAGAGAAAACGGATAGCCAGACATGAAAAGCATGCTGCTGCCACATCTCCTTGGTAAATCTGACAGCTTGCTCTGTGTTGTCTTTGGCTCTGAAATTTATAGACTTGTAATTGAATTTAATGTAAAATCTGACACTTTGTAAGAGAAAAAGGTAAGATAAAGCTGTTTGTGGTTATTTCTGACCACTTAGTTTTTTCTTTAGTTAAAATGAGATTGTGCTGTTTTATTGTGCATTTTTCAGTGATCAGATCATTTTTAATTCCTTAGCTTTAGTCTGTTGACATTTTGTTTTAGTTGAGCAAGTCTATAGACAGTTTTTTTTGTGTTAAACAGCACTTATTTGCCCTTTCTTTTGCCTCATTTTGTTTTCTGACCACCTTTTATTTTATAATTAACTAAATAACTTACATAACCTTTAGCATCTGGGTTTCAGTGTTGCTTCCTGTCAGGAAAATTTCCCAAACTGCCACTGAATGACAGCCCAGATGGAGAGAATGACAGGAGAAGTAGCTTATTTTGCTAACAAAATGGAGTTTGCTCTTTGATGTACTTTAACAGACAGTGGGTTTGTGTCAGCACCGTTAGGTTTCAGTCCACCCACTGCCTCAGACACAGAGATTCTCCCATGCACACATTCACATTCACACTGTTAACCAAGTTTCCCCAAAACTTTTTTTTTACTTGAACTGAGTTTCCCCGAAGTTCTCTTGCACTTTTTGTAACATCTCAGATAGACTTCTCTTTTAAAACCTACCCACTATTGTTCAGGGTTCGATTTTTAAGGTTCTGTGATTCAACAAGAACTCATAAATATGCCATAATAAACTATTTCCTCAAACAGAATTCTCTCAAACTACAGCTGATTTGTTAAATCAATAATGCAAAGTTTATGATCAGTTTTGTTGTCATTGCATGCTGCCATCTTTTAAATTTCTTCTGCCAGGGATTTTAATCTAATTAAATATCTGACCTGACCCAAAACCCGTTTAGTGCTCATGATGAAAATAAGCACACCCTCATAAGCCCCAACCCCAAAACCAAAAAACCACATCACAACATACCGGAAAGGTTAGAGTCAAAATTGCTGAGCCCTTGCTCAACTCTGCTCATGAGTTTAGAGTTTATGAATATCACCCTTCACCTGGAGAAATGGACATGAGAGGCAAAAGAAGCATAACAGATGACAATGACAAACATGAGCACTGTTAACACCTCTGGGTCAGACACCACATAGGCACAGACACCATTTGAAAATATAAATTTGTCACCAGCATTGGAAAAAAATAAACACCCACACTTGGTGGTCAGGGTAATTTCCTTTTTTAAAATGTCTTTACAGCGTTACTTTCAGAGTCATCACGTCTACTTCCTTTTTTGTGTCCTTCTAAACTCAGACCAATAAAACAGTCATCAATGAGCAAAAGATTCTGTTATTTCTCAACTTATTTTTTTATGAAACAGATTTTTTCCCCAAGTGCTGTGGAAATTTACTATGTCATGAGTGTTTGGTATATTTAGAGCATCTTTTGATAACCTGCCTTAAGGTAACAATATTTTAATAATATATAATGTGACACATATAGTCTTTTTTCTTCTATCATCTTCAGCCTTTTGGTTCACACATCATACACAAACACAAACACGTAGGTCTTACCTTGTAGGCGCACACACACACACACACACACACACACACACACTTGCACCTCATAGACGAATGCTCACACAAAAACGTACAACACTTCCAGGTGTTTGAAATAATTTGATTCTATGCTGAGTGTCAAACTTTCTGCTTCATTGATTGTCTCCATTCGTGCAAGATTGTAATTTATTCTGTATTGTAATAAAGAGTCACAAAATGAAGTTTTTGGTTCAAGATTCTTCATTTCATCTTTTTGGGGAACAAAGACAAGTTTTTGTCCACAACACAAGTTATCAAAACTGTTGCAGGTAAATGCAAAACAAAAAGGAAAATAGTGTACACGCACAAAGTGGAGGATTAATCATAAAAGATGAATACAGTACAATTGAAGTGATTCGAACTATAGCATACAGCAGGGCAAACAGCAATGTATTCATGGAGCAGGACAAAGTAGGACTTATTAAACCACTTGCACACATGGAGCTAAACAGTTCCTATCACTTCTTTATAATCAGACCTCTTTTAAAATCTGCAGAATCTGCCGTCGGGATCCATGTATTGGCTAACCACCTCATCCCCCAGGTTTCACACGTAGGTGTGAACCCTCTGATGAGGACAATAAGGCCCTGCTCTGCTTTGCAGTCTTGCTCAGTCTCTTTTTCTGAATCATGGAGTGAAGCTCTCCCTCAGCCTGTAGAAGAGACGCCGAACCTCTCCAGTCTCTTCTCAGGAATACAACTCAAGACTTCTTCCACAGTTCTGCTCAATGAAGACTGTAGCACCATTGGCAACACAAGAACCTGTTTAAAGTGATATTCCGGGATGGAACAAGTTGGGTCCTATCACAAGGTTAAGAGCAGAAATTACCCCTACAGCAGTGTTTCTGTGTCACAGAAGCCCATGTCGCTGGGAGCACACACCCCCTTCGTCCTCCCGTTCTGCTCCTCTGCTGATTTGGCTAGACTCACACGGGGCCATATTTTCCTTGATCAAAAACACAAATAAACGGACTCCCACCGAAAAAGGTCTGATATCGGTCTGCATTCACGCTTTATTTAGAGAATTTTCAGCGCGTTACTTTCACACAAAAACACAGCTAAATAAGGGTCTAGTTCTCGTAGCGCCGTGAAACGGTCTCCGCTGCAGAGCCAGAGCTGCAGCGGAGGCTCTGCAGCCACAGCTGAGTCTCTTCCGCGGAGACCGTTTCACGGCGCTGAGAACTAGACCCGCAGTGGATGAGTTAGCATCAAGCTGCTAACTCAAAGGACAAAGGAGCAACCAGTGGACTTCAGAGCCAGGAGCTGGAGGGACAGACCGGCCTGGGACCCACTGAGAAACCATCAAACCTGCAGAACTGGATTTTGCAGAGCAGAACCTAAAAGGAAACCTTTTCCTCCCATGGACTTGGTAATATAACTGGGCCTTACAGAGTTTGGCATAGCACGGCTAAGCACAAGACTATTCAGTTTTACAATCACGGCACTGCTTTACTGAATATGTTCTTAGAGCTTTAAGCTGTAGCTAACTTCTGCATAGTTTAACATTACTATTCCAGGTAGAGGCATCAACCTAACACAAAGAGACCCATTTCTAACCTCCACCACTCCCCATGTGGTCCTGGTTGTAAATGCCTTTGAGCCATGCCGTATTAAGACACCCTTGTGAGGCAGCCATCTTGCCTTTGTCTGTTACACAAACACACACATATATACACACACTCGCACACACTAAGACATAGGATTGTGTTAGCTTAGGTATTGAATGTTTCCATATTTTGTTTGTCAAATGATTTTTAATACAAAGTCAGTTGCTGGTCTGTTAATGATGTATAAGACTGAATCTTGCCAACCTCTTCTCTGCAGAAATCCCAAATCCTTCAACTTTGACTGACAATTCATGAGGTAACTTTGGTTATTTTTTATAAAGTTATTAAAAATCATGGTTCCAAATTAATAGTCAGTAGCTTTAATGAGACAGACTTAATAAATGGACAATCATTTCCCTTTATGGGTGGTTCCTTGAGGTTTAATGTAAATTAAATTCTATTACTTAATTTAAGTAATTATTTCTGATAGCCAATATTATTAAGTAAAACAGTGAATAGTTGTCCACTGATCATAAAGCACAACACTGCACAACCCAAGTTTCCATGACAACTGTTTTGAATACATTTTTTTTTTAGAAATACATCTTTGCATGTAAACAGATCTAAGATGCGACTAGTGGTTTTATCAGCTTCCTGTGCTGCTAGACATGAACCCAGAAATTGTGCTGTTTGTATGAAAAAATCAATTTCCTGTGGCATGTATATAAGTGAATGCTTTCTTTTTTGTCTTGAATTTAAGGTAGTTATTAAAAATGCATATATATATATATATATATATATATATATATATATATATATATGTATATATATATATATATATATATATATATATATATATATATATATATATATATATATATATATATATATATATATATATATATATATATATATATATATATATATATATATATATATATATATATGTATATGTTATCAGGTTATTGGCCTGAATCCCTCTTCCTGACCTTAAGTTAGCAGTGGCCTCATTATCTTGTGGTCCTTAGATCAGTTAGCACTACATCCAGGCTTGTGCCATGTACCTCACCTGTGAATATTTTTTTCTTACAGGTCTTAAATGTTTAATTCAACGCTTAATCTTAGATTTTATTAACTTGCTGAAAAAACTTTAGACAGCAGTGGACGTTCTTAAACTGTGTGTTGTGGTACAGGATGATGAACACATTCACAACTCATTCAACAACCAAAAGTCTCAACTTTGGCAGCTCATACCCTACAGGGTCTAAATGTTGACAAACATGAGAGACAATGAGCAGGATGAATTAAAGCTAATATGGCTGGTGGTTAGCCTCCTCTGACATTCTCTCCTCTCCTTTTCAGTTTGGTTACATGTTTTACAGGATATACTGTGAATGGGCTTGTGTTCACAGTGTGTTGTTCCCCCCAGTTTCAATAGAACAGCTAAACACATAAGAATTCCTTTTTTATATGTGAAATGAGAATAATATTTAACCACAGGATGACGCATTTGAAGATTAAAATGTCTTGACATGTCATTCTCTGCTCTTGGCAACACCACATAAATTATGTATTTCATATAAAAATGGTGCTCAATCCTCAAATAGCCATTTTCTTTGGACAACAGAACCATTTCACGTGATCTGAGAAGAACAAAACAGTTGTATCATTTATGTCAACCAAGTATGATTCGCAAATACATTTATTACAACAAGCACTTACATCATAAATGAAGTTAATGCATTAACTAAGGTTTGGAAGCAGGAACACGCCACAAACCACACCTCCAATCAGCACACAAGCCCACTTATACTCAACCATGCCTCATTACTCAGTTTGTCTGTGACTGTTCGAAATGGACAGACCATGCCGCACGCTGATCGCATAAGATACCAAATCAAAAGCAACCACTTATCATCGATCCCGAACTCCATATTCATGGAGCCTTAGCAACATCACCACAGCCAGCCACCATGGCTCCCTCTGTAGGATTCAGGTCATCACACTGAGGACCAAAATCATTCAGGTCTCTCTAGGTGCACAGACACAACCTAAACCCACCAGCAGCCAAGGGAGGCACTTCAGAATAAACTAATGAGGCTCATTATTGACCTCCCAAACATGCTGCAATCTAACTCTGTACAGCAGGCAGACTCACAGATAATGCTTCTTAATCAGACATATCCACCTCGCCGGCTCCCCATCCTTCCTTCCCTGGGACCCTTCATTCCCTTATCCCTTCCACCCCGCATCCCCTCGATCCCTCCTTCCTTTGACTTTACATCCCCTCAAACCTTCCTTCCCTTTGACCCCTTCTTCCTTGGACCCTCCCCCCAATTCCTTCGACCCTACATCTACTCGAACCTTCCTCCCCTCATCCCTTCAACCCCACATCCCCTCAAACATTCCTTCCCTTGTCTCTTCGACCCCTCCTTCCTTGGACCCCACACCCCCTCGAAGCTTCCTTCCCTGGTCTCTTCAACCCATTCTTCCTTTAACCCTCATCCCTTCGAACCTTTGTTCAAATAGGGGAGAAGTCTAGGTCCAATCTCAACTATCAAGAGTGGTGTCCATGTTACAGTGGTCAACATAGACACTACATAGCTCAGGAGCAGTTTTTCAGACCGCACAACAGGTTTTGGCAATAGTCCTCCTATTCGGAGATTACCCCTCAAGCAAATCTCTTCCAGCCTTCAACAAGCTCTATGCAAATGCTGCTCCCTCCATCAGCTAGGAGGCACAAAAGCGACAGTCTTCTTCACATCGTCTTAGTCCAAATCTATTGACTCAGTTTCACTCTCCTCCATTTGCCCTTCATGAATTCATCCATGATACCATGATAGCAGCCACTTTTGGGGCCAAAACGCTAAAGAAAATTCATACTGACATACTCCGACATCTCAGAAGTCACAGAGATTCCTAACAAGGGCTGATACTTCCTCTGCCATCACAAATCTTCAATCTCGAACTAGCTCCATGGCTATCGAACCTCATCTTGCCTTCAGGAGGCAATCCTCCAGAATCTCACTCTAGCACATCAAACCCAATATTCGAGCTGCTATCAGTCATCAGTAATGTTGAATATCAGTCATTCAACATTACTCTTTTGGGGTCAGAACACGATGAGATGGTACCCCACACACTGAGTCTCCCTCTGCCAAGCTCCTGATGTTCTTCCAGACGGTGCAACTCTCAACATATCTCATGTCACACGTTCATCACTGTCATTCCTCAAACATTTATTAAACCTTCAAACGCATACATTTGTGGTGTGGTCCTTGCTAGTGAATAAGAATATAAGCTAATATAAGCTAGAATACAGGACTTAATTTATTCACAGTAACAGAATATACATGACTTTCATAATACACTACAAGGAGAGAACCTCATCCAGTCGTGCAACAAGTATAATGCTTCTCTTTCTCACTTTTCGTCATTGTTCACTTATGCTTCATCATTGGCATGGGTCTCTTCTTTTTCCCTTTCCTCCCACACAAATTCCAATGCGCAGCCCTCCATCTTGGACTTGAAGACACTGTTGAAATATTGATTCTGCTCTTCTGTAAGCATGTTTCTCCAATCTCCAATCTTACCTAAATGATATGAGGACAAAGGGACAAACAAGGTCTTTTAAAAAATTCAAACATTGGCCCCTCTCAGGGGGTCCTGGAAGTAAACATGGAAATTCCCACAGCTGTTAAAATGTACAATACAAAGAAGAGGATGTGCTATGGTTTAGCTTAGCATGTCATGTAAAATAGAGGAAAGATGTAAGCCTTACTTAATCTATAGATTATAAAATACATGTACAAGCACCTCAATTGCTCATTTATGTAAACTATGTGTGTAATTGTTTGATCTATGTGGAGTTTAGCACGTCAACACTGCCTTTGTGGGAAACACCTGAAAATTGCTGAAGTGACCTAAATCTATTTTGTAAAACCAAACAACCACTGACCTACTTAATGGCACGTTATGCCTCTGAGTTGGAGACAGCAAAGGCATGAGATGTTATCAATTTAATCTAACTGTATATTTGTTGTGAATTGGTATCTGAAGAATACTGCATTGGATTTTTTGCACCTTGAACCAATGACTACTGTGACTCAAGAAGGATCCCATAAGATCATATAGGTCAAAGCTATTGGGCCAAGGGATGCATGCAGTGACCTGGATACATCTTAAAAGTACAGGATAACAAACTGTCAAGTGGGTTGCAGTAGTTCTTCATTAAGCTATAGGTTTTAAAATAAATTCAGGCCACAATTCTCTGTAAATTGTAAATGGATTTGCACTTTTCTGTTTTTTGACTACTAAAAACAGCTTTATACCACATGTCACACTTAACCATTCACCCCCCTTCACCTGCACATTAACTCACTGATGGTTGGAGTTGCTATGTCAATGGCCATCAGTATTAACAAACACTTTCCGCACTTTCATGCCCATTTACACCCCACTGACGGAGCAGTGGGAGCGACTTGAGATTACATGACTTGCCCAAGGACACATTCCTGCAACATTCTGATCACCGACCAAGCGCACTACCGGACTGCACCACCAATGCCTGAAATGCTCTGCTAAATGATCTGTCTCACTACAAGACACTCCTGTAGCTTAGCTTAGGGGCTGCTACTTTGCTGCTGAGATGTCCCTAGCTTAGATACAGTGTCATTGAAATGAAGGAACAACATGGTTAGGTTTGATCTATAAAGTGTATAAGTAGTATCCACAAAAGTTTTCTATTGTATGGTGTTGTGTCCATACAGAGCTGTTGTTCTGGGAGCCTGAAAACACTTTTTTAAAAACCCAGTCCCAGAGTGAACAAATCTTAAAACGCTACACTTGCATTTCCATGTTAACGACACGTGCATATTTTTAGAAATGATTATCTTTCTGATTAACAATAAAAACAAGAGCAGAGTACTGTGTTGCATTCATGCTGCAGAACCCTTCTAAGGTTGTTATGAATTTCACAGCAAAAGGAGCAGAAGCTCTTTCTCCTTGCTGGAGGACATTGTACTTGGTTTGAGTTTTATTTCTTCTCTGGTTTTGGTGTATGTCTGTGGCAGTGTTACAGGACCAGTTTCAAGCCTGGCACATATACTTAATTTTTCATTTGTCTAATGCAAACAGACACATTTCTTGAAACAATACATTGTTTACAGAAAACAAAAAAAGTCATTTTTGAGTGCATAAAAATATCTGGTTGTTGTGTTAACCATCCATCTCTTAGCTACTGCTTATCCCTTTTGGATTTGTGAGAGGGAGAGTTGGCAATAATAGAGTCACTATGACAGCTGATATAGAGACACAGACAAGACACCTAATAGCAATTTAGAGTCACCAAAAAACCTATCAGACTTTTTTTTTTTGATCTGTCAATCAAACCAACCTGTTAGTAAAACCAAACAACTTTACCTTTTCTCATGAAGGAGCCCTTATTATGGTCCATTATCTCCTGCTCCACCTGTGTGTAATTGACCATGTTGTTGTGTTTCATGCTGTCAAAGCTGCAATGTCTCATGCAGTTATTGACCTCCTCATCTGAAAGGGGGCACTGTAAGAAAGAGCTCACCCTCTTTATTGCTCCATGTAGATTCTGAAACCAAAAAGCATCCGATGATAATGTTATCCAACCATCTAATTAATGTTTTTCATGATCCCTGAAATGTTTTTTCAGATTGTGAAATGTTTTTTCAGATTGTGAAATATTTTTCATGATCCCTGAAATGTTTTTTCAGATAGTGAAATGTTTTTGCGTATTGTGAAATGTTTTTGCGCATTCATAAATGTTTTTGTGTATTGTGAAATGTTTTTGCGCATTCATAAATGTTTTTTCAGATTGTGAAATGTTTTTTCAGATTGTGAAATGTTTTTTCAGATTGTGAAATATTTTTGCGTATTGTGAAATGTTTTTGCGCATTCTTAAATGTTTTTGCGCATTCATAAATGTTTTTGTGTATTGTGAAATGTTTTTGCGCATTCATAAATGTTTTTTCAGATTGTGAAATGTTTTTTCAGATTGTGAAATGTTTTTGCGCATTCTTAAATGTTTTTGCGCATTCATAAATGTTTTTGTGTATTGTGAAATGTTTTTGCACATTCATAAATGTTTTTTCAGATTGTGAAATGTTTTTTCAGATTGTGGACTTATTGTGAAATGTTTTTGCGCATTCTTAAATGTTTTTGCGCATTCATAAATGTTTTTGTGTATTGTGAAATGTTTTTGCGCATTCGTAAATGTTTTTGTGTATTGTGAAATGTTTTTTCAGATTGTGAAATGTTTTTTCAGATTGTGAAATGTTTTTGCGCATTCATAAATGTTTTTTCAGATTGTGAAATGTTTTTGCGCATTCATAAATGTTTTTGCAGATTGTGAAATGTTTTTGTGTATTGTGAAATGTTTTTGCGCATTCATCAATGTTTTTGCATATTGTTAAATGTTTTTGCGTATTTTGAAATGTTAATTCGCGTTGACCTTCAGGGCCACCGTAACTAACAGATCATTGTGATGTAAAATTTGCAAACTCAGAGGGAGATTAAGAACAAAAAAATGCTTTGAGATTCTGACTTTATAGAACATGGCCCTTACCTTGTTATAACACTGAATAAACGTGTGAAAAAAACTCTCATTTCAAATAGTCTCCTGTATCAATGCGAAAAACATAAAATACAATCAACTTTACCAGTGACATCTCTTCATAGGTGATGAGGAGCAGATTTTCCATTGTTGCTGTCTGATTGGTCCAGTCTTTGATATGATCAAACCATGAGCCATATGATACTGTAACAAATAAGTTTGTCAAAAAACTAATTTAGCTAATTGAGCTGTTCTCTGCTATTGTCAGTAGTCCTTACATCAACACATCTTTACATAAATAAACACAGGAATTCATGTGTATTCAGCTCTGCAACAAACTCACGTCTGCCTTCCAGAAATAGATTTAAAAAGTCTGGAAACAATCCAGCCTCAGGGAGGAAGTTGGCCATTTTGTGGAAGTGGTAAAACGACACTACAACATCTTTAGGGTTTCTGCTCACATAGATAACCTGTAAGAGGAAATAGAGCAAGAGTGTCAGAATATTTTTACTTCACAGTTTAGTCTCAAAAAGCCAATGATTACGATAGAGTTTAGGTGATCAGGTTCTTATACAAGTGTACAACATAAATCTTATAAATCTAATTGATTGATTGATTGATTGGTTGGTTGGTTGATTGTGTAATTGATTTATTAGGGTTGTATTTTGGCAGGAATCTGGTGACATCATGCAAATTTTGATACAGTATATGATATATCATATTGTCATTTTAAAAACCAGGCAGTTTATTGCTTATTACCACTACCAATATTCTCTGGGATATTGATACTTATACCACATCTTCATTCTTATACCTGTTAATCACCACAGATACTGTACTTGTTAGCATTTAACAGCTTATCATTATCTGAGCAGGTAAGCAAAGATTGAGCCATGTCTGTAGTTCTGTGATATTGCATATAACATAAACAACAACAAATGTTGAGCACAGGCAAGCTATTTGCTATTGTCATGAGTCGTGAGGGTGAGGACTATCAGATTCAATTAAAGCACATTTTCAAAATCATTTTTAGAGCTCAAATGATGTTAAGACCTCTTGTTTGCATTCAGTATCAAGGAGTGCTTCAATCTGGGTATTACTCTAAACTAAAGTGGTATTAGTAAACCTTTACTTCAAATAGTCCATCCAAAGAAAGCTGTGTCATTATGCTAATCTGACCTTGGTTTTGGTCCCCAGGAGGGCAGGTCCCAACAGGTTTTGCGGCAGGTGTGTGGTGATAATACGAGGCTTGCTGGGTGAAACCTTCAGAATTTCAGCAAAATAATATTGCTCAAGCCATGGAGACCTAGTCCAGTTAGGGACACTCTGAGATAAATGGGGGTCCCCTTTGTTGGATATAAGACTCACAATTTCCTGCAGCCATGTAGTGCCTGATGAAGATAAAGATACACATCTGTGACCTGACTTAGACAGCATGCACAACAAATCAGCAAAATGAGTCGTTTGCATAATTATGTAATTAGTAATTGTGTACTTAAACAGATTTCAGAATTAGGTCTGCCATAAGCCATTCAACCAGTAGTTGACTGCATTATGCTGTGTCACGGTTGCTCGGAGTGTCTTCTCCTCTTACCTGACTTTGGATAGGAGACAATGAGGATATCTGTGTCCTGAAATGGAAATTTACAGGCATGCTGCAAAGAGTCCTGGGTGTGCAGGTGTCCAGGAAAGGAAATACCATGAAACGTCTCAATGACATCCAACCTTGCCATATCCTGCCTGCCTGTAGCCTGTGTGAACCTGTCCCTTGCTCTCTGTGCACTGGCGCTGCAGTGTCTCTACCTCAGTGACTGAGACCGACTGATGAGCTGTCAGGGGTTTTACATGAGCAAAAAGAGGAAATACAAATGAGACTCTCTGGTTGGATGTCAGACAGTGGATGTTTTTTTTGCACACAACTTGCGCATGGGCAAAGTATTCAAGTATAAATATATTATAAATAATTTAGCAATGCACTCATAGCAGAAAGACTAAGAAACATCAAGAAAAACAAGTCCTGTATGTATGTCGTCCAAGAGTGAACGCCTAAAAGCTCTGACTCATTCTCTCACTTGGCGCTCATACAAGAACACAGTTCAGATGACACATGAGAATTGCTACTCCTTTTTCCATTCTTTGTCGTTCTTTGCATCCATTGCATACAGTATCCTTTGAGTTCAAAATACAACAAAAGCACAAAAGAAATCATGGAAAATAAGAAAACACAGCTCATGTGAAAAAACCCACTTGATACCCGTACCTGCCTATTATAAAAATTACACCAACAGAGGCAAGATGATAGGCCTGCACAGGAATGTGTGGACCTATAATTTAGCCTTCTGAGATGTGGACCTCTCTGTGTGCGGATGTTTGTTCAGACAAACTAAACTCATAGTTTTGTACATGTCATAGAGTAAAGAAAGATTGACATCATCATACCTGTTCTTTTTCTTTGGTAGCATGACAGATGTAGACTCGGCAAACAATCACGTTTGTAAGTGTTAACCCTTGAATGTCCAGTGCATGGCAGTTTGGGCACACCATTTGACTCCTTTCTGCAAAGTTATGTTTTTTTTATATGTATTGTCCTCTTGAAAAACATTTTAATCTCAGGTTGTGAATCAGAGGATGGCACAGCAGGTAGTGTGAGTGCCTCACAAAAAGAAGTTTGCAGGTTCAAGCCCCGTTTTGGTCAGGACCTTTCTGCGTTGAGTTTGTAAGTTCTCCCTGTGCATGCATGGGTTCTCTCTGGGAACTTAGGCTTCCTCCCACAGACCTAAAATATCCTCATTATGTTGATCGGTGACTCCAAACTGCCCTTGGCTATAAGTGTGATGATGATTGGTATGGATGAGGGATAGATAATAGAGGTTAACAAAAAATTACAAGGTGATTTGATAAAAAATAAACAGACAACTTCATGACAGTTCTTCATTTAATTTAGTGTAATGTTTTAATTAGACTTTAATATTCATTTATTCACAATCACTGCAAAAAATTGTAACTTAAAACTTTTTTTCTTTGCATATCTTTAATATTTTTAACTCCTTTTTACATTATTTATTTATTTACATATGTGTGTTTAGAATATTTTAAACTCAATCAATATAATGATCATTTTTGGAGGTTTTGCTTATAAAAACTCAAAGATGCCCAGATGGCTAAGTTAAAGATTTTTTTTTTACTGATTCAGACAACACACCATGGCAGACCACTAAGTCTACAATTACATTATAGACTGCTTTTGATGATTCCCAAGCAATCTACCTTAACATGCATTTCTCTCAAGTGTTTACTTAGGCTGTGAAAGGTTTTTCTTCACGTCTGCTTATTACCAATGAGGCCACAAGAGGGGCCCAGCATGACATGAGCAGCCCTGGCCATGTGCTGTTTTACTGTTATTTATACCTGACTGCCAAAAAGGTTTAGGATTTTTTATTATTTTGAACATGCAAAAACAAACAGAAAATACATATAACTCATAATGAATCAAAATGTAATGAAATTGATGCATATCTATTTAATTATACATCAGTTAATTTGTCAGTGACAAAACATTAAACATCTAAGTAAGAGAGCGACTAATGAAATGTATACAAGACCTCAAGACAAGACTGAGAAGTAATCTTTCTCCCTGGTTAGGTTTTCAAGAGGTGACATTTAATAAAGCACAAGACATAAAGACATACAATAACAGTGGATAGCCTGGCATAAAAACAACTGTGGTCATAGAAAGCAGATAAGAACCATAAAGCACACATAGACAGGTATAAAAACAGAATAAAGCAGACATGCATTAAAACAACAGTAAAGCAGACGTTTACTGACATAAAACAACAGTAAAGCAGAAATAGACTGCCAAAAAAAAAACAACAATAATGGATAAATAGACGGGTATAAAAACAACAGTAAACCAGACATGGCCAGGCAGCAAAATACATACATAGAAGTCAATAAGCAGATACAAACATCAGAATTAATGACAATTACTAAAATAAAGAGCAATAAATAAAATAAACACCCACATAAAAACTTAAAACGAATGAAAATATTGAAAGTATGATTTTCAATATAAAACATGTATCTTGGTGTTTACAGATTTGCCATCGTTGTACCCTGTTATTGAACACTTTGGAATTAGTTAATGTTTTTTTTTTTCTGATGGTAGGTTATTAAACATTCATAGGCCTTTGACTGAGAATTACGGACCAAATGCTGTCTTAGATTGTGCTGGTTTGCAGCCTCCTCAGACTGACCCTCTTGTGGCTTCAGTGCTGGAGTTTGAATCATTTGGTTGACCAGTTGTGGGACAACCATGGAAGGAAAATAACACCCATTTAACCGACTTCATATCCTATAACTTCATTTTACTTATCAGTATCTTAAAAAAAACACTCAGTAGCTAAAGCTTCTCTTCCTTCCTGTACCTCATGAAAACCATGATTGTTTAGCTCCGCCTTTTAAACTGAGTCATGCTTACATAGCTTGAGCTCCACACCCAATCTTTTCCACTGCCTCACTCCACAAATAGAAAAGCAAATGGTTTAATGTTGAGCATACCTGCTGATGTTTTAGGTTGAGCTCCCCCCTCAGGTTATAACCAACATCTCTGTTAAAAAAAAAAACAATTTTTGAATATTTCCAGGAAGTAGATTGTTTATTGCTTTATACATGATTTGTGCTGTTTTAAAATGAACCAGGTCAGTTAATTTTAATGTATTTGATTTTAAGAATAGGGAATTTGTGTGATCTCTATTACCAGTCTTATGAATAATTCTTATGACTCTTTTCTGCAGTATGGATAGTGAGTGTGTTGTACATTTGTTAGTATTGCCCCAGACCTCTGAACAGTAATGTAAACATGGTAAAATAAGTGACCATTGAGAATGCGGAGTGATTTGTAGTCCAGGATGTGTTTTTTGCTTTGGTCAATGCTGCAATGCTTTTGGACAGTTTACTTTGTAAATGTTTTATGTGAGACTTCCAGTTTAATTTATCATCAATTATCATCCCCAATAAACTTCTTTTCATAAACTCTATTCAATATCCACCCCACCTACTTGTATCTGTAATTGTTTGTTGTTATTGTAATTGTCAAATAGTATGAATTTCATTTTACATAAGTTAATGACTATTTGTTTCTGTCAAACTACAAGTTTCAGTTTGCACATTTCAGTACTGATTCGCCACAGTAGTTTGTGTAAATCTCTCCCAGAACAAAACATATTTGTATCAAGAAAACTTAAAAAAAATTTTTTGCTTATGTCATTTATCTAAATTGCGAATAGTTTGGACCTAATACCAACTCTTGGGGGACACCACAAGCAATGTCCAAGCATGACGATGAATAGTTCCCCTACTTCACAAATAGTTTCCTGTTGCTTAAATAACTTCTTATTCAGTGCAATACTATGCCCGTAATCCATACAGTTCAAGTTCATTGATTAAAATGTCATGATCAATTGTGTCAAAAGCTTCTTTAGATCTATGAATACTCCAACTGAATGCCATTTATAATCTATAGCATTTGTGATCTCCTCAATTAATTCTGTTAATGCCAGTGATGTTGAACTGTTTACTCTAAATCCATATTGACTGTCAGGAATCAATTTATGTTTGCCTATGTCTTTGTTTAATCTGTTATTAAATAGTTTTTCTAGAATTTTGGAGAATTATGAAAGTAGAGAACAGGCCTTGTGAAGTGGTGTCTATCCCTAGTTTTATACAGTGACACAACTTTAGCTACTTCCTTTTTGTTAGGAAATTTACTGGTTTGGATTAAGAAGTTACAAATGTATGTCATTTATTTATCTGTATTCATCTCTGAACCCAGACAGTTGGCTTTATTTAACAGTGAGACTGTTTTATAGACAAGATGGAAAAGCAACCTTGAAGATAAGAGTTGAGGTTCATGAAGATGACAAATCAGTGCTTTCATTTTTGGTACATTATGGAGAGCTTTATATTTGTTGCATATGGTATGTATGTCACAATAGTGCATTTTTGTATTGTGCCAAATTTATAGTCGGTGATTATCCTCTTATGTTCTTTGTAGGACACTCTTTCACACTCTCTAAACAACATAAACTCAATGTACAAAAATATTTTAAAAAGCACTGCCAAGCAGGGTCCAAAACATCCATAAACAATTAAAATCATTTTGTAATTTGATGGTCTCATTTTTATTACATACCTAAGGCATCATTTACCTCAGAAAGCTGTCTGGTTAGATTGTTAACCTGTTTTGTTGCACTGGACACTGGATCACTGAACACTTCATCTTTAATTTTGTTTTTATTTTTCTAAAGTCAAAATCAGTCTATTGATTCACAAAGAAAGCTCACCAATGTCTTTCACAATCTTGTTTTAATCCATGTTATTGATCACAAGCAAGGCACCAGGACATTGCGTGGACAATACACAGACCACGTGAAACTGTTTTGAAGTGGAGCATGTGTGAATTACTTATCTGTCCAACAGCTCATAGCCAGCTCTACATTAGACTTGCAGTCTGCTTCCTTCCAAAGTTCAGGTCAACATGAAAAGCCCTGTCCACCTTTCACTGTAGTAGATCATCTGGCTTTTTCGCAGAAGGTTGATGTGTGCATGAGCGCTGTAGAGTAGTACACATTTCAGCCTTCTAAAAGTCGCACAGTATTACACATAAAACCACATTTGGGTCCTTCTAAGATTTTGGCAGAATGAGAGCTAATTGATCAGCTAACAAACCAGACAACTGTAGGGTGGCAGCTTTGTTTTTTTCCAATATATTTTTGCACCTTGTTGATAAAAATATTAACCTTCACTTCTACACTCAAGGATGGTGGCTGCACCACATTACCACATCAACAAAGTGCCCTCACATATTATGCTCAGCTGAGATTACTATATCCAGCAAAGATTCTGGGGACGTACAACATTTTAGAAACCGCTAGAAACCCACAAAGATACACCTGCATAATGAAATGAGGCAGGACAGCCCCACTTTGCTACAGCAACATTATAAGTACAGCATCAGTGTGTGGGAATTATGTACATTTCTCAGGCCTTTGATGGAGTGCTGTTTCATGTTTCTGAAACTGAGCAAATGTCATTCACAAATCTGTCAGGGAAAGTGGTGTGTATGTGGTGTTTAGACAGTTTGGTGTAATAACAGTGACTACAGTGATTTAATGATTTAATGGCCACATAAATTCTCATAAGAGTATGTGTGTGAACTCAGTGAAATCTGTCAAAAGGTTCATTACACATTAACCCACGTGTTGGATAACAGAGTTTACAGAACAGTAAGATGTTGCCTTGCTGCATTTACAACCGCTGGCTGCTGACGGTATAATAAGAAGCAGATCCGAGAGAGAGGAGGAGCGATGAGCTGAACATATGTCCAAGAGACGAAATCTTAAAGTGCAGAACACTACAGTGAGGACCTGAGAGAACAACAGGTACAAAGACAAAACAATAGATTAGCATTCCAGTGAAGAGGTCTGTTACCCCTGCAGTCAGAGTCAAGAACACAGTTGAAAAGCAGTGAGCTTCAAAGTCAGTCAAAGGTTGAACATGCTGTCCAGGGCTATCTCCGCTGTCTGTTTGTCACTCTGGGTTGGTGCTTGTGTGATCAGCGCAGCCGATGACCCCTTCATGACCAGAGCTCTGCAGCTGATGTCTGAGACCCCTCTCATTGATGGGTAAGTTGAAACCTCTTGTGCAGTGGTTCTCAGCTGGTGGGACAGGACCTTAAAGTGGACTACAGATGTTTTCTGTTTGTCTTGAATGACTGTCTGGGGAAAAAATCATAAAAGAAGGGCTGTTATGAGCTGAAGCCTTAAGTGGACATACATACATGTTTCCACATATACATATATATATATCGGTATATTAATTGCTCCATTTTTCTGTGGTTATGCATGTCTGCCCAGATCTTCTGCTTTTTAAAAACATGCTTCTTTAGCTCTATCTATTGGTTTAACCTTGTTTTGTTCCATTTAAGATCAAATCTGTTTAAAGGTCCCATATTTTGCTCCTTTTCTGTAGTTTAACTTGGATCCTTAATGTCTTCATGAATGTTTGTAACATGCTTCAGTCCAAATAGTCAATTAGTAAAGCAGAGCTGCATTCTTTCCACATAACTCCTCTGTTCAGAGTGGATGGGTTTCAGGGTAGTTGTGCTTGGTTGTGGTTTCCCCAAAGTAAACATAGATCTTTAGAGTAGCTCAGCTAAGATCCACTGCTCTATTGCATAACATCAAATGTGCTGTTTTGGTTGTGTCCCCCCTACTTCGTTGTTAAAGCAACAACTTGAAGACGCAGTAAAAGTGAACTTCTGGAAGCAATTCCTTCTTTCTGTTCCTGAGTCCAAACAAGCAGCTCTCTTCCCTGCTGTCAAACCACAGCTTATTATGACATTCTGGTGGAAGGGCTCTGAGAGTAAGTCATCCTTAACTTTCTATGCTTCCAGCCATAACGACTTGCCCTGGCAACTACGAAATCAGTTCAACAACCAGCTCAGCAAAGTGGATCTTTACACACTGAATTCTACGCACACCAACATCCCGAAGATAAAGGAAGGACGATTGGGAGCGCAGGTAAAAACATGACACAATGTTCTGAGAATTGTATGTGCTGTAAAAATACACACTTAAAGATCACTGATATATGTTATATAGCTATTAGACAAATGTACATCCACCAGCCAAAAACTGCTCAGTAACACAAGTAGCTGATCAACCAATCACACAGTAGCAACTCAATGCATTAAGGTTTGTAAACATGGTCCTGCTAAAGCTAAAGCTGAGCATCAGAAAGGAGAAGAAAAAGTGATTTGAATGACTGTTAGTGCGGCATAGTTGTTGGTCTGAGTATTGAAAAACTGCTGATCTAGCAGGATTTTCACGTAAAACCCATCGCTAGGGTTTTGCGGAGGATGTTCCAACCTGATGCTGGCAAGGTGTACTTAAAGGTATGGTCTACGTTTTGAAACCGCAGCCTGCCCCCCCTCCCCTCACCCCTCCCCTCAGTGTTCCAAGATCCCGCCCCCCAGTTCGTGTCGCATCATAACAACAAGCCCCCTCGGACAGAGCTACGAGCAACTAGCATAATATATCAGCAGCAAATACAATCAAAAACAATTCAGCTCAACTGAAAGTATCAAACACGACAGACATCCGCCTTGTAACACACAGCGGTAGCCATTTCAATTGGACCGGCGGCGATGCGGGTCTGGCGCCGTCAGAGCGGAGCCAATTGTGGGGGAGAATTTATCTTTCTCGGCCTGTCATCCCCAGCTCAGCTTACAATGCTAACGATTAGTGGCTAACAGGCTAACATCTATTGACAAAGCCAACCCGCTCCGCTACAAGTCATTAGCTAGTACAGGCACAGACTAACCAGAGTTATTCAGCAGACATCTCCCACTGTAGTAAACAAAGCCATTACCAGTTCAACCAGGGGCGAAACGGCCGATGCTGAAGGTCTGACGGCCAACTGAGGCCGCTCGTTCGCCCACTAACAGGCCTCGACTGGCCGCTCGGAGCTCCGTTGGGACCCAGGGAGAGAGAAGCGGCTTCCTGGTTTCGGCGCTAGGTGCTAGCTGCTCGCCGGAGGTAGAGGGGAGGAGGCGGGACCATGGGCATGACGCTGCGTAGCGAGGGCTACAGGGGATTGGATGGACTCACGGGACCAATCGAACCGCGCATGCCTGCGCGGTTTGATTGGTCAGCTAGTATGCAGCTTTGCAGCGGATATACTGAGTGGATTTTTTTCGTTCTTTTTGGTCTTTATATTGTGTTGATGGGACCATAGGACCATAACAGCCTTATAAACGGTGTTATTAAGATGTACAAAGCTTCCAAATCGTAGACCATAGCTTTAATAAAGTGGCCAGTGAGTGTAGGAGTAAATCATAGCATGTTCAACTGGTCAAATTTGTTAACACTGACTCAGTATGTCTATATGAGGAGAGCTAAAAATATCAGCCTTTGCAATGAAGTCTACAAACAATAATGAGGAAAAATTCACAGCGGTGACAAATCAGACCTGCCTCAGTCTAAAGGTTCATCAGTGAAAATGGAAGCCGGAAATTTCTGGCATACAACGCAACCTAAACGTGCACCAGACAAGTTGAGCTAAGAGATGTCCAACAGGGGTGACAAAAAACACTTACCAGAAGCCCCTTCATTAGCGTGAGATATGCCTGTAAATGTTGTATTTGGCTTCTTAGCCTCAAGCAGGATGAATTTTTATGCTCATGTTCTTTTTTGTCCTGGCAGGTAGTGTGAGTTCCCTGATTAAGACTGATTGTAGCATGCCTTAATGTAAGTCAGGCCAATGACAATTCCCAAACCAAAGTTTGAGCTGCAGGTATACAGAAAGGGGTCGGATACAACAAATAAAAAATACAAGCATAAGTGAAATCATTTGATTATTTCTTGAAAGTGTGTTTTTCATGTCAAAGGACTAACAACATACAGAGTATTTGAAGAGTGCTGGCTTTTTACTTGATTTATGTTATGATTTTATCATTTATATTGTGCCCAATAAACAAAACCAATATCACAGCTGAACCATTAATTAACCAGAGGCACGCCATGGATCTTATCAGGCCACTTAATTTTTGATGATAAAAATGTATCAACATCTTCGAAGACATCAGTGATAAACAGAAATAGTTTACGGAATCACTCACCGTGTTTAAAATGGCTGTGCCAAAAGATAAGACGGATGGAAGTATCAAAATAAAATAATCTGTTTTTGAATGACTAGGGAGGTTAACACTTTGAATCTAATATTAATACTGTATGTTTTGAGGCCTCAGGTAATTTTCTATGTCTTATACCGGGCAGTAGTACACCTAACTTTGGGAAATGCTTTCTTGGCAATAATGCTCTGGTTACATCAGCTCAGACTGGCTGTAACAACCATCTCTAATTTACAGGTCAGTCCAGTGTTGCTCAGTTTAGGGAGGTCATACAATATTGTGCTTTTTCAAATTTCACATGCACTTTAGGGAGTTTAACACACCTCCACTGCATGATAGAGCACTTCTACTCACACGACAAAAAGTCACAGCATTTGGACTTCTACCTCCTCTCCGGTTAAAGTAGCTACATTAAAACTCATTTCCTCAGCCCCCATGAAAATACCTACAAGTGTGATGTCCTATCACTGCTTCATCAGCAGCTTGAGCTCATTGGCTCAGGACAGCAGTGGAACTATAGACTGTAGAAATAATGAAGGGAGATGAACAGACCAACCACCACAACCAGGAGGGACAGGAGGTCTAACAGAGCATATCAAAAGAAGAGAATAGAGGTGGATCAGAGGTAATTGTGAACAAACTAAAAGGATGTTTGAACAATAGAATACACACCCGTGAAAATGCAAAATATGACCTCCTAAGATGGTATTGACTCATTTAGATCCAAGGTTTAGCTATATGTTTGTTCTAAGCTGCTCTAATGTCTCAGAAAAAGACTAGTAATCCATTGGCAGACAGGTTTTAAATTAACTTTAATATTCTCTCATTGTCCTTAGAAATTAATTTATATGCAGATGATATAGTAATGTTTACCATAGATTTTTGTTTAAATCAAGCAACAGTGGTTCACTTTGTGGACATGAAAAATTTAGCTTAAGATGCATTTTACATTGAAGTAGGAGCCCATATTCTGCTTTTTGAGTTTCATATGTCATGTAGTGTCTCTAACATGTCTCCTATGCATGGTACAGTACTTCCATGTACAAGAGAAAGAGTCTCCAGTATCAGGACTTCTCCTCATCTCAATACGGTGCCAGTAAAACCTGAACAGCTTGCTTTAGTGTTATTTCAGTACAGATATTGTATTAAGTGCATGATAGTGCTAAGACTTATACATTTTTCTTTTATTCCTCTTTCAGTTCTGGTCAGCGTATGTTCCCTGTGATACCCAGTATAAAGATGCAGTCAGACAAACGCTGGAGCAGATTGATGTGGTTCACAGAATGTGCCAAAAATACCCAGATGTCTTCATGTTTGCCACCACCAGTGACGGTAAGATTTCGAACCATTTAAGTAATTTTAGACATTCTTATAACACAGTGCCACCTCCACTCTGTTCCAGGCTGTCTATGATTCTTTAAAAAAAATCTCCTTCTCTTCCTCTGCTGTCTGATCCCCCCAGACATCACGGCTGCCTTCAAAATGAACAAAACCGCCAGTCTGATCGGAGTGGAGGGGGGTCACTCCATTGACAGCAGTCTGGGCACCCTGCGTGTCATGTATCAGCTGGGGGTTCGCTACCTCACACTCACACACTCCTGCAACACACCCTGGTAAGACACAACAAATAGTAAGTTAAAAGTAACTACATGTTTCACAAGCATATGGTTATCAGTAATTGTAATATGAGAATCATTAATTCTATAAAGTCTACATAAAATATTCCATCATTTGAGAACCACAGATCATTCTAGGAAGGGATATGTCAAAGGAAGTTTTCACATTTTTAAACGAGTTTTTTTTCTATTTGTTCTAAGTAATTTTAGAAATACATGTCAATGGTTAAAGATATCCTGATTTACATATTCAATCAATCAATCAAACAAACTTTATTTGTATAGCTCTTTTTATACAGGACTTTGTAATACAAAGGGCCAAAATATAAAATGAAATTACAATAAGTGAAATAAAAAGCAGAAAATTGCAGTATTGCATAAAATGAAAACACAAGACCCCTGCAACCCCCTCCCCAATGCACTTTCAATATACACACTCACTTACTCCAACACAAAAAGACATAAAAGGGAAATTCTGACAGAAAGCTAAATTAGATGACTGAGGAAATGCTATTTTGAATTAAAAATGAGAAACACAGGAGCTGAAACTAAAATAGCAGTTAAAAATACTAGCAAAATACTAGAGAGTAAGATAAGTAAATATGTAAATAAATAAAATAATATAACAATAGAAAGTAAAATTTAAATCAATAATATGGCAAAATGAGAAAGTGTAACATCAGGTGCATAATAAAATCAGCTAAAATAGGATGATAAGAGGAAAAGCATTTAACAGAGAATGAAATTTCAAATAAAAAATATTAACAGAAATGTAGAAATGAAAACAGAATAACAAGGTTAAAATCCATAGAAATGTAATGTAAAATAATAAATATAATCAGCCAAAAGCCAGATTATAAAGGTAGGTCTTGAGTATTCTTTAAAAATATGAATATATAATAAACA
Organism: Scarus forsteni; assembly: GCA_036419115.1. NCBI lineage: Eukaryota > Metazoa > Chordata > Actinopteri > Labriformes > Labridae > Scarus > Scarus forsteni. The sequence continues at coordinate 4,158,304 of JAZDUH010000354.1, read as the reverse complement.
ATCTAAAGAAGTATTAAAAAATTGAAAGAATGATCACTCAAAAAGAATGAAACACAAATTATACTTCAAGTGAAATTTTAATTCTGTATCAAGTCTTTACGTAGTTTATATGAGAATAGATATGACAGTTGTGTTACCATAATAAGCATCAAACTATACATTTTAGTAGAAATTGAAAATTCAGTAAATCTGTATCATTACTGGTCACATTTAAGTTGTCTAATAATTAATAGTGTTAATCTAGATTAAGCGGACAAAATAAGGAACGGGGTAGACTTAATATGTGTGTTTTACAATATGCATAAGGAAGTCTCATGTATGCTTCTTAATTGAGTGTGCAGGTTGGATTTAGTGTTTTTGAGCATGAAGAAAGAGTTTCAACAACAAATTGAAAAATATTTAATTGCATGTAAAAGTAATGCACTATTAACTCAGCTATATTCATGAGCGTATGACTTTAATACAACTTTAGCTCTTTCATAAGAATGTCTTATTTGAGCATTTTGCTGGTTGAAATGGAACTTGTTTCAACTTCTCAGAGAAGGCAAGGATCAGGTATCATTATTCCTCATCATGTGAAATTACAGTCTTATGTTGTTGTGGGGAGCTTGGGGTTTTCCTGCAGGTGCTTCTGTGTAAAGAAACAGGATCGAATTGTCATGGGAAAAAATACTTTGGTTGGGTTGAAAATTTCTCAGCATATCACTGACAAAAAATTAGATATCTGTGACTGTGGTGGCTTATACAGATCAAATGAAAGTCAATCAAGAGAACATGTCTCAGTTACATTTCATTAACTGTATCTTTGTATTTGTCTGCACAATGCCTTTTCTTTTGCAGCTAAATAAGTTCAGAATATGACCCTACATTTTGTTTCTTTATATAATTTCACAACCGTTTTTTGCACAAAATGTCAATCAATTTCATTTAACTTTACATTTATTTCTAAGAATGTCACTTTAAACCATTTAATTTGCAATTTACAGCCTAAAATAAATCAAATTGTCCTGTACTAAAACTTTTTTTCCCCCTTGTGTAAGTGCTGTATTTTATTGCTGTTCATTTTAAGGTATATAGATCTATAGATGCCATTTTATAAAGTTTCCTTCCACTTTATACCCTGCTGTGTAGGGCTGTATCACAAGAATTCTCCCTGGAGATTGATAAAGGATTATCTTATGTTATCTTATGTTATCTTATCTTATGTTATCTTATCTTATCTTATCTTATCTTATCTTATGTTATCTTATGTTATCTTATCTTATCTTATCTTATCTTATCTTATCTTATCTTATCTTATCTTATCTTATCTTATCTTATCTTATCTTATCTTCCTTTTGAGCTTGTGATTTTATTCCCATGTACTCAGATGATCTTGAGAATAACAGCATTACAAAGCAATTTCCAGATCAAATTTGAAATATATTTCTTTGCCTTGTGAACTAAAATCTCGTTGTGACTTTTCCTTCCCATTAGGGCAGATAACTGGCTTGTGGACACTGGATCAGAGTCATCTGAGAACAATGGTCTGTCTGACTTTGGCAAGGTAAGAATACAAGGGATGAGCAAAATGTTGTTTTATAGTTTTATTAGTAAAGAATTAGAGTCTTGAGAACTTTGCCTGCCATTTGCCTCTAAGTGTATGTTCCAGTTCAGTTCTGTAACTATGATCAGGCTTGAACATTTATTTAGTATAGCAAAGAAAAGTAGTTTTCCTAAAGATTCATGTAAAATGTGTCAAGGATCTAAATTTAACCAGTTATACTGCCTTTATATTTACTTTAGTTATAATCTTAAACATGTGTCATGATTGTTGAGGAAATCTTGATCTGCCTATGAAGTCAAAAAACAAGACTGAAAAGTTAGCAATGCACCAAGTCTTTATTCTCTTGAGAAGGAGACAATACAGAGAAGCACACAGCAGAGAGCAGTTCAGAGTATTGTCCCATTGAACCAAATGGGACTCTCCATTATAGACCATCTCAAGGAGGCCTCTGGCTTTGGGAGAATGAGAAAAAAAACCATCACAGAACTCCTTATCAGCTGTAAATTGGGGTAAAATAAAACAGATGGAGATTCTTCTCAGGAAATTACAGGTGTTATCTCCAGTGTTATTCCAGCTGTCTCCCTGACCTCTGTGCACAGTGGGTGGTTTTAACAGTGGGGGTGAAACAGGAGAGTTCATCAGGTCATTCACACAGCAGTACAGTTGAAGTTACAGAATTAATCAGGGAAATAGTGAATCTATGCCAAGTTTCCACCACATGATAATTACCTAAAGAATTTCTTTGTAACTTTTCATTCCGCCATATAAATCAATTTTATGAAAAATAAACCAGCAATGTTTCATTGTCAACACAGTCATTCCAAGTCGATTTAAAAACTTTACTGTCAAAGACAGTGCCATGATCATAGGCCTGACACAAAGTGTTGAACCTGTAGCCCAGATATCTTTAAGGTGCAAAGCTTGTATGTACTCATTTTGAGAATGCAGAAAAGACCTTCATCTTAGACCACCTCAAACCTGTGGCAAATTTTCAAGTCTGTGGCTCAGGGTGACCTGAAAGATTAATGACCATTTTTGAGATCAAAAAACACACCTAACAATTTTTTTTTCTTTTCTACAAGATTCCCAACAGCCCACTCTTTTTACTTTAATACAGTGTATATCATTGTAAATCAAGTGTAAAATAGTAGAGGACAGAGAGAGAGCATCCTTGTTTCCTCCTACGCTCTGCTGTGTGTGCCCCACCCCTCACAGTGAACCCTACCAGTGTTTCTATGAAGCCAGAGACGTGTAGACGCACACACTTTCAAATCAATTTATGCGACAGTGCGTTGGACTGAAACTGACATTCATACATAATATTAATTGCTGTAAATAAGTCTAATCACAAATATTAATTGTCTCACCACACATAGGAGTAAACACCTTAAGATTCCAGCAACTTTTATTTGATGATTAGTATGTACAATAATAATGAATATATCCATTCTGATCCCATCAGTCTGACTTATGACCTGCACTTTTGTGTTTCATGAGGAAGCGTCCAGCACATTTGTTTTTGATGCTGTGAGATGCTTCTGTGATGCACAGTATAGTTTAATATGACATGTTTTAAACAGTGTTCTGCACGTGTTCTTTGAGTTTGATGGCTCAATTAATGAATAAACAAAAGATAAATTAAACAATCAGACTGGAGTTTGGACCAAACCATAAATTCCACTGTTTATATAACAAAACCCCCGTGATTAACCATAGTATATGATCTACCCTCTTGCACTCTGCACCTAGTTTTTGTGCCAAGGCGGTGAGTTGTCTGCAGACTAACCCCAAACCACCATGCTACAGCTTTTGGATGAAGAACCTTGTGATGTTAAAGTAGGGCTCCTTATCTTTAAGCATGGGCAAGTATCTGGTCACATAGAGAGGGTAGATTCATGACTAACTGTGAAAAATGCGTGTAGACTTTTAGGCTTTGACAGATCTTACACAGATGTTATAAAAACCCTGTGTGCTTGCCTTCAACAGCAAGTGGTTAGGGAAATGAACCGTCTGGGGATGTTGATCGATCTGGCTCATGTGCCTGTGGAAGTGATGAACCAGGTGCTTGACATCTCTGAAGCTCCTGTCATCTTCAGCCATTCTTCTGCCTACAGCATCTGTGAGAACAAAAGGAATGTGCCTAATGATGTCCTCGAGAGAGTGGTAAGTTTGTATTTTGGTAGTTTTGGGTATGTCAATTGAGTTCATTACCGAGAGGACACAGGGGCAAGGGAAGTGGAAGGGGCAAATCAATGGATTGGTCCACTACCAGATGATACCATGATCAGGATTGGCTATTGGCCCTGCTGTAAGACATCAGTCCACTGACAGACAATATATGGACATCTATATAGATGTCAGCAGCTGATCTGATCACCTGATCTGCTGCATCAGTTTAGTCCTGACAAGTTGTTATATCTGGCAATAGATTTAAACAATAATGAGGAAGGAGGTTTATTCTTGGGCAGGAGCATCCCACTGTCAGATTTATATTCAGTTTTAAAAGAACATGTCTGCAGGGTGAAAATCTCTAGGCTGATCACTCAGAACTGCATCACCAGTAAAAAAAAATCCCTGTTTCCAAAGTAAAAGCACACTCTGGGCATTATTTCTGCTGCTGAGCAACTTGATTCTCTAGATATTTAAGTTCAAATTCAGTCACAGCACTTTCTAATGTCCCTTTTGGTAGAAGCTGCCACATATTTACAAGAAAGCCCCCAGGACAATTGGTGACATGGGGGATATAGGTGAGCATTGGTGCCCTTGGTAAACCAGCAGTGGTTTGTCTGAAGGACACTGTGAACATCTCTTGATATGCAGAGAGAAGAAAAGAGTCCTGTGCACCCTGAGCAGCAAGTCTGGAAGGGAGAGCTCTACACCTTTTTTTCTCTCTAACTCTCATCTGCTCACCTGCATGTTCAGCTCCACATCACAGGCACTCCCAGCTTTTTAAAAAAAATAAGATGATTTCAAGCATTTTTGAAGAGGCTGCACTTCATGACATGTCTTTGCTTGAGTGGGCCCTTGGACTGTCTTCGTGAAAAATAAATATTATGTTTCTTGTAAGACATGCTCCAGCTAAGGGTTAAGGGGAGGAACAACTAACAGCAATCGAAAACTAGAAAAGCACTTGGAGAGCTCAGACCTCCAACAGCGTCACAGTCCTCACCCATATTGTGTATTTCACCATAAATATTAGTCTTACATTTATTTGATCTAAATATTAAGATTCCCTGACCATGAAAACATACCATTAGCAATTGGATTCATAATGATATCTATTAGGGCGGCACGGTGGCGCAGCTGGTAGAGCGCATGCCTCACAGCAAGAAGGTTCCCGGTTCGATTCCGGGTCGGGAGGGCCTTTCTGTGTGAGTTTGCATGTTCTTCCTGTGCATGCGTGGGTTCTCTCCAAGCACTCCGGCTTCCTCCCACAGACCAAAAACATGCTCATTAGGTTAATTGGTAACTCTAAATTGTCCTTAATTATGTGTGTGAGCGTGAATGGTTGTCTGTCTCTCTGTGGCCCTGCGATCGACTGGCGGCCGATTCAGGGTGTACCCCGATGATAGCTGGGATAGGCTCCAGCCCCCCGCAACCCCGAAAGGGATAGCCAGGTATAGAAAATGAATGAATGATATCTATTATAGTTCAGTAGTTATTCACGAAAATTGCATTTTCCATCATGGCGGATCCAGACGGTGATCCAGATCACTCCCAAAACCAAATCATTTGCTCCTATCCCAATCCGGACATTTCCTGAAAATTTTATTGAAATCCATCCATAACTTTTTGAGTTAGGTTGCTAACAGAGAAATAGGCATACAAACATTCAAACAAACAAATAAACAAACAGACATAACCTCCAGTTAGATAGCTCATGGGGAGGCACAGTGGCACATCATACCTCACAGTGACAAGGTTACTGGTCTGGACCTTTGTCAATCAGGGCCCTTCTGTGTTGGGTTTGAATCTTTGCCCTGTACATGCTTGGGGTGTCTCCAGGCACTCCAACTTCCTTCAACATGCTCATCAGGCTAATTGGTGACTCTTAATTGCCTTTAAAGGATAAGTTCGGTTTCTACAGCTCCCACATTGTTTCTAGAATGAAGTAGAACAATATACTCACCCAGAAGGCTTTCCTGATCCAAACAGTGCTTTGGGAGATATTTAGATCCAAAATCGAGCGGCAGACATCCACATAATGGGAGCACACGGGGCATGTTAGCGCCGCTCCTAAAACTGCATTAATCGTTAATATTTCACCATGGTCCGCTCACGCTACTCCTCCATTACAGTCTGTGTTGCTCCAGACATGTTTTGTGGCTGTACTGACCTCTGAACTGAAAAAAAAGAATGTTTGCCTCTGCACATGCGCAGTACTCTCTGGCCAGCTGTTCTTCTCTTCGCGTCCTCCTTTCAATGAGCTCCTCATCTGGCTCGAAACTGTAAGGACACCCATCATATTCAAAGTTCTCCTCCACAACATCTTCATCCGATAGATATTCGTCCATTTTACACAAAACTGGAAGAAGAAAGTCGTTGTGTAGCCGGCGGTCTTCCCCTGAAACAATGAGCCGTACTGCGCAGGCGCGGAGGCAAACATTTTTCTTCTTCAGTTCAGAGGTCAGCACAATCACACAACATGTCTGGAGCGACACAGACTGTAATGGAGGAGTAGCCCGAGCGGACCATGATGAAATATTGGTGAAACTAATGAGTTTTTGGACGATTAATGCAGTTTTAGGAGCGGCGCTATACATGCCCCGTGTGCTACCATTATACAGATGTCCACCGCTCAATTTTGGATCTAAATATCTCCCGAAGCACTGTTTGGATCAGGAAAGCCTTCTGGGTGAATATATTGTTCTACTTCTTTCTATAAACAATGTGAAAGCTGTAGAAACCAAACTTATCCTTTAAGTGTCGGTGTGAAGTCAAAGGTGAGGTGCTCTTCATGTGGCCCTGTGATTGGCTGGTGACTAGTCAAGGGTGCATCATACCTCTCGCCCAATGGCAGCTGGGTTGGACTCCATACCCCTGTGACCTCAAAATGGATAAGGAGTATAGATAATAATGGATGGATTGTTAGTTTAATTTAATTTAGTTGGTGAGAATGACAATAATTTTAGATAGTCAGTTATTTACAGTCAATGAAATGATACAGCCATTACTTTTAGTTAAAAACATTTTCTCTATTCAAACTTGCTTCATCTGTAAAACAGCTAAACCAATAGAGTCATTTTGTTCATATGAATGCGCTGTCATTGCTTTTATTAGGAAAAGCAGATCATAGCATACCATGTGAGAACATCTAAATTATAAAAGAACATGAAATACAGGTGTCATTCTTACATTTGCTTAAAGTCACAGAATGCTTGAAGGAAAAACGCCTCTGTGATTTTAAGAGGTCAGAAAGCCCAGACCTTGGGAAATGATGTAATAAAACATAACATTTTATTGTTTTATACCCCTGTAAAGGGCTGCTGTCCTGTTTAATCTTTAACTTGATCTTCGTGAGCTGATTTGTTTAATATTTTGCACAAGGAAGAAAAAAAACAAAGTCCAATAAATGCCTGCCTTCATGTAAACAAGCAGCTTTTCAAAGTCTTTGAAAACACATACTACCTTTGCTGCTATCTGTCTCAGATAACACACCTATAAATGACCGTCATAGCAATACAAGGCTAAATATGGTAAATCAGCAGGTTGTGTCCAGTTCTGATGCATGTGTGGTCATAAATTTTTGGCTATGAGCAATAAAACTATAAGGAAGAGGTGAATTATTGTGGGACGTTGTAAAACAATAAACCTATAAAAGAGGGTTACTGTAACAGTGAATGAGTATGACAGAACTCAGTGCCCTCATGTCCTTCTGGTCATGTCTTTGCCTGTTCCTTCTCTGCACTTTGAGTCTCTAAAAAGCAGTTATTGCCTATCGAAGCAGAAATGGCAGATTGTAAAAAGTCACAGTAAATGTGATCTTTATGAGGATCATGTCCTGTAACATCTTGTGTGTGTCTGCAGGCCCAAAAAAAGGGGATTGTCATGGTGAATTTCTACAACGACTATGTGACCTGCAGTCCGACCGCTACGATGACTAATGTTGCTGGTAAACACCTGACTTGACTCTGGCTGGACTGTAAAACTAGTTAAATATTACTTTTTATCATTCCATCTATTGCGTGTTCACTATCATCATGTTTTCATCACAGATCACTTTGACCATATCAAGAGTGTGGGAGGGGCCGAAATCATTGGCTTTGGTGGAGATTATGACGGTGTTTCAAGGTGAATATATAAAATTACACAACATTGAAACTTGAATCTAGAGACTAAAGCAATAAAACTTTAAAAAGTGAAAAAGTGTGGGAGAAATTCCCTATCATGTATCCGTGGAGTATTCTATTAATCAACAGTGTGAGGTAATATGTTATCCTCTTCTTAGAATGCCTGAGGGTCTCGAGGATGTGTCCAAGGTGCCCAATGTGGTGGCTGAACTGCTGAGAAGAAACTGGTCTGATGTGGAGGTGAAAGCTGCTCTCGGAGACAACCTGCTGCGTGTCATGAAAGAGGTTGAGAGGGTGAGGAACACACACACAAACACACACCACCTGTTTGACAAAGGGATGATTGAGCTAGGTTTTAAATGTATAAGCATTTCACAAAGGCTTGACATTTCTGAGAGGGGTCTTAAACTAAGGCACACACAACACGATAATGGACCATAATTATGGCCCAAATCCCCCCATCAAACCAAAACCAGCAAACATCCAATTAACTGTCCTTGTGACGAAAGGCCAGGCACAGTTGAAGAGATATTTTTTAAAATTTCATCAGATTTTTATTAATTAAGAGACCCCACACAATGACAAATTTAATAGTTTTGCTCTGTTAGTGTGTGCTGTGCACCAAGATGATTGTCACAGCATTTTCAGCCCTGGAGGTTGACACCAATGTCAAACACACCTTCATTGTAAACAAATGTGGACCAAATAATTGAAGCTGAATGTGGCCAGTGCTTAGCTTAGATGTGCATTGCCTTAGCAATGTCAGTCAAGCTCTTCCTCTTGTCACTTTGATTTTATAGCCTTTGCCTTCTAAGTCTTTGCTGTGCTTTCTGCTTCAGCCAACTTCTTCCTGATGGGCTATTTGTCTGGTCCGTGTGACCAAGCAGTGGAAACATGCTCAACTGTCCCGAGTGTTCTCCCCTCAAATCAGGATTTCTGATCATAAATATTAAACGTTCATGATCTTACATCTGGGGGCCCCAGATCCTCCTCTGAGAAAATCAGGGAGGATAAAACACTTCAGGTCCACATCACATTACAGGAAGATCAGATAAGAAAATCTGTAAGACCATCAGGTAGTTGATCCTTCACAGACTGTTATTGGAAGAGGATGTACAGTGTTTTATCTTTTTGATGTACAGCAGGTCAGCTGCTTGCTATCGTTTCAACTTAACTCCAAATGTGTTAAAAGATGAGGGTCTGATGAAGTGACATTAAACCTTTTCTGATATTTTCTACGGCAAAGATTCCAACTGACTGTGAATTTTGCTAAGACACCCCTCCTTTTTGGTGTACAGGAAACAACAGCAGCGATACGGGTTCCGTTTTTGTCCACAGGGGGTAACAAAATCTAATGAATTAACCAAATGTCAAAATGGGCTTGAGCTTACGTAGCACTTTTCTCGTATTTTTGACTATTCAAAGCAGCTTTACACTGCAGATCAGACCTCCCTACTCACACACATTCACCTAATGATAGAGTTTCTATGTATGTAGCTCATCCACAAAACTTAGGGTTAAGTGTCTTGCCCGCACATCACCATGTGACAGCTGGAACTGGGCTCAAACCTTCAACCTTCCAATTACACACCATCAAACTGCACCACCAACACCCTAAACAGGGGCTTTAAAGCTTGAAAAAGATGGAGGGAGATGTAGTTTAGTTTTTTCTGTACATAACACTGCTATGCAGAGTGTGTCTTTAGATACAGTATGTGGGTGTCATATGTAGTAACTTATAAGAATTAAATTTTGTCATAAATTATATACTTTATTGTGGCTAACCATGTAGAACATATAAAATCAAACATTTAGACATATACTTTGATACAGTAAGAATTCATGTTTTGATAGAGTTGGGTAAAGGCGGCATGTTGACTGGTTTAAACATTGTTGCAATAAAGTGACGTTTCAAATGCATTCTTGATGAATTTTGTGAGAGAACTTTACATTGACTGTCCTGATTTAGTACAAGTTAGACCATATAATATAAAAAAGACTCCTGTTATTACCTCACTCTGTTTTCTGACCCTCCTGTCTCTGTGTGCTTCAGGTACGTGACAGTTTAGCTAACAGAGTACCAGATGATCTTCCTATTCCTTATGAAGACTTGGACAACACATGCAGGACAAGCTACGGCTACGACTCTTCAGGGGTCGTCCATCAGATCAGCTCACTGGCTGTGCTGTTGACAGTGATCTTCCAGGCTATAATGATGTAAACAGCTTAATTATTCCGTACAATTAATTATTCGTATTTTATCACTAATTCAAATGATGGTATGCATGTAATGACATTTTCCTTTGCCTTTAATAAAGTCTGGAAACCTTTGAGATTTGGATTTTTGTTTGCAAGCAGCAACACTAAACAGTTTGAGTCAACATAACTTGTTAACTTTGCAGTATTTTTTGTCCTTTTCGAGATTTCCTTTATTTAAAGGTCACATGTCCTGTAAAATCTTTTTTTCCTTGCTTTTAATGTTGGTAAAAAAGGGCTTGGGGAGCTGAAGACCATGAAACTTTGGACGAAACTAAGTTCCTGGAAAGCTTTGTTGTGCCTCTTTAAACAAAATGCCCTTTTAAACACTGTTCTTCACATCCTAGGGTTTGCTATGTAATAGTTATACAGTCTCCACCTATTAATCTGTTCTGCATGTCGCTGGCAGACACCACGGCTGTTAAAAATGTCTGCTCTGCAGTTGTAATCCCCCCAGACATTGTTTCAGCAGCCAACCAGTATAGAGCTCATTATCTAGACCCTCCAGAAAAACGCAGGCCAAAATCCTTGATTCTGCGAGCAAAAATCCTTCATTATGTGGGCCAAAATCCTTGATTCTGCGAGCAAAAATCCTTCATTATGTGGGCCAAAATCCTTGATTACGCGACTAAACATGCGGGCTTTTTATGCAGGAAAATTGCGGAAATTTGCAAAGTATGCGAATAGTTGTGAAATATGTAAAACAGATGCGGAATATGCAATATATGCAAGAACTGGGAAAAAAGATTCATCTTCTGACATCCTGTTATTAGGCTACCACTGAATGAAAAAGAGAAATTTTAAGATAAATTGGTATACTAGATAAAAGACACATCACAAGACACAAGTGCTGGTTATGTTTCATTTATTATCAACTTAAGCATGGCTTACACATTCCTCCACACATTTCTCAAAAATAAAACATTCTTTCTGCTTAGTTGTACCTTGAGGTAGCGCACTGCACTGTTGAGGTTGCTGCACTGTTTTCAAATACAGTGAAAACTTACCTGATGAACATCAACATTAAATATAAAAGCTCTCAATGAGCCAATACTTGTTCTAAATATGAGAGTCTTATTGCACTTTAGGGAACCCTGCTCAGTGAATCCACTGAACAATACCATATTGCTCTATTAATGTACAAAAGAAAGTGCATAGCCTATATGCAATATCAAAATAAAACAAAGTGCAATCTCTGGGTATTTCTGATGCATGAAAAATTACGAGATAATGAAATATAGATCCAATCCTATTTCTTTTCCCTTCTCCCTCTCTCTCAAAACAATGCATCAGTTTCTGAAAAATTAAATAACAAAAATTGAGAAACAAGCATTTATTTCGGTTATAGCCTTCTCATTTTAATGCGGAAATTGTACAATCAAGCATGACCCGCATATTTCGCATTTTTTCCGCGAAAATGTATGATTATTGCGGGAATTATGCACCGTTCTGCGGGGAAATATGCAGCATTTTGGGAAATATTCGACCCCCGCATAATCAGCCACAGATTGGTGATTTATGCGGGAATTCATGCGATCGCATAATCGCGTTTTTCTGGAGGGTCTAATTATCATAGCCTGCTGTAGCCTCCCAGACCCCTCAGATCCAAGCATTACCAAAGGGGAGGTAAAAAGAGCTACATCTGATCCTGTGCTGAAATGTTACTTTTGACATTACTTTTAATTTAGTTTAAGTTTTATTCTTTTGCCTAAAATAACTTTGTGTTAGTCATAATTTAAATCTTAATTATTAAAGTCTTGATTCAAATTGTCTGAATTTTAGTCTAGTTTTAGTGGATGAAATTTCACAACATTTAAGTCGACAAAATCAACTGTAAATTTAGTCAGCTAAAACAGGAAGTGTAAAAGGTCGGGCATTTCTTATGTTTCTTTGAACTTCTGAAGTCATGATTTATACTTGGATAAATTGAAACATCTAATAACCCTTTACTGAATGCCGGTAAAGTCTGAATGTATAAATTAACAGACACAAATTTAACTTTGGTTGAAATGCAATCACCTTTATTTAGACTACCTGGTGGAGCATCTCAGTTACAATACCAGAGTTGACAACAAACAGTCAACCTGTTCTACATGAATATGTGAATTCTTAAAGAGAGTAGCTGTGATTGGATTGCTCCCCAACTAGTCTCACCACCACAAAGGTAAGACAGTTGTGATTGGATGTTCTTATCTCATCCAACCTTTTGACACAACAAAAGTAACTGTACTTAAACATGTTCCTAACTTGTCCCAGCTTTCTACATGATGAAATTAGATCTGATTGAATTAAGTCTCAGTCAAATATTTCCACCTAGTTTTTATTTGTTGATGAAAATATCAGTTAGCTTTGTTTTAGTTTTTGTTCATGTGCACTTACTTTGATTATCTACTGTCTAGTTTTCATCAAGGGAAAAAAGTTTTTGACAAAAAATATGATGAAAATAATTAGTTAAGAAAATTATCGCTGCTACAGAGACACTTTTTTTCAAAAGGATTGCTTACTAGACACCCAAGACATGATGGAAATGGTCAAACACACCAGAACATGAGACTTTAAACATGATCTAAAGCCTGATGAAAGTTTTCATGATTGAGAAAAAAATAGCAAACAAATTGTCATGTCTGACCAGGTTGTGTTTATTAACCATCTGGTTTTCTATCCCATCTGGAGAGTCAGACATAAAATGTGGTTAGCATTTGCAGTTGTATTGCATCAATGACAAATGTAAAATTTATTTTAGTCTGAATGCACAAACACACAAAAATAGTCCGAGGCATAGACAGAATTTTCACAAGAGGTAGCATGCCCTTCATTCTTGAACAACATCTCCATCTAGTGTTCTTCTAATGAAGTTCCCCATCAACCTAGAACACTCTGAAGCATCTTTGGTTCTTGTCTGTGGATTTGCATAATTTGAATTTTATTTACAGACAGGATGCTCCTCTCCGGTTGTAGGAAAATGTGGCTTCAGTTGATCACAAGAACCAGCAGCTCAGTGTACTTTCTGTACAAAGGTTTATTCAACTGACAAGGGTAATAAAGGTCAAACAGTTAAAGATAGTTACAGCATCTAAAAAATGTCTTATATCTTTAAATGACCAATCGAAGGACCTTCACTCAATACACCTGAAGGTCATTTAAAAAAAGACATCAGTGAACTCACTGTAAAAGTGACTGAAGACCAGTGAATGTGTTGTTCTAAAAATAACAGACAGGTGGCTGCATAAAGAGTTTATCAGTTCAGTAACAGTTTCACTTCAGAAGATGAAAATGCAGAGATGGACAAACCAATCTCACAGTTTATCGACAAATGCAAGATGCAGAAAAAAAGTTTAAAGAAGGGGGAAAGGAGACTCTCTTGCAAAAATAATATAAAATGCCCTTAATTTTAAATACTGATGGATTGGAATACGTCATCACTTTTAATAGCATTGCTCAAAAAAGATGAGGTTTGTATTTGTTTTCCAGCTGCATTGATAAGCACATGTTCAAGTTATAATTACCTTCAGCCTCAGATATAGGGCTTCATACAGTAATTATTACAAATTTCTTAGATTAGGGTGCTATTTTTTACCCCAAAAATCAAACTCAAATATTTGGCAAAACAGCTGTAAGAGGAATATATGGATGTAAAACTTTCTAGTGGTGGCACAGACATAAGAAATAAAAAACTAGAGGAATATCTACCATGATATGCAGTGACCGGTGCATCATTAGCACCCTCCAGTGTGCATCACAAGTATAAGATAACTCTAACAATGTCAGGGACCTTGTGTTCTTCTGCTCCTCGGGATCCTCTCCACACTGAGACACTGCTGCTGAGTCAGACTGACAGACTTAATGAAAAGTGCATGAGTAACAATAAATGGACAGAATGCGTCTGCTCACATGACCGGCAGCTGAAGTGAAACTGGTGACAGACAGTCTGGTAAGAATGACTCCATACACACATGTGCAGATGAGTATTTCTGTCACAGCTAGAGTTTAAGAAAAAGTGTGATCAGTAATGACGGCATATGCGACCAAAAACACTCACAGTTCAAGACATTTGTTTCAAGTGGACTTTGTCGCCCTTACAGTGGTTTGGCTTAGGGAAACAAACTAAAAGTGTACTGCATTACATGAGAAAATTAAATTCAGCTTTTTATTTGAATGACAAGGTCTGATCAGTTCTTCTGGTTTAAAGCAGCCTTATGTACAGATTTGGTTTGGTGACTCTCAGGTGACTGAGAAGGCCTCTAATCAATTCTGTGATATGAAATGCACATGGGTCACATTCTCCTCCCAGATAACACAGAGAGCGGTGAAGCCAACAGCTAAAGATGACACAAATGAACTGTACGGACTAATATAGGACGGCTGCCCATCGTTTTCAAACTGTATGCATGTGAATTGTTTAATTGTTAAAATGATATCTACAGTCTGTGGCTCAAAGAGAACTATATTACATGCTCGTTTAGATGTGCTGAATATGTTCACAAAAGAGAAGTCAGCTTGATAACAGTAGATCCAACAAACAGAACCAAAAGCCTGTATTCTTTCAAGTTAGATATCTTTTTGATCGACTTTGGAACTACATCTTCAAGTCTCACGTCCTTAAACACAGGGCAAAGTTTCAGCATGTGCTGCCCCCTCATCTGTTAAGACTTCTGAATGGGAATTTGGATAAATAATGGTATGTGGTAAACACAAGAGAAAAGATTTTTACTTTTTTTCTTTAAAACATGAAATACATTTAACAAATGCCCAATGGGTGAACTTTAAAACTTTGTGTCTTAGAAAGGTTGGTCTGTAAGAGGATGCTAACTAGGAGGACAGAGTTTGTCCACATTAAAGTTCATCATTTTTGATCATCCTTAAAAGGCAACGTTACAAATAATTGATAAAGACATGACCACAAATTTGATCAGGTAACATTTGAAGGAAAGTCTTAAAGGAGAGGTAAATGTGTGAGATAAAGTAGAGATTTTGTCGAAGTCAATCTGCTAGGTTTTAGTTCAACAGTAGCCTGATATTAGCCTCTTATTGACCTTCTTTTTTGCTTAAAAGCACACAGAAATAGTATAAATATCTGCTGATTGTAAAGAAGAACCATACCTGTAAGTTCCATAAACTGTTTTTCACCTACATCATTATCAGCAATAATCAGTACACCCACTGAAAACTCCCACAGGCTTTTTGTCGAGGGAGATGCGTGATGCTCGGTGCTACCTTGCCCAGCAATATCACATCATACCTGCACCACTCTATTATTATTATTATTACAATTCTGAAAAATATATAGTTTTGATTGCAATATCTTTCAGTAGTTTTCAGTGCATTACTTGTATAAATGTGACAAAAACAGCACGGCACAGTAACAGCTTGATGTGTAAAAATAACAAGTAGAAGAAAAGATATTTTGCAGATTGTAACAAATTTGCTGTAATCTTTGTATGAAAGCTCATTATAGTTCACTTGTGAGCTTTGAAGTGACCTGGACAAAATTAAGTGATGGATGTTGATAGTCTGTCTGTACTGTAGGAAGAAGGATAATCCGGGTCCGTATGTGCAAAGAGGAGAAGTTAAACAGAGCTAGGATACCACCTCCTTCAGTGTCTCATTGTCCTGTCCCTGAGTTTCACTGTCTGACAGAAGAGGAGGATGTGTTGGCACAGCTATCCTGTAAGGTAAATTATCTTTAGTCAACATCTTCCTGGTGGCAGAAACCAGACGGGAATAGTTATCCGGGTTGTACTCTGACAAAGGAGGCCTGTGGCACAGTAACGGCAGGTTGTCCCTGTCAGGCCTGGACAGGAAGAGAGGAGGCCGCCGCTGGCTCTCTCCATCCTTCAGGGAGTCTGGTAGCGGCTTACGTTTACTCTCAGGTAGGAGCATAATGCAGAGAACCGAAAGGACAGCAAAGGAGGCAAAAATGACATGGTGGAGGAAGTAGCCGCCATTGTTCTGGAGCTCCATCAGGGAAGAGGCTGCCATGCCGACACAACCCGCTGCCAGGACCAGGCCGAGGCAGCCACCTCTGACAGGGAGACAGAGAGGAACAGGGGACTTCAAGTTATCAGAGAGGTGCTTACAAGCTGGATGATGGATCAGTATTTCTTATCTTGTTTTGCTTTTTTTGTTTGTTTGTTTTGTTTCCCAATGTCCCCCAACTTCCCGACACTATATTTAGTACCTTGTTCCAAGGTCCTTTGTTATCATTGGAAAAAAAAACACTCATTAGCAGTTTCTTTTCTTCCATTTTTTGGAAACAAATAAAGGATTCTGCATACAAACCCAAGACTTTTCAAGACCTTCAAACCCAAACTGAGAAAAGGACATTTTTTTGTGTTGTAGAACAAAGTAAAATCAACATGGGTTTGCTTTTGATTATTCAATGTGTGCTGAAATGCACCTGAACAGTGCTAAATTCTAAATGAATAAACTCAGTGCATTGCTCTCTCAAGACAGGGGAGGAGCAGAGAGCATGAGCGTGTGCATGTTTAATAACAGATTTTTTTTAATTTTTCCTCTGCCAGTGTCACATAACTTCCACAGTTGTTTTTATTTCCCTGTGTTTCTGAAGCAGTCATAATAAAAAGCCAAAAACTGATCTTATAAAGTCAGTGTTTGTAAGTGTGCAGCTAAAATGAAGATCTTCAAAAACAAAATCATGATTTCTTAAATGTTTCTTAGGGCCTTAATTTAAAATGTGATCAATTTTTTATGAATTTATTGGTTGTTTAAGGTTCTTTTTCTTAAATAAAAAACATCATCTTCTTCATCACTTTTTGTTATGCTGACACTTACCTAACCACAGTTGGCATCACCTCACAGGCAAAGAAAATGCTGAGCATGGCCAGAGCCTGAGAGAACAGCAGCCCAACGACAGAGAGCACCAACACCAAGCCTCCACGCAAATCTGACATGTTGGGAAAAAAATAAAAAATAAAAAATGTTTATTTCCTATATCAGGGCTTTTCATGATGTGACCAAAGGTACTGTTGGGGAGAAATGATATACTCAAATAAACATCAAAAACATCATTTTGAATTTCAAATAATAGATTATTGTATTTGTAATGGTATATTTACTTCAAAGTCCAGCTTGACGGCTAGAGCTCAGTATCAAATGGGGTATTTTAAGCTACCAGAGCCAAGTCACTACTTTAAAACTGGTTCAGGTGCCATAGGGTTTTGTGAATCAATACTTTCAGAAGTAAAAGAGTGTAAATAACATGTTCTCTTGTTGTGGTCAATGTCAAATGTCTTCTGCTTGCTGTTATGTCCATTTCTGTGGCTGGAAGACAATGAACAGCATGCCAAGCAAAGAAGGCAGAGGAGGTTTGGCACCTTTGCTACAGAAATATAGCAAATGGTAAATAAATTAAGCAACTAAAAGTTTCTAAAATATGTTTCTGTTGGTATTGTATGTTCTGCTACAGGTTCCATATTAGTACAGGGTTTTGGTATCTATTCATCATGCTGGCATGAATTGTCTGCTTGTGGTACAGGGAATTAAGATTAAATGTTAATGTCAACATGAAATTGAGAACTTTTAAAACTGTCTCAAATGTAACATGAAAAAGATGACAAGGGCTCTGGCTTTGATAGATAACAGTTTATGAACGTAATGCAGTATTGAAATAGATACACAAGAGTTCTTTGTGAAACTGGCGTGTTTTGTTTTTGTCATGTTGGGTGGGATATTTATTTTCCATCAATTAGTTGCCCTATTTACATTTTGAGAGAGAAGTTTTATGTGTTTGATACACCTAGAAATATTAATTCACAGTGCTGTTTATTAATTCCTGTGTTTGTTTTGTTGTCGAAAGAAAGACCCAAACTGGTGTCAACAATGTCAAATGCATGATCCTGCTGATTGCTGATACCATGCTGCAAAGACAAATGTATCCTTGCTTAAAATTACACTCTGCCACAATTTATATCACTTTAGTTCCTTCCCTGTGGTTGCTTCTGCAGACTGTCTCTGATGAGAGCATGACATCCTCAATCTGCAACAAGGGCAAAGTGAGAACTGATAAGGGGAATTGTTGAGCTTAAAGGCAGGCGATACAGATTGTTTAAGCTGGAATTGGTGTTTAATTCCCATCCCTATGCTGTCATGTTGCAACCAGAGTGATGCTCAACAGTGTATCATTTGCGCTGCATTATTTATTTCCATTTGACATGCAAAACTGTGCATTCACATTAGAGTTAACCGTTTGTTAAAATAAAAATACATATACGCAAGTGAATACTTGATTCAGAATGTGTTTATGTCAGGGTGAGGCCTTTCAAAGTCTTAAAGTTTGTGAAAACTTATCTAGTGACTAAAATAACTCCTGAGCCACTCAATTTTTCACCACCTTCCGCCCAGGGACCAAAACTAGCAGGATCAACAGCGTTTGGTTTGCATAAGTATAGGTCCGCTCAAACCAAATGTGCTTAGAGAGCACAAATCTCCACAAAAGCATTTCTGACGTCATATCCACATCACTACCAAAACGTGAAAAACTGCCCTGTCTTGCAATGTTGACAAACACTTAAAAATTCCAGCGGGAGGTAATAAAGGCCATCGTGTTATTGCCATTTAAAATGTACCAAAGGGTATTGTATTCAATTAAGATATAATATTTATTTTGGTCATTAAAAGAAGGCCATTATTATGGTAATAAAGGCAAACAGTCTTACAACGGCTTAATGCAGCTCAATAAGAGGAAAACACCTACAAGAGCAGATGCACAGAATAATCAAGTACATCAACAGAAGTACTCCAGGTCAGGAGAGGGGTCTGGAGCATGTGGAAGAGACAGATGAAGGAGACTGTGATCAATCCAGCCACTCCTACATTTGAAGAGCTCATGTATTAGAACATTACGGTAAATGCACCATGCCAACAAGAGAGGGACAACAGACAGGTTGCATAACTTTATCTCGTTCCTATTTTTCCTTCTAGCACTGAAAGTGTAAAATACAGGAGTTTTGCATCAGCATTGGCTCTAAGATGCTTCTTTTACCAACATGAACCAACGGAATGGGTAATGATACTTTATCAACTTTTTGAGTGAACCATTTTCAAAATACACAAAAATATTACTTACTCAAATAGTAAAAGTACTCCATACTGCTTGTGCAAATAGTCCAAGGGGTCCTCTTTACCCACTTCATCAGATACAAATGGAAGAAAATGATCTACTGTCATTTGTTAACTGGCCTAAAGGGCTCAAAATAAAGCACGGCAATCATCAATCTTCATTTGATACAATACTACTATACATTCTGTTCATTCATGTTGGTAAAAGAGGCATCTTGAAGCTAACGTTAAGGCAAGACTGCTTTATTTGACACTTTTTTTGGTAGTAAACTTGATGAAGTAGCGCAGCATGTCTATCATCCCCGACTCGCTCAGGACCGAGCATTTACCATCAAGGTTTGAACACAAGAGCTCCTCAAATATAGGAGCAGCTGGCATGACCACAGTCTCTCCAGACCCCTCCCCTGGCCCGGACCACTTCTGTTGCTGTACTTGGTTATGCTGTGTTCCTACTGTTGTAAGTGTTGAAAAAGGGGATAAGACAATCATGGAAAAATTCTGCGACACTCATGTTAACAAAGCAAAATTATATAGAGACTTAATGTTTTGATGTGGCTTACACTGAGTCAGTGCGAGCAGCAGTAATGAGGACAGCCCAGTGATGATGGCAGACAGCAGCAGCATACCACGACGACCAAAATGATTGACTGACACACAGATGTAGATGCAGGCCAGAGCTCCAGTTATCACTCTGATGAAGTAGCTGAAGTAGAAGTTGGTGGAATAACTGTGCAGGTTTCTGGTGAAACAGTACTGGATTCCTGTTCCTATGAACCTGAGGATGAGACAAAAATGTTTGACTGCAAATCTAAAAACCTCCATGATTAGCAAGGACGAAACATGAGAGGGAAAAAGAAAATATCTATATGAATTCAACAAGTTTTTTTATTTTATATACACGTAAAATGAGGTTTTCTTTTTCACCCTCAGAGTAAAACTCACAGGGTGAAGCTGAGGATGAGACAGTTTTTCCAGATCACACGGGTCCGACGCAGCTCCAGAACTGAAAAGTACATGGGCTGACTGTCTTCTCCATACGCTGAATCAATTTCTATAAACACAGATAAAAGACAGGGGACTCAGTGTTCCAGGTTAGATGAGATATCAGTGGAGGGATTTTAGCTTCAACGCCACAAAACCTGGCAATAACAAGACGAGGAACAAAACTTGTCCAGAGAAGTGAGGCCCCTCTCTTCAGCTCATCCGTAATGCTCCTTCAGGCTCATTTTAAATCTAATCTCCCCTGACTTTCACAGGTTTAGCATTCACTTTCACTGTAATAAAGAACAGATGTCTTCCAGTAGTCATATGATACCTCTATTTGGTTAGGTTAAAAGTTCAGAAGAGGACAAACTGACCACACCCAGGTCAGGATGTCAGGTGTGGTTAGATCAGGAACAGGCCAGGAAATTAAACAGAGCTCTCAGCACGTG
This sequence comes from Scarus forsteni, assembly GCA_036419115.1. Lineage (NCBI taxonomy): Eukaryota > Metazoa > Chordata > Actinopteri > Labriformes > Labridae > Scarus > Scarus forsteni. The sequence goes on along the minus strand of JAZDUH010000354.1, from coordinate 4,137,701 downwards.
TGTGAAGTTACTCCTCAGATAATTTGCATGTAAAATGTTCAAACAATAGACACTTGGTCTTTCCTCTACCAGCACCACTGTTGCCTCAAATATGAAAATATTTTTAACTACAAAATGAAATGTATTATGTTCTAAAAGGAACTCAAAATAGATGTACAATAACAATTAACATGTACTTAGAGAAAGTTAAACTGTTGTCAGTCTGGTTAAAGCTGGACTTAAGAGGTAAGGAGATAAGTACAAAACTCTTAAACTCAGGAAAAAGAACAGATGCATTGGTTAGAGACTGCTTTGATAAAAGTTTAAGTATCAGTCTGAGTGTTTTTATATAAACTTGTCTGTGCAAAAAAACAACAGCTTATACTGTATGTGATGAGTCAAGCACTTATTTTTTTTGTTACGAAATAGTAGTTATGCATAATACTGGATTTTTGCCAGTGTCTGATTTGCTATATTACCAAGCCATCACCACCAATATTGATACCATTATCATTATTTTTTATCAAGGGAACCATGTCTCTAGTTTATGTAGTATAACCAGCTCCTTTCGTGGTGATTGTCTATTTGTGTAACGAACACTTTGAAGTAAGAAAAAACAAGATTTAATTTTTAATAAATGATACATCTGATTTATAAAAAAGATACTGAGTGATGATGAGGTAAACCATCATGGGACATTATATATTTTGGCGGGATTACAGATCATATGTGGGATATTTATGGCCAAATTGTTTGGTAAAGATATCGGTAGTAAATACCAGCTAAGATTTTCATACCTGCCGATAGTAATATTCAGCTTTTCTTGCAAATATCTGCTGATTTTGATATTGGTCAGATTATAGATCAAGACTCAAAGATTTAAGTATCATGTCAGTAATAAGTGTTGTGATACTTCATCTGGTGTTAAAATGTTGCAATCACAACAAACTTCAATTAGTTTTGCATTTATGTTATTTTTTCTGCTTGTTTATTATGCTGTATGATGTTGACAGTGCATTAACCGTAATAGAGATGTGCCACTTCAGTATTTTGAACAAACTCTCAGTGTTGACATTACACCAAACCCTGAGACACAATTTATGCTGGGATATTGGAACAGACTACTGATGTTTAGTTTTGTCCAATAAGTAAAGCAAAGTGTTTGTGTATGATCTAAACATAAATGTTAAAATGTTGATACAACTTAATATACAGTGTACCACTTGCTAACTAGTCTGCAAGGTCAATATACTTATAACAGAGACAAGGGCAGGAGTCCAGTTGAATAACCAAGGCTTGATGAACAATGTAGATGTGCAGAGTGAATCTTCTCTTGGCAAAATAATTAAATGAAATGACTGAAACCAGACTTTCCGTCTTGTGTTGTACATCATCACATAACTTCCTGGGAACTTATACACTAACACTTAAAATTATAATGTAATTTCAGGCATTTAAATGTCTGCATTCAGTCCAGGCAATGGCAGAAAATACTTTAATCTCTGTTTTTCAAACCAATATTAATAATAAACTAGAAAAGCACTCAGAGAGCGCAGACCTCCGCCAGTGCCACAGTTCTCACCCATATTGTGATTTTCATCTTAATTAGTCCTGCCTTTATTTCGTCTAAATATTTAGATTCCTTGACCATGAAAACATCCAGTGAGCAATTTGATTCATGATGATATCTATTTTAGTTCAATAGTTATTCACAAAAACTGCATTTTTCATCAAGGTGGATCCAGACGGTGATCCAAATCACTCCCAAATCTTATTTGTTCCTTGTCCCAATCCAGACATTTCCTGAAAATGTCATCAAAATCCATCCATAACTTTTTGAGTTATTTTACTAACAGAGAAACTAACAAATAAAACTTACTAACAAACAAACAAACAAAAAAACAGATGCCGGAAATAACATAACCTCCTGGTGGAGGTAACAAGCAAAAGGGATTTACTGTTACGATAAAATATCATCGATCATCAACAGAAATGACATTATTAACATAAATTCATGCATTAAGACCAACCTTTCCCAAGTTAATTGCAGTTCAACTAGATCCTGCTATACTAATCAACATGAGTCCTCTCAAGTTTATGGTCATTATAGATGTTTATGTTAATAAAAGAATGACCTCTTTATCTGTGGAAATTATCTATTATACCTCCATAATAATAGACATGAGGGCCCTCTGGAAAATGAGGTGCCACATCTCAAGGAGCTAGCCTCAAGTTATTTAGACAAGTTATTTATTTGGACAGATTTTTGATCTGGGTTGTCATGGATTTGTCGCAATCATAAGTTCTAATTCTTAGTCCTTTTGAGTGAGTGGTTGTGGCTTTGGCATCCTAAAGTTGGAGATATATGTAGACTTTTTCCTGAGAATAAAATCATTAAATATAGAAAAGACGGAACAAACAAGCTTGCTTTATTTTATCTAGTTTTTAACACTTTCGTGTATCAGTTAATGTTGAGGTTTGTGGGTTATGGGCATCGAGTGTTTATACAATTTTGGTGCTTGTGTATGTTTACCTGAGAGCAGGGTTTCTCCAGGATAAATTTCATCTCGCAGACAAACTCCATTCCTGGTGGAAAACTCCTGTAAGCTCCTCTTCGCCTGCGGGATCTGAACAGTGGCCAGCAGCCAGCGAGGAGACTCAGGAAACACTGAGGCACAGCTGAGGAAAACAAAACTCTGTTATCATATCACATGGAGATACAGAGCTCAAACATCAGCACAGCGAAGAATGTAACTGACTGTTTTTCTAATAGGAAAAAATGGTCAATGCCAAATTGACCACAAAAGGCCAAACTTTATCTCTTAAACACCATATGTTTAAAATTCCTTCATATTGAGAAGAATAAGCACACTTCAGAAACTGGACTGGGCTGCAGAGCAGACAGAGATTAGAGACACTGACATTCAAAAATATAAAAATATCTTTGGCTGAGCGGTGATAAATATAACTGTATGAGCCATGAGCAAAATGCCATTCTGACACCTTTATCAACAGCCAGTTTTACAATGTCAACATATAAATTAAAGCACATTATTGTAAACAACCTCTAAGTAATTAAGTAATTAAATATCAAGCTAAAGATGAGCTCTACAACTTAACTTGATACAATAATATAAACTAAATGTTCCTTTAACTGAAACAATTTAGGGCTAAACATATCAAATAGGTCACGATGTGGTCAATAAGCATGATATTGTCGGTTAGCCATATACTTATTTACTTTGGCTGGAAACCTTCACACTTTGAATAATCAAATACAAGACTTTGGAATATTTCTTAAGACCTGACCTGGGAAAATACATTTTTGCACAGCACATCAAACAATTATTAAAAGACGTGGTGTGGAGCCAAACAACATTTGTTTGTTCACTGCATCCGTAAGTATGCATGCACAATAGTCACATCACATGCCCTGATGTTGGTCATGTGCCCTATAGCACATGATTTTTTCACTTCAGTTTTGGCAAATTGAGATCTAAACCGCCTGATTTCTCTTTTTTATGGCTAAAAACAAATAAAGGCAGTGTGATATCAGTCTGTTTCATTAGAGAAAAGAATACATGCACAGTCTGTGTGTTCCTTTTTGAATTTTTATCAACACTGGCCCAGTCGCAGACACACCAACATGATGCACTTGGCAGATACTCTGTTTCCCAATGAGGGTCTTCCATGTTTGTTATCCTGTTGTTAATAGTCCTTCATACAGCTGGTGTACGTAGCAGCTCAACACTGTGAGCTTTGCTACTTTTAAGGTAAAATATGATTTCAAAAAGATTGAGCCATTAAGAAACTTGTCTCTCCTGTTCTTCTACTCCCCTAAGTGCCTGTGCAACTGCCAGGGCACTTCTGAAAGAAGGGCATGGGTGAAAAACAAAGAAGGCAAAAGGAGCCTTAGCCCAAACCAAGTGGGTGAGTCCTGGTGCATATCCCCCTATTTAATAAAGGTTAAATCAAGCAGTTACATGTAATAACCTCTCTAATTCCTGTTAAAAGGAGCGCGAAAAAAGATGTTCCCACTAATTTTAAATCATAAAATCCAACATTATGTATATCAAATAGTTATCACGATAAAAAACAATCAGATTTATTCATTAAATTTGTTTTCAGTGGCCAATTAAAATGAAAACAAGTGTTTATCTGTATAGTGTCCTTATTTTGACAGAGACATAATTAGACTGAGTGTGGTGTAACTATTTTTTTACAATTTAATAAGGAAATCTTTATTGTCCTCATAGGGCAATTATGTTTGTGAAAGGAGTCCGCTCGTACAGCACATCATACACATACAATAATGCTTGACTCCATATATGCCATTAAGGTGGATGTGCAGTGAGATATATGACAGCGTTGTAAAAACATGTGTAACTGTAACACTGTCTGCAGCTCATTAAAAAAAATCTGACAGCTGATTAGCAAAGAACCTCAGACATCTGTTCAATTTGGGTTGTCTGACATAAGAGAACACCCTCTCTGCTAGCTGATATCTGAACTCCGCAGGAAGAAGATGGTGAGGATTTTTCAGAAAGGCCTTTGCCCCTGTTGGCTCTGACCGATGACCTGCCAGTCCTCACATGCATAGCAGGTCATTCTACCAATCCTACATACATGTACACGAGCCTGACATTGAATTTAGCTGCGACTGATAGAAGGTGTAAGCTTGACAAGGAGGGATTTCACGTAATCTGACACAACAGATTGATTCTTGTATTCTATACAGACTATATTTCACAAGTCCATCTGTGCAACAGCCCATAGTAAGAGTCTGGGGGCAAACCTTTTAAAGGTAAATCTGGTAGGTGACTCGATGCTCTTCCCATCAATCACATTCATTATATGCCAATCAGATAACGTAGTACGGTAATGGGTGCTACTGCCATGGTGTAAAGTACAAATTGTGAGCCATTTAGCAGAACAAACTATCTTTTAAACGTTGGCGCAAAAATGTCCTCTTTATTGAAAAATGATTTCAGTGTTGTCATTTCTTTTTCATTTAATAAAGAAATGCAGTCCAAATCTGATACAACTACTACTGAAGCTGTTCGCATCTATGCTAATCTCCGGACAAGCAGTCACTTCCTACTGTTGTCCCACTTGTAGCTCCTGCCTGTTCCTACACTGAAGACCACCGATTGAGCTCTGTGTCTGCAGACCGAGCTCAATTGTTCTAACTTGGAGTTTTATAAAACCAATCTGACTCATGACTGACAATGAATCAGGTGGATCCAGATGCCCTCCAAGGTTAGAAATAACACTGCTGAGCTGTTAACTAGATCAAACTGCCAATGACTGACTGAATGACAGTGCAAATGAGAAACAAATGAGAAACTCTGCCCATAAAATCCATGCTAATAAAGCAACATATTGCTGTCTGACTCACCACCAATAGGAAAGCAGCAGGAGTAAAGGCAAGGTGGCCACAGCCTGAAGAATCGGCCAATCACGGCACAGAACAGCAATGCCCGGCAACAGCAGATCTGCGAACACCGCAAAGAAGCCACTGACCATGGCTACCATGAGACGGTGAGGAGGGTCACACAGCTCCAACCCTGAAAGAGAGAAAGGACAGAGAGAGACAAAGCGTGAATGTGGTGGGAACAGAGAGCAAGGAGACACAGATAGTATCAAGCAAGGCTGAGGCAAAACAAATTCATCTGTCCAAGGCCAATCCATTTACTGTCAGTACATGAACCAGTGTGCTGGAGCTTAAGTTGTTCAAATTTCATGGAAACACAGGTTAAAACACTCACGTTCACAAACAAAGTGAAAAAACTTTAGGTTCTTGTCCTTTGATACAAATATTAAGATGATTTGAAAATCTACATTTCCTTTGGACACACGGAAAAATAGTATGGACAGTAGAAAATATCAGACATAGTAGGGGAAGCATCAGACGTTTTTAAATAGAGGGGACTTTGGAAGCCAATCCAAAGCAGACGCCCTGTTGAAAATTCAGTATCAATTGACTTAATTCTGCCTTTTGGCACACAGAGAGTGATTTGAGGCAGGTCTCGAACCTTAAATTCTTAATGTCAGCATAAAACTCAAAATGCTGACCACAGACGTGAGGTGAGGCTTTCCCTTATTTCAGTGAACATCTCTGCAAAATACAAACAACTTGGCAGGTAGAATCTGGGATACACAGTTTTTGGCAGCTAAATAAGGCCTTATGTCATCAACTGCACCCGAGATCATGATTTTGTGATTTTGGTGGGCCAGTGCCTTAGTGATATTACCCCACTTTTAACCTTTTCTTTCATAAGGCTTAGGGATAACAACATTTGCAGAGTGCATTGTTTTGGTGCAGGAGCTACGTAAAATTCACACTTTGGGTCCTAGAACAGTAAATTAAAAAAAGAGATTTATCCTGCTCAAAACTTTAGATGAAACATGTTTCAGGCTCTCTATAAAAAAAAATCAAAGATCTGTATCTGAAGTCTGAAAACCAAACAATCCCGTATAAGCTAGCCATTATTTTCTTTTAACTGACAAACTCCTCTTTGGAGGAATTACTCCTGTCATTAGCAGCCTCAATGTTGTTGTTGTTGTTGTTGTTGTTGTGAGTGAGTGAGGGGAGAGGTGGAATTTTCAGATTTCTAAATTTTCGAGATGGAGGGAGGCGGGGTAGGGCAAAGAGAAACACAAAGTAGGTGAATTGTCTTCTTGTGCTGAATTGTTTTAATGCAACAAATATCATATTAATAAAATAATTAAAACGTGCAAAACCATAACAAAATAAACAAAAACCTGATTTATCGGCCAGCGCTACAGCAGGACTAAAATACTGAGGAACACAAAGCAGATACACATTTGAAAACTGTGTCATCTAACTCTGCATTTTGATGTCATCCATGTTTGTTTCAAATCATTAACTTAACTTCTGTTTATTTTCTGTATAAATAAATTTCATTTTTGGCATTTTTTTCATGTGAAAGGACTTTCTGTGCCCTAAATGTTTTAAATATTTTATCTTTAACTCTGTAAAGCACTTTGGGTTGCATTGAGTATGAATGGTGATTTATATTTTAACTTGCATTGGCTTTGGCAAGTGTTGCCCTTTTTAATCCTTGGCATCCTAAACAGTTTCTTCTCTTCTTAAATATTTTTGAGCTCCAACCTTTAACTTTCCAATTACTGACCAAGCACACCAACACCCCAAGGGGTGGGAATAAAAAAACAATTCAATTTAGAATTTATTTTAGCTGATCAATTCCCTTTCAGTTCCAATTTTGGCATGTTTTGCAAATAAACAACGTCACACTCTCATTGGAGACAGTCCGCAGAAAGTTTAATAAAAAATCCAAAAAACATTGCAGACATTGGGCAGAAAGGGTCACAATTCTGTCTTAATTTTAAACAAAAAGGACACTAGCTGCACAACTTTCAGAAAGTGCACACACCAGAAAATTGCAGAAGCATTTATCTGTGCAGTGCAACACTGAATACTAGGAGCATTATGTATTGGCATTGTTGCAACTTAAAACCTATGTAGGTCAACTTTTGCCCACACAGAAAAGAAAGTAGGAATTAAAATTGTTAAGGAATTTGATCAATAAGCAAAAACATTAATGGCATTGGTATCAATAAAATCTTATCCATTCCTACTCCAGGTCAACAATAATTAACATGCTTGTAGTCTTTCGTTCCCCAGTTTAAATCTTTTCAACATTTATTTTACCCTGATGAAGCCAGTGAAGCACATCTTATGATTCTGATTTGATTTTTTGGGTCATGATATTGATTTATTCTCCAAAAATAAACTGACCACAAATAGTAATTGTTCAACTTTCATGGCTAACTACCAATCAGAGGTTTCATTTAAAAAACTCTCTCTGACAGATAAGGAGGGTTTACTGCCATCAATACCAGTACGAAAAGAAGAAATACATCTGATTAGATACTTCAGATTTACTGTAACTGCTTTGTTTATTTCAATTTCTCATATTTTAGACTTATCACTCCTCAGGCGTGACAAGAAGACGTCTCTGTTGCAATATAATCAATTGTCTCTGTCTGGGAATCCATCACTTCTCCTTCTTCTTTACACAACGTTAAAAATGTGCCTATCTTGGAAAACAGCCCAAATGTTATGTCCAACAAGCAGATAAGACTACAGAGATAAGCGATGAACCAGGCTGTGATGTAAGCGTGTTTGGGAGTATGACCAGCTGTGTGAGTCTCTCTGGATCTTTGACCTCCTTCCTCCCTGAGCTCTAAGAGGAAGGAGGGGGAGAGAGGAAAAACGAGGAGCTAACTTCCTGTTCATTCCCTTGCCTTGATTTCTGTCCTGCTATTGTTTTCTCCTCTGTGAGGACGAGCAGCTCTGGAAGGACATCACAGAAATGTTACGCCTGAGCCCTCATCTCTCCCATTCCTACCCTAAAAAACAAAATCTGGACTCAATCTTGTCTTGACCCAGCAGGAATGTACCTCAGACTGTCTCCTCCTCCTCCTCCTACACGGGAATGTGCAGTTTCTACACACGTTAACACAGTAACATTCTTGTGCCAGCTCACTCATGGTATAGACTGTTCCGAGAAGAAAACACACAGTTCTAGTCAAACTATGCATCCATGCCAGTCAGAGATATTTCATCACAGAGGTGTTCATGCTGAAGAAAGAGGGATACCGAGGGAGGGGTTATAAATGGAAGACCCCTTGAAGGCGGACAACTGCAACGTAGAAGTAAAGAAACACCAGTCAGCTGCCTGCTGTCCGTCAGAGTGACTCACAACAATCTAACTCAACACCACTGAAAACACTTATTCATATTTCAACATGCTAGGAGAGTTAGTCAAGTTTGTTGCCCAATGGTAATCCATCAAGAAGAGCTAATGAAATAATCAAAAACTACAGCATACCCAAGTCTTATCAAATATCCCATAAGTATTCAATTTTTACTGTTAAATTAATGTCACCAACCATTTATTATTCTTTGCAATTTCTTCAGAAAGTCAAACATGTATGGATACATGTTTGAAAATTAATTCTGTGCTCAAAAACTGTATTTTGAGATCTAAAATTAATCAATACTTAATTACTGGTACATTGTGCTATATCTTTTTTATTGAACATTTAAAAATAATCGTAATTTCGGTTTAAGCAAATTAATGCTGCACTTTCTTTATGTAACACGAGTGTATAGTAAAGCTGAATCACCATGATGCTATATAGGCTACACATGTCTAATAGTTACAGCAAAGTTTTGGTGAAATTGCACATCAGAATTCCACTTCTGTACTGTTCAACCAAAACCTCAATTTTATGACTTATCTTTAGGAAACATCTGCCTTCTAAGTTGTCAGACTGCAGACTGTTGTGCATGTAGTCTCCTGTCTGCCCACATGGTGCTTTCACACTAGATTCATTTTAGCTGTTCGACGGCTGCAGTGTGTAAATGTTTTCATTTCAGAATGCCAGCATGAGCTGCATATCTACAATGCCAAAAATCTCCAGAATAGCTGGTTTTCCTGTTTAAACCAGGAGCTGTGTATGTGCCTTAGCCAATATAGACGAGAAACTGAAGATGTAGTAATTACAGATATGCCTGTTTACATCGGTAGACTATGTCAAAGATAGAAACAGTTCAAGTAGACTTCTTGTCTGTGCCTTTAAAATCAAAGCTCACTTTGCCATTTCTTTGGAGAAACTCCACTTTCTCATACAGAAAAGCATTTATTCTACAGTTTTCCTGGATCAATTATTCCATAAATCAGGCCACTTGTGTGGGAATTTATAAAGGTTTTCCTAAGATACTTGAGGGTTAAAGCTCTGACAGGAGGGAGATGCATCCAAAACATAGAACACAGTCATGCCTAGAATTAAAGCTATATCATCTCACATCCAGTGTGTTTGAGCAGAAAGTCTGCAAGTTAGGCTGCTCCTGTCACAGACAGGCTGACATGTAGCACAAAGCATGCTTACAGGCAGATCTTGAATGTATACCTGCTGTCAGCAGCATCTTGTGTACATGTTTGTAGTAAAATGCTGGGGCCAAAACGTGGTCTGTAAATGAAACAGATGTGCTGGTGATTTTGCATTTTAGGTGTGATTACATGGAGCTCAGTATGGTGTGCTTTTTAACTTTAATTTCAACTGATTGCATCTACTTAGGATAACTCTGAACATTGTTAGACCTGACTGATGCCCTAAAAGTAACACTTTGACAAGCAACAAATTCATTTCCTCCATCAAAGAAGTAATGTTTTTGCTATTGATTGTTTGTTTATCTGCTCATCTATCTTTGAGCAAGGTAACTCAAAGTTGTCAACAGATTTTGATGGAGAAAGGCAAAGTAGACACGCACATCCTATGTAGGGTGCTGGATCAAAAAAAAAATCATTTGAAAAAGTACAATGCAATCCGCAGTACATATGCATGAATCATATTTTCAAATACATCCTTTTGGTGTGTAACAGATTTTGGTGAAATTGGAACCAAACTTCTCTGAAAGTATTAGTTAACACTTCAAGATAGGTTTCCACATTTTCACTAATAACTCTAGAAGTTCTTGCAGGATTTGATAACATTTTCAGGAAATGATGGCACAAGGGAGAAGTGAATACATGGTGGTGATCTGTGTCTGGAGCCAGGATTTCTTCATGAAGAGCTGTTTACGTTGTCTCTGTGATAGGACAATTTTCCACATTTCTATAACAATTCGGCTTACAATGACAGAAAAGCTTGGGGGGGATGGGTGCTCTCTTAGCAGTTATACTTTGTAAACTTTTTCCCATGAGAAAACTTGTCACTTCACTCTTCACTTTACTCTCCTCCCTTCTCCTCCTACTTAGAGTGTTTGTGGGATTTATCATGGCTGTCAGAGAGCTGTAGAAACAACAAGCCCGTGTTTTACTTGATTTCTTTAGACGAGACTTCCTCACAGTGAATTGTGGATAAAGTCTCCTCTATCTGCAAGAACTCAATGGAATTGGAGACTGAAACAAGTCTACATGACGACTTTTATGACAGCAATACTGAAACTGAAGATTCATATATTTCTATAGAGATGGACCTCAGTTATGACCTGTTTGATTTTCTGAATGCTTGTATGCTCATTTTGTTAGGAATACTAGATGAGTTGTTTTTATTATGGTGCCCTAGTTACAGTTATTCTATGTATTTACATCACCTCTCCATACATTGTGTACGGCGCATAGTGTCAGCTTCTGTTACTACCGGACAGGATGCAAACAGCCTTGAATCCCACAGAGAATTTTTTGGACAATAAGGTTTTATTCAGAGTTTCCTGTAGTTTGCTTTGAAAGAATACTCTACAGTACTAACAATGAGGAACTATTGTTGACCTACATTAACACCACTTGTTTGGCTGTTCTGTAAACAGACACAACGGCCGCTTTTCTGCTGTATTTCTGCAAATCAGACATATCAGACAGGATTGAAATTTAAGATCAACAGTTTCACACATCAAAAGATGTTGAACAAGGATAAAACAGTAAGTTTATTGGGGTGGAGGCTTGATGTAGCTGTAACTGATTAATATGTTTGTATATACCTACGTACATAGAATATCTACTTGTACCAACTGAAAAACGTAAAAACGAAAAACGTTTTGTTTGTTTAAAAGCCAAAATGCTTGTTTATATTCTGCTCACACAAATGCAAAATGAACATGTTACTACTGTAGTATCACTCTGTTGCTCTTTACACAGTAGTTTCATAACAAAGCATCGCTGTCATTACTACTCTGAATGCTAACATTTATCACACAAGAACTTGATAACTTTATCTGTTCACAAAGTGATACAGCTTCTAGATCCTAAGACAGCACAGTGCAGCACTTGTTGTTTATACACTTGGAAGCAGACCCACACACAGAGCCACACTCCTCTGCTAGCTGTGTGTGCTCCTTTCTCACCTACAGTATGCCTTTGACTCTACCGCTGGACACAGAGATGGGGTCAAGTCATCTCCCTGTTTCATTTTTGCAACATTCACAATGAAGGCCACAGATCAATGGGTTATAAATATTGCTGCTTAAAATGATCCTGTCAATGCAGCTTCAGGCTACATTTACATGGAAACTCCTGACTTAAAGACGCAAAGATTTTTCCTTTGCGTTTTAGAATTCTTCTGCGCTCTGACGACGACGCTCAGAGACGAGTTAATCCGCTGTAGTGTGCATGCCGGTTCAGTAGATGGCGGTGTAGGTCTGCAGAGAGGCAGCACTGCTACAACTCACGAACGAAGAAGAAAAACTTTTCACAAACAAAGATGGCGAATAGACACACAGAGACGCAGGAGTTTCTTTTCTGGACAACAAATCAGTTCAGACAACAAATCTGTCTGGGTGGTTTTGACTGGATAACAAACAGAGCACGGCAAGAGGCTCACACGTTACTCGGCGGACGGCCGAAGCTGTTGTTGTTCCTGGTATGCGCGCGCAGCCTTCATCTGAAAGAGTACTGCGCATGCGGTGACGCCAGCGTTTCACCCTGAAATGCTTCGATGCGGGTTTACACGGGGCTGCATGGAGAGCATTTTGGAAACTTTCCACCCTGGAGCCCGTTTCAATGAGTTTCCATGTAAACGCAAGGCCAAAACGCAATGAAAACTTTCTGCGCCATGTAAACCGCAGCCTTAGTCTGACAAGAAAAGTGAAACCTAGCTGAGGGAGGTTCCATTGGCAGCAAAGTATTACTAAAAAGTTCACCTGATACTAAAAAGTCTTGTATAATTTTTAAGTACTGAAAACTATATGAAAACATTAGATTAAAACTTTGAAGACCGAATAAATCTCATCAAAGTTGTGGATTAAGTTTCATCTTCGTTATGACAGCAGATTTTGTACGGTCCATCAAATAGTTGCATCTCAGGGTGCTGGTTTGCAAACGTGGGTAGCAACCTTGCAAGTGCCACAGGAAGACTCTTGTCTATATTTCCTCTGCCATTTGTGTGATAGTTCAAGGCAAGAACATGAAAAAGGTCACTGTAGAGGAAAAAGCAGGCATGGGACAGCATGTTGAAAACTTAGCTGCATGTCTTATAGCATACCTGTGTGTGAATCTAAGCCGATATATCAACTGAATTCACACAAGGCAGACAGCCTAAAAACTATTTCTATTGGTGCATAGTCACTTAAGAACTTAGTAGAAATTTCAGAAAATATTAAAATAACATTATTTTCTTCTTTAAATGACATAAGAACAGAGTAGATTGTTGGTATATTTTGACTCTAGGTTTGCTTGACCCTTAGATGCTCAAAACTAAGAACATATCTGTAAGGAAAACAGGGGGTCATAAAATAAAAGTCACTTCTTTTTAGTTCAACCCTTAGCAAATATGAGGCCACTGTGGATTCAGGAGCCAGTCCAAAGATAGCCAACGCTACTGTTAAAATGTCATGTGCTCACTTATGAGATGTTGGGATGTTGGGGATGAGGGAATATGCAATAGAGGGAACCTAGAGCAGCCTCTGTTGCTCAGTTGACTCTTCATGTAGGGTGTTGTTTTTCTCATTAAAAATGGGTTTGTTTGTGTGTTCTGTAAATCCACATTATACAGTAAATGTATCTTAATACTCAGCTTTATCCTCTTTTCAGATTACATTACACAGACATGGTCCACTGTTATCAAATTAACTTTGTACAATTAGACAGAAGGATAAAAGAGACTCATTAACATCTCTGATGCAGAGTCAGACAAGACAGCAGTCTATAAAATGGATGGGAAGTAATTATAGATCTCCTGATCATCATGTTGTTAAATTTAGTAACAATTTTGTCAGAATATTTCCCTTTGACTCTGAAATCACAGTTAGAGTTAAGATTAGCATTACTTATTGTTGAAATCCATTAAAATGTACATGAACAGTAAACAAGATAGGACATAATCAAACTAGCTGACAAAATTAGACACACACGGTTATGGCTTTGCTTTTTTTCCCAATCCCTTGGAAACAATTCAAGCTTAAACCTTTTCTCAAAATATCAAAAATTACGTGTTTGTTAATTTCTCAGACAGTCATCTGACAAAAAAGGCATGGTCTAATCAGTTTGTGGTCACTCAAAAAATAAGTAAATAAATCAGAGACTTGCAGGATTTAAGATTTGCTTTTAAAAGGACACTCTGAGTTAAACTGAAGTATTATTACATAATGTATTATAATGTTTCTGTTTGTTTGTTGTTGCTTACAGTGACTGACATTCCTGAAGTGTGATTGCTTATTGGTCCTGGCTGTGCAGGTGCTGTCAGCCTCCTTAGACAAACTCAGGTGCAAACCAGTGTTACAGCATTACAGTCTTTCAGAAAATTACCAAGTCATTTTTAAAACACTGAATATTATGTAACTCTTACATGAATATCTAAAGAGTAAACAACTGAATAGACTACATTAAGGGATTTTCCTTTAAAATGTTTGGCCATGTTATAATTCTTTAAAGCCAGGAAGGGTGATAATGATCAAAGACCATCTACAAACTTTGAAGCTGATCCAGGATACACACGACATGTCTCAGTAGTTTTCAGTAAAGAGCTCACAAGTGGTTGTCAAAATAACAGACTGAAATTTTGTTTTTACAAAAACAGTATAAACAGTATTGATACCTCCTAATACCAGAGCCAAAAAGATGCCATAGACACCCAGAGTTGAGGATTTTCTCCACTTACATAATCAAAATTTGCCTTAAAATCTCCAACACTGCCTAAAACAAACAGAAGACTTCACATTTCTGTATTTAGGTCGACAAAGTGGCCATTGTCTAACAAGCACAAGTGTTTCAAAATGATATCTCCATTATTTTCATACCACAGGGCCATCAAAAAGCACTAAACATATTGATCTTTAATCATATTTTCAAGTTACAAGAGAGAAACCACTCTCAGTTGCACGGACAGTCCATAGTACTGCTCGATTAAGGCAAAATTCGTAATTACAATTACTTTAATAGATATTGAGATCATGACCATACAACACCATGGCTCAAGGATTTAAAAACAAGGTCCACATGATTTCTTTGAACGTATGTGCTATTGACACAATTAAAGAGCAGAAATACATAGAAATATACATATAAAATTAAAACACCTCAAAATAATGCTGATATAATTAATATTAAAAATAATAATAATGGGGGGGAAAGCTCAACATGTCATGTGGAATAGTAATGTTTTAATCTTGATTACTACATTTTATAATTGTGAAAAGCAAAAATGTTTTAATATTTGGTAAGGTGCATGGGGCTGGAGAGGTTCAAGCTTCATCAAAAGCATTGGCTGCTGTTTATTTATAAAGTTTTGAATGGCAACATGCCACCACACCTCAGCACTTTATTGAACTGGCCAAATAATAAGTATTCCACACGTTCAACAGATTTTCTGATGCTTGATGTTCCTCGGACTAAAACTGAATTTGGTAAAGCTGCTTTTAGTCCCTCTGCAGCATCCTCCTGGAACATTTTGCAACGTACACTGAAACTCAACAAAATGGTTTCTATTGGTCAGTTTAAAACTATGATTATCAACTACTGTACCTTTGAATGTATCTGCTTTTACTGGTGTTTTATCAATTTTTTATTGGCTGTTTTTTATATTGTTGCTGTGCTTTCGACATCATTGTAAATGAGGGCTCTCCCTCAATGATTCCTCGAGATTTAAATAAAGGTTAATAACCCAATAATCAACTGCTGTTCATGCACTTTTTGCAGCTAGACAGCATGCAAGAGTTTGTCAGAAATTTGTGTCTGTCAATAACAATAAGTTACTTACCCAATACTCTGTGTTTTAACTACTTAAACCACTATAAAATAATGTAATTAAAACAAAAATGAATCTACTGACATTTTCTCATCAAGCCCAAAAGTGTCAAATACGAATTCTTGGATCAATAATCTTTTCAGTGTCAGAGTTTATCGTTGGAAACAATACCTTCACAGGGAATCTGGCCTGCTATCTTTTTTTTGTTTAAATCAACATCAACATAAACCATACTAAAATAATGCTGTTTAAATCTGCATAGAAGAACATAGGAAAAATACATTTCACATTCCTTTTTGGAGGCAGTTTTTGAAAACTAAACATCAGAGTGTACAGTATGTTCATGTTTCAGTGTTATCTTCACATATACAATCAAATCAAATCCATATCTTATACCTCACATAACATTTTTTTTTCAAATTCGGTCATGCTTCCCTTTTTCTGCTCTTTGGTAAATCAAAGTTTAAAACTAAAGAAATGCCTCTAGCCTGAAACACAACTCTGACATAACACAGAACCAGAGAATTACTCAGAGACCAAGGACAGGATTTCTCAAGTGCTCCATTAAATATGATAAGAATGTGTTGCTAGATGGGTATGAGGAAGCTAAGGTTGATTCTTTTGATAAAAGATAGCTACTTACTGGCAATATATGAGGATACAAACACTCCAGCAAGCATGGAGCCCTGAGAGAGACGCAGCAGCAGAAACACCACAGCGCTGTTGGACAAACAGACAGCCACCCCGAACATACTGGACAGACTGAGGGACAGGAGGAAGACTCTGCGCCGCCCCAACCTGGAAACAAGAAACAACAGACAGACTTCACTACGGGCCTTTACTCAAAATATGTTCACAAGTGAAATCATGAAGCCCCTGAGTGCTCATTACAAACATATAGGTAATTGTCAAGTAAAATATGCAACTTGATCACTTTGTGATCAAAGTATGAAAATCAGCTGTCTTCAGACGACTTATAAGGAGTTTAAGGATCAGGTATGGGACAGAAATTATGACTTAAGTACAATCACATCAAGAGCCATGTTGAAACACAATTTGAGAATAAAGCTTTAACTTTGTAACCAAACAAACTCTGTGGCTTATTTATCATACAGAATACATTTCCTTTGCTCATCCATGCAACAGCCCATTGAAAGTGTTTGGGGAAGGCAGAACTTTCAAATCACCAGGTGATTGGAAAAGGCAGATAAGGTTTAAAGTTTAAGAAAATACTAAAAACTGCAAAATAAAGTTGACGTACAGTTTTTCAGTTAAGAGAATAACATATAGAGTGACCAAAACACCTTGGATAAACAATTGAGTGGGGCCTTACTTCAGAATCTGCTTCATAACAAAACCAAACAATTTTTCATGAACAACTGTACTTATCATTCAGCATTTAGACTGTAAGGAGAAAAACTGTCTGATCAGAAGCACAAATCACACAAGCTAAGAAGAAGAGTATCAGTATTTTGACTTCTTTCCTTAAAGTACATAGTGAGAAAAATCCCATCTTCTCCTGTCAGACCTTTATACTAAACCCAATTTTACAGCTATAGTCTGTTTTTTTAACCTTTTCATCACTTAACAAAGCAACTTATGCTATCTGACAAGTGGGATCAATAGCTCAGTAGCTGTGACTGTGACATATCATTAAAGAAAATAAACAATGTAGGAAGAGTAAACTAACTGGGTTAGTTTGTTGTAAGTGAGTCTAGAGGCAGCAACGAATCTGATAAAAAGCTAGCTACAATGCTATCAACGTCTCGCCTCATCAATGTTCACTAATTGTGCTAACTAGCCACAGGAGTTGAGTAACGTTGGAAGATTTGGGTGTCTTTTGATACTACGACCTTGATGCATTAAAGTAGATTTAAAAAACAAAAAAAACTTTAACACCTTCAGCCACCGGTATGTTGTTAAAGGGAGACTACACATTGGCGTAAAGGCTAACAAACAAATTGGGGAGTTGTGCTAGTTTGAAGGAGGTGAGCAAAGTCATTAACAGATTAGCACATGTGACTAAATGGTACTATGAAAAGTCTGAGACAGTTTTTGCATCATTAAGTTGCTAAGTCAGTGCTTTCTAAATTCCTACTTTAAAATTTTTCTACTCACCAGTCGCACAAAGTACCAAGTAAGATGTATCCTATTATCCATCCTGTCATGAAGCAAATGTGCTGTAACGGGATCTTCCAGTAATCGCTGCACACCAGGTTCCACTGAAAAGCAAGACAAAAGTTGTTATTTTCTCATTTTTGGACCAAACAAAATTCAATTTGAAGTGCTCAGAAAGCACAAACCTCTGCCAAGGCTCTTTCAACATTGTCAGGTGAATAATAAGTAAAAGTTGGAATCTCACACTGTTAACAAATCCTTCAATGAAACCCTGTCTGTATCCAGATTTGGACCACCAACAAAATCTTATCACGCCTGCTTTGTGCAATGACCAACATTCCCTGAACATATAATCAAAATCTGTTTTAAACTAAATGAGTTATTTACAAACATGTGGAAAACTGCCCTAGCTTGCCATGTTAAGAAATAATTTTTTTTAAATCTTGGAGAGACATCTGGATTTGGACCACCAGCAAACTCTAATTTTTTGTTTGTACCATGACTAACGTTCCCTGAAAACTGCATCAAAATTCATTCCAACTTTTGAGTCATGCTGATGACAAACTAGCAAATAAAGATGCAAACTAATAACCAACAGGGAAATCATAACCTCCTTGGTCCAGGTAATACTTTTTAAAAAGGCCTTTGTGACGGATGACACTGCAGGTTCAGTTTAACAAACATTAGCACAACATTAAAGTGTTCTCTGTCGATAGCTGGCATCACCCTTTGGGCTAACTGAACCACCTGGAAAGATCTGGGTGTGCTCTGATGTGCAAAAATTATAGCTTATCAAAATACTAAAGAGTTAAACCTGGGCTCTTAATCTTAAAGCCTGGGATGTGAAAGTGGGGGAAGTCAAGAGGGAAAGTGACCAAAGGCGAGGATAAAGGGTTGCATGTATCGAAGCGTTAGCCTCATACATGGTGCACACAGACATTGGAAGCTAAACCATCCTCTTTGTAAAAATCAAAACCAACATTTTTGAACATTTACCCATTCAAATGTAGCCTATCAAAAAGTTGCGGTATCAACTTCATTGGAACAAACAGAATGACTCAAATGTGATTAAAAAAACAAATCATCACAGAAGCTCTGAAAGAAAAAAAATAATTGTAGATTTTTTTCTTAAGTTTTGAGAAATCAACAAATAAGAATGGGGGAAAATATATTTGCTATCTCAACTGAAGATGACAAATCTTTAGCAAACAGCTCATTTGTACTTGTTATCACAAGAGAAGCTAAATTGACTATATGCCCTCTAAAGGCTCCTGGACATCAAAGATTTTTTGCCGATGTTTTTTTCAGGCACACATTCAGGACCCCCTGAAAATAGCTCTGTGGCCCACCTCTGGGTCTCTGACCACCAGTAGAGGATTGCTGCCTTACTAACTGAATAACAGACAAATGTAAATAAAGTGTTACCTCATACCTCCTGACTTTCCTGCCCTTTCGATCTCTGCTCCAAACCCATCTGTTCTGTCTGGACACTTTAATCTTAAAACAGTTCATAAATATTTAGTTTAAATCTCAGAATAGGCTCAGGAGTGACTTCAACATCTGTACTGAGCAACTTTTAACAAACGTCACTCAAACAAAAGTACACAGTTAAGTTGTTGTAGACTATTTTCAGCCTGTAAACATTTGGTGCTGCACTGACTATTTTTGTTTGCAGGATAATGTTTACAGGATTAAAAAAACACCACAGAGCCCAATTTCAGTGTAACAGGAACCCAGCCTGGCTCAGTGATAAGGTCTGTGACACCACTGGAGTGCTAAACAAAGTTGTTGTTTTAAAATAAAGTCTTTTATTATGATTTAATACCGTTATATTTTATCTTTAATGTTTAGATAATGAAAGAACATTTACAAGGCTGTAAACCAGTGGTTCTAAACTGAAGGGCTGTGACCAAAATTTGGGCCACAACACTGTTTTTATTGGCTTTGGAAAGTCTACTGTGTATGGACATACACCTTTCTTTAATACTATAGCTACCTTATGTACAGAAGCCTGATGTTAACTTAAATGCACTCATTTTATTTTACTCTGTTTTCACAGTTCTTGATTTATTTATCTCACTAGCTTTGAATGACAAAGTTGGAGTCCCCACGCTATCACAGTGATTGTAGAAAAATGAAAAGCATCATGAATGCTTCCAACTAATAATTTATCATGAAATAAATTTGAGTAATTAAGAATTTTTTTGTTTTGGGTCGCAATTTCCTATCAAGGTGATTGTGATGGGAGCTGATGACAGATTTGTTTTTAAGAACTACTAGTATGGACAGTATATACTGTAAGAGCTTTTCTTCAATATTTATGTAGGATACATACATAACTGAGATGTGAGATTTATCTTTATAGCATGTGGGACGATACACTTAAACTCACGATACGCTGCACCTCGATATGCCGGGTCACGATACGCTACGTCACGACGATACAATATCAAAAAAGTAAAACAAGAAAAAATATTACTGTGTAATCACAACTTATTTGTTTTTGCTTGAGTTGCACACACGAAAAAACAAGGCCAAACAGGCCAAACACAAACAATAACACTCTCTCTAACCCTAGAAAGGTTAGAGAGAGTGTATGCTAATGAGCGGTAGGCTCATTTTCGCCGTCTTCTTCTTTTTTAATGAGAAAGCCAAAATACTGCCAGACAGATGACTTGTATCCAGGTGGAGCGTCCTCAATTTCGACCTCATTCGACTCCATCATTCGGCTTTTTGGAGAAAAGGTAGTTGGTGCTAATGTTTGTTGTCTTCACTTCTGGTCACATGCGCTATTACCGGACGTGGTGTCTTTGTTTTGCGATCCATTTTTTTCAAAGTCGATACGTTTCGTCACATACTGTATCGCGATATATTGCCAAACGATATTTCATCCCATCCCTAATGTTCACATCCTGTAAATCAGTGATCTTCAACGGGAGGCCCTGGGGCCAAATCAGGCCCCCCACAGTTTCCTATTTCCATAGTGTTGTTTAATTTTGAAAATAAGACAAAATATTAACAGCATACAACTCACTTTGTAGAACAGGCTTACAAAATGTACAGTGACCTTTCATGAATAGCAGCTACACTTCTTTGCCACCACACTCTTTATGATCCTTTCACATTTTCTCAGCAAGATTAGTGGCACTGTCATCAGCTGTTTTTGGAGGTTGTTCCATGCTCAATGTGCTCTGTGAGAAAAAGGCAGTCTTTCCAAGATCTGTAAGAACTCTGCGAGTAAAAGCTACCTTGTGTTGTCTTACACTTAAAATATGCTTTTTTAGCTTCTGTGCAAGAAGCTTTTGTCTTAATTCTGTCAATTATTGTTGTAAAATAACAAAATTAAAAATAAAACAAAAAATGTTAGAAGAATGGTTAACTCAAACAGAAGTAAAAGTGAAGTTTTATTAACTGAAACCGTATGTACTATATTGTAATTATGTGAAACTGACCTAAAAAAACATTTACAAATAGTTTTCATGCAGAAATTATCCTTACATTTTGGCTCAGGGATGTAATTTTATTTTAGATGTGCTTGTTGACAGCAGGGTCATACCATATGTCTTCTTTGTACTTAATTTAAATTTTTTTATTTCTCATAATAAGTTGATCAAGTCTTTTCATTAAACCATGAACATATTGACAACAAAAGAAATAACCTCACACAAAAACTGAGATAGACAAAAGAAATCTAAGCATCCACACAAAGTAAAGAATGAATGAGCAAATGAGCCAGCTTTACAACTTTATCACTGAAATTGAAAACAAAAGTCAGACTAAATAAAAATGAAAAATGAAATTGCATTATAATACTAGTGACATCAGTGGCCATGTTACACAATCAAAGAACTGGTGGTTATTCTCATAAAGGCAAAGAAGTATAGCTGATGTCCAGTATATATAACAATGTGCAGTATAAAGCCTTTGAAAAGAGTAACATGCCGAGCATAGCAGTCTCCAGGCCCATGTCTCAAACAGAGAGATTTCTGTGAGGAAACAGGAATGTTGCTCATGTCCACTCTAACTGAGTTAAAATGTCTGCTGACAGTTTTATTATATTAAAATACAGCTCAAAGTAGAGCACACCAGCAGCTTCACGCCTGGTGAGCATCCGTCACTGAATGTAAGGACATTAGAAGCCACTTCTCCTCTCCTCGTTACAGATACAGTAGGAAAACATGTCATGGCTTAATGTTTGGCATCATAATATCACAGTTCCTTACAGTAGAGTTTAAGAAAAGGGCGAGCCAGAGTAAATGTTAAAGGAGACATATCATGCTTGTTTCTCCTTTTCACTATGCCAGACTAGGATGCCTGTAAAGCATTTCTGCCCTCAGTACAAGTCATTTAGTTCCTTCATTGCCCCACAATTGCGTTCTCAAAATCCTCATTTTAGGCCATTATCAAGCTCTCGTTGAAACACGAGGATCTCAGGATGACCTACAGTTACCTTGCAACATCACAGCCCTTTGTGCTCTGATTGGTCAGTTCTATCCGGGGTAGAGCCAGCCTGTCCTTCTTCTTCTACTATATTTTCCGGCAGGCTCAAAGCAGCGACCGCGTATTGAGTCCCCCTACAGGCCAGAGCTGGTAATGAGTGAGTGTGAGCTAGGGAGCTATATACTGCTGCTGGTGGATGTGTTCCTCGGTGACGGTTTTGTGGCTAACAGACATCACAGAGGAGGAAGTGTTTTATCAGATTACTCCAATAAAAACAAATGTACCTCGTGTCGTCACGACGATTTAAATCTCGCGGACATCTCGCAATGACCTATTTTCAGAGGTATCAAATCTCGTTCTAGGATATCAGAAAAAATACAATATCTAATTTTTTGAAAATGAAGGGGGTGTAAGGTCTTGTTTTCAAATTTATTATATTATATGTAAGTATTAAATCATTCATCAGCATGATATGTCTCCTTTAATATGATGTCAACAAGAAGCTGCATTTTATTTCCTAAACAATTCTGATAACATAACCACAACCAAAAGACCCTTTGATGGCAGTACAATAAAACCAGCATTGCTATCATATTGATTTTTTCAGCTGTATGTTAGTGAAATTATTGCTATCTTTGTTCTGGCACTGAATGGGGTAGTAATCTTCAAACAAACTGTGCAGTCATGAGCAAGATTAGCTTAAGTTAGCATGAAGGCCCTTTCTGACATGTCTGGGGGAGCTTCCTGATGTGATGTTGAAAGTAAACTGTTGGCTTTGCCATTTAAGCTTTAACTCAACTTTTCAAGTAACTGCTACATTAAAAAGACATAACATGCTTGGAACACATTTGTTCTTATTGCCAGCTAGCTAAAACTAGCTACAGTGTCAGCTATCCACACAATTATTATTTTCCCACCTCCCTCTGTTTCTGCTGCTAAAAGTTGCCATGTATAGAAACAACACTGTCTCTTTATAGGACAAAACAGAAAAGAACAACAGGGGCTCATAAATTATAGTATCATTGTACAACATTGGCTGGCACAGTAGCTGATCCTGATTGAATATTTTAGGCAGCAACTGTGGCATTTTAGAGCCAGGTCACATTTTGGTATAAAATCTAGAAATTCCTCTTCTTTCGTTGTCAGAGATGAATTGCAGAGTCATGGTAAACTATGAGCCAGTAGCTATGGGAAAGTTTTGCAAGAATTTGTGTTAAAATGTATTTTTTTTAAACACAAAGAGGTTATTTGCTTGCTCTCACTTTTTTCTTTTCAGTGGTCTGGGCTTACTTGTAACAACTGCTGCCCTGTTACCCCTGGCATGACATTCCATCAAGACTTTAATACTGTCTCCTCGGTACATTATTTACAGTAATTTTACACTGCATGCAATGACGGACTTTCTACAAACATCTACCTTACACTACAACAACAGAGTGGCTGCATGCTGAAAAACTTTGAGAAATGGGATCTTTGAAATCTGGAAGGGATAAATAATTTGAAACTAATGAGGCCTAAAGGAAGGGGTCACCAACCTGTAGATCTTGTAAACTGGTGGATCTTTTAGACATTTGAAGAAGATTTTTAAGACTAACTTAGTTCGATTATTGTCTGGAACAAAAATGATTCATTCTTGATTCATGATGGAGGGATTCATGATTGGCTATATGGATTCATTTTGGGTGTTGGATGTATATATTTGTATATAAATGTATATGTGTATCTTATATATGTATCTATGCATATATGTGTATCCATAAAATTAAGAGCTTTATGCTCTATTGTAAAGTGTCTTGAGATAACACTTGTTATGAATTGGCGCTATACAAATAAAGATTGATTGATTGATTGAAAAGTGGACTGTTTCAATAATTCATTTTAAGTGCAGACCTGACTGCATGGCAAGATGCATTAGGTTAAACTGGCTTTCCTTCACCCCATTAGATTTCCGGATCAACAAGACTCTCAAACTGTTTACATTGTGTTTACTGTTCAGTGTATTTTATATGTATTGTTCTAGACTCTTTAGGATCATTACTTTTGTTTTTTATTACGCTGCATGGTTTGTCAAATTAATTGTTAGTTAAAATCGGGTGATTCTGTATTTATATTCCTTCCCTTGATTACATTGACAAATTGAGGACTGATTTTCTGGCTTCAATGTGGGTAAAATAAAATAATGACAAATTTGAGAAGGAACTATTACTTGAGGTCTCCCTGTGAATTTTGTCAGGTATATCTAGTTTTTAATATCTGCATCAAAGAAGATCTTCAATCAAAAAAAGTTGGTCACAACTGCCCTAAAGCTTCTTAGTGTAAACTTTGTACTGTGTCAGTGCAGTCAGCAGTGATATAAAGGTCCTAGATCTACATATTAGTGCCCCTTTGTTGAGTTTGGCTGGGGAGTTGTACCATAGCACAAGACCCATCTTTAAAGAACCAAAGTGTAATTTTTTAACCTTCAAATAGTAGTTGTACAGTTACTATGACACTGAAGTAACTCCAAATGGAAAATAATCATGTCTTGGCATGTGTGTAAATAAGTTTTATAAAGCCATAAGCATTTCATGCAAGAAAGAACTATGGCCCATCATCATGGTTACATAGCATGGAAAGCTAGTGACTGGGTACTCTGTGGAAAGGGGATGGACGTCAGTCTCCTTGAAGGTAAGAATGGATTTCTAAAACCATCTCCAGTCAAGAATCATTACCAGCTAGCTCAAGGAATCAATGTTGTTATCATGTTTAACAAAATACCCATCATTGTCTTGCAACTCAAGGATTTCCCACTCTCATCAGGAGAAAATGGCAGACAGAAAACAGAGGCAGTCAAAGTCATAGCTTGATCTTACACATAATTATGCTAACTGCATGACTAGTGGGTTGAAACACCAGCAACTCTCTGCAGCATTTACCTTAGCAGAACAAAAAAATATCAGAAGTGTCGTGTGTTTGACACTGTTGCAACTGAAACCCCATGTAGGCCTGCAAAAAAACCCTACCAGAATCAATAAAGCATCAATAACGAATTGAACTGATAAAGTAGAATCAATAATGGCGTTGGATGTTATAATTATTAGCAATTCCCATCCCTCACTGAGGGTCAACTATTATTGCAAGACAGACTTTATACTTGTTTAATGCTGCCTGTTCCACCTTTTTTATGAAGATGAGTGTTTGATCAGTCTGTTTAACAAATTGCCCCTAATGATCTGAAACACATCACATCACAGATGGGAGACACGTCCTGAGCTTGGTGTTTGTTCAGCTGACTCAATCTATCTCCTAGCAGCTGAGTTTTTATTTTGCTCTTTAATTTTTTGGAAGGATTGCGATTTCTAGTGCTGTCCTTGCAGATTTTGTCAGGATTTACAGTAAATATTTGATATTTTAAACTTACCAGTGGGCCACCTAAAAATGGTGGGAGGGCCACATTTGGGCCCCAAGCCACCAGTTGCCCACCCATAGATCATATTTCCAGGTAAATTAGAGCAAATCATAATATATTGAGCCTTTTGTTTAATAATATTTTGCCATGTACGTGCATCTCAGGGCGATCATAACCAAAATCAACTCCTGTTTTTCCTACATTACTATTTCCTCTGTCACAGTGCGTGGCGTCATGGCAGAGGAAACTGTTGTCATGGAGGTACGTGTTCAGGGTCTCAGGAAGGAACATAGAGGTCTCAGACTTCCAAGCGCCACAGCTCGACATGAGGAGGAACGAGGGAAAATCTCCTCTCTGCCAGTCTCTATTTCTTTAAAGCCATGATACAACCCCCAGAGGAAAAGCTTAGAGGCAATTACCCATGATGACCTCGTCCTGTTGGTCAAGCCCCCCCCTTCTCTATCTGGACAACAGTTCAGAGACAGTAAACTAATATTGTTTTTAAAGTCGAGCTTCTAAATTTGGCACAGTCGAAGATGTAATATGCTCATGTGAGGCAGAAGTATCAATATTTGCAGACTAGGATGGATCCTTGAACAGAGGAAATCCAAAGCAACAGGCTGAGGTGAAGATAAACAAGTCCCTGCTGCTTATCATCACATGCAGCTGTACATGAAGACGTAATGACTCTTAACTGTCAGCTGAGTTCAGACTAGGGCTGGGCAAGTGACAAAATCAAATCTAAGTATCTTTTCTGCTGAGTGGTGAGAAACTAAATGTTATTTTTTATTTTTTAGCTAAACGGACACATTAATTTCTGTTTTTACATTTTTGGTGCTATATGCTACACAAGTAGTTTCATAAACTGCCAGCTAAAATGTCAGCACCAGCATGATATCATTTAAAAACGAATATTCCCCCTTATGTCTGTGTAGATTCTCATTCATCCAGGTCATGGTTATCTTCAAAAAGATTCAAAAACAAGGTAACTGGACTGTGTTGCCAATCTTGGATGAGGAGTGAAACGTCTTCCCAAAACTCAACACAGTTCAGTTGCCCCGTTTTTGAATCTTCAAGAATATTCCCCCTTATATTAAGACTCAACACTTCAATAAGATTATCTTGTGGTCAAGGTATTATTTGCCCACACAGTAAATCAGCAAGAATGGACGAGGGAATTGCTAAAGAATAAGATCTATAAGCATAATCATTAAGGGCAGTAACTGTAAGTCTTAATCGCGGGATGCAGAAAGGCGATGGACAGATACTTCAGTAAAAAAAATATTAAAACTGTGTTTTTGATAAAGTGTGACCTGTAGACTTGGCTTTTTTTTTTATAGATGAAGTCAATGGACAAGTATAAGACTATTTTAATGTAACATGCACTATAATGACTTTAACAGTTGTCCTACTGTATACTTTGTTTGGAAATCCATTGATGTTGACATATCTTAACTCTTGTTTAGACGCAAGTTTGTAAGGAGATGATTTATATTATCTTTAAAGTCTACGAAAACCAAAATCTACATACGTCCTTGGTACAAATACCACTCCCTATTTGGGCTGTACAACTTTGGCTGAATAGATAATCATGAAAAGTTTGATTATTTCTGAGGTATCGATAACATTTCACAGCAATTAACTAGGGATGTAACAAAATTTCGTGCCACGAAATTTCGCGAAATAAAAAATGATGAAATAAAATTCAAAGACGCACAAAATAACAAACGCGAAGGGGCGCTGGTGATTTTTTACCCCCTCGCCTACCGTAGCAAAACACTCGCTTCAATATAGAGGAAGACGAGGTCGAGGAATTAGCTGACGCTCCTTAGTCAAATAAAATCGGTCGTGTGGACGTATTTTGGCTTCCCATGTAAAAGACGAGAGAACGGTGAGAAGATTGCGGACAAACAACAACCGTGTGTTGGTAGTTGTACTCGTCGTATACTGCGGCGAGTACAACTACCAACTACTTTGAACTGGAGACAGGCAGCAACTGTATGTTTGTGTGAGTCTGCATAAAAAACTATGTTTGATTTTTGCATCTACTGTTGAGTTGACAGAATTTGATCATACTTGAAGATCAGAAGTATATGCACTGTTATAGGCTAAATATTATAGTTCACAGTTCAGACATTTATAGGTCTAAACTGCAAATCTGAGGACTGCTGTTTGTTTTCCTTTTCATTCAAGAATGTACTCATCCTGATTGTTACAAAGCAAACAAAGCACTTTTTATTGAGATTTATTGAGATGTTTGTCTTTGCACTGTAGTCTCATTAAGAGAAAAAAACTGCAATTTTGCTTTTTTCAAAGATCATTTATTTTGTACTAATGCAGCAATATTTTTTGTATGTCTGCATTAGGAAGAAAATAAAGAAAATGAGATTTTTGCAAAACTTCCTACTGTTGGGGATTTTCTATAATCTTTATATTGTTTCGTGAGTATTTCGTATCGTGAGCCCTGTTTCGTATTTCGTATCGTTTCATAAGTTGACCATTTTGTTACACCTCCACAATTAACTGAATTTAAGATTTTTTAATTGCTAAAATGCACATTTCAGAACACACATCCTTCAACTCTCTTTTTGATGTGGCTTGCACTTAACAGTTTTCTAAAGGTGGAGCACCACTAATGTAAGTAATTGCTGTCTATCATTTATCTTTAATTGTGGGAAGGCCAGCATTGTGATTGTGATAATTCGTCAGTTGACTGTGCAGCCCTAGTCCATATTTCAAATAAGACACAGATTAAACTTGATGAAGTTATCCTGGAGGTAGAGCCGGATGAGTTATATACTGCTGATCCTGGGAAACACATTGTCAGACAGCAGATGAGTGAGGGTGAAAGTGTCTCCGGGTGAGTGATCAACGTGGGCAAATATTTGACTGCACACTGCGAACAGCCATCATCGCGGCCACACATGCTTCCAGCAGAGATAAACTGCTTTTAATGAGCGGAAACTGGAACAGATCCAGTTTAGAAACACCATCCTGGAGTGGGGCCAGCAAATTAAAATAGTTGTCAGAAAGTGACAGAAAACGTGGAGTAGGGCTGGATAATGTGTCCACTTTGAAGATATATTCATACACATTCCAGCCAAACATAGAGTAAAACAACACAGTTTGTATGGATATGGTTTATGTTTAGGTGGGTAAAACATGCTGGCAGGCATAATGCTCATTAAAAAGACTGTTTACAAAAACCACCACCTGGTTACTGAGCCAAATGTTATGTGAAATGCTGAGTCTCAATGGGTAAATAGCATTTCATGAAGTTTATCTAAAGTGTATCTTTATTACTAGTAACATCTAATGATACTCATACCCATTTGAAACCACTGAATCTATAATTAGGAGTAGGAATCAAAAATCAATTCCAGGTGGGAAATAGTTTTAACCAGTTTGGAATAAAAATATCATTGGTCTTCTTGCTTATTAGTTGCTTCCACATTGTTCTGCAGCAGAGACTACAACAAAGAAGTAAAAAGTGTGATTATGGCAGACTGTGCAACATTTAGTGGGAGAAACCACCAGCAAAACTTGCAACTATGCAGCATGGTATTGAATATTAGGAGTACCATGTGCTAGTTACCACTGAAAAAAAAAATGAAGGCTGACTTTTTCCACACCAGAATCCATAACGGGATCATCAAAGAATCAATAATGGAATTGGTATCAATTGAATCTTATCAGTCCCCATCCCTTTCTGTAATAAGAGTGGGTATTTTCATGTTTCAATCCCATAACGTGAGCAGACTCAAGCACACAATCCAATCTGCATTTGGACGAGTGGGTAGAGCAACAATCCTTTGTTTCCTAAACTGTTTCACACAACCAATCATTTAAACTATAATCATTAAATCATTTTGAAACATTGCCAGTTCAGATTTTTTTCAAAATACACTTAAAAAAGCAAAATAATCAGTGGCTGGTGTTCCATTATTCTTCTGAACTGGATTAGTTTGTTTGACTTGTAGGTTTCACTGTTAAGACGATGGCTTTTTGTAGGTCGAGGAAATACTTTTGAACATCTCCATTACTCTTAAAAGATGGTTTGTGTCATAGTATTGGGAGCTGTGTCTAATAAAATGTCACTCTATACTTTCCCATTTATTTTTATGGGCACAGTGGTTGGATACCATTTTTTTTCTTGACAACTACAATCTAAACACAAGGTTGGTTGTCAAAGCATGTGGGTTTGTTCCAGTAGTTTACAATGGTATTTTAGTAAAAACTGATTATCAGAATTATCATTGTTGTACTCATGTTTGCACATTGCTTTTGTTTATTGTGTAAAACTTTCCTCCACAGTTTTGTCTGAATGTGTTACATGAAGATTTCTTTACGGCAAGAATGTTGAGCTCCTCAACTGAAAGAATTTTAGTATATGTGTGTCAAATGTTTGCTTGTTGTATACTAAATGTTACCTTTATACTCCAGTTAAAATGTTATAAAAATCATCTAATTCTTCAAAATCTGAAATGTTCACAATCACAATGGTTTTGTTCACCTCGTTTTTGCAAATCAAAACAAAAAAAAAAAGAAAATTATATGGTGTCTAGTTCTTCTGTTTTTGTAGCTGGGATATCGAATGTCGAGGTCAGAATATACAATAATTTTCACCAACACCACAGAGTCATAAAATCGAGCTGTGACTTGCCCAACATGCATGTCAGAAACAAAACTGGCAAAATCGGCCATGAAAGCATTAAATAGCATTTTCCCCAAGAAAATAGAGCTGTAACTGTCTTTTTGAAATTCCTATTGGTGCATTACCAAATGTTTGATCAAATAAAAACTAAACTACTGGTAAAACAAACAAAAAAAAAAAAGCCACGAACCCATTGTTCCAGTTTCAACAACGCACCCCCCTGTCACTGAGGACAACATGGCCCTCTTGGTTACTAAAGCTGATCACCCCTGGTCTACAACGACAGCCAGGTGTTGGAAGGAAGGCTGATATTAAATGCAATAAACTGACTGTACTTACAGAACTATATGTCTGTTTGTCTTCACAATCATTATGATAAATGATGTGTTACCTTGAAGGTAAATGTCACTCACTAAGGAGCTGTCATTCCTCTGCTGTTTCTCTCCAGCATTTCTCTTTTTACAGTCTGGTGGTCACTCCTCCATAAGGGCAGGGATATTGTTTTTAGAGCTTAACAAAAGGTAAAAACTTCAGTAAGCTTCTGTTTACATCCGTGTTTGTCAAACATGGAGCGCTCCAGTGCTCTCATTACATCATTCATCAATGTCTCTGACGTTTAAGGAAGTAATTGAAGGAGGCAGGGCAAAAATCAGACATTCAAGACCAGCGGTGTTAAACTCAATCACAGAAGGGGCCAAAACTGGGGGCAAAAAATGACCAACATTTATTGAACTTTCCAAAACTGATTGCAAAATATAAATGTAACCAGCATGTTAATTTTGGGCAATCTCTAAATTCTCTGTGAGAGCACTGACCAATACTGCTGACCACTGATTAGAGTCACAGTAGAGCACTGCCAGGAGGGGTGGTGCACATGTCTTCCATGGCAGCTGTTGTAGTGCATCGCGGGATTTGTAGGAAGAGTTTGTGGGATTGTTATGTTACACAGGGCCATTAATATTAGACATGTGAAGTTATCTCACAGGCTAAATGTAATTGCATCCCGGAGCAGATTTGACCGGCAGGCCTTGAGTTTGACTGGGCTAGATTTTCTGGGAGGCGTAACAGACCAGTCTTCTGTTGTCACTCACTGTGGCACACTACATGAGACAAAAGCAATCAAAACACACTGACAGAGGATTTCTGCTCCATATCGCCCAGCCCTACTTCACTCCAGATCGGTGATGTGTTCATGAGAACGTGGTTTGAAACATCGACCTGGAACAAACTGAACGCAGAGTTCTGGCTCATCAGACTTCTGTTAACCTAAAGTGTGCACAAATTGATCTCAGAGACCCTAAGTGAGGCTAGAGAAACTTCACAGACTTCAATAATCCCTCACCTCAGTGACAAAGTTGCTCTGCAGCCCCGCTCCATGGACGTACTCCCACCCTTTGGTACAGGATACCCTCTGCCGGGGCACCCTGTCAGAGAAGTCCGAGGAGTTAGGTGGGTACTTGAAGAGCTCGCAGTGACTGAGCCCGGACCCGTTGACCCAGGGGATGGTGAGGTTCAGGTAACCCAGAGAGGTGAGGTTACTGAGGAGGAAGGTTGAGGGTAGGAGGTGCGGGTCTGGTCTACAGTGGTACGCCTCCGGGATTAAAGTGTAGAAAACGTCGCTGAAAAGGTTCAGCATGACGGCGAAGTTTGGGAACCAGCTGAACACGACCACGATTCGGTTGTAGCGTCCATATCCGCCGGTGTGGGGGAAAATCTTCGTCTCGTAATCCATTGGGAAGCGGCTGGTCGTGCCGGTTGATGAGTCTGGGGCCATTGCGCGGAGTGTGCGCGCGATCCACAGCGACGGGGACCAGCAGGTAATGAGCGAGGAGGAGGGTGGAGAGAGAGAGAGAGAGAGAGAGAGAGAGAGAGAGATGGGTCAACCAATGACACACCTACCTGGCAGCTTCTATGACTAATTTCTGGGTCACTCACATTAAATAACAAGAGAGGTTATTCTTTCTGGTTACATTTAAAAACCGGAAAAATGTTTACCATCGAATTTTAACCCTAAAGTCAATTGTATCATATTTAATACACACATAATATCTCTTTCTACTCAATATGATCAACAAATTATAAAAAAAAAACATCTGAATACAATCAGATAAATGATAAAAATGACCTCAAATGGATCATCAATTGCCAAAAACACCTAATGAATCAAATGAGATACGAAAAATCTACATGTTGAATTTTACGGACATTTGGATTTTTATGGATTTTAGCAGAGAGTGAAACAAACATTTCAGCTCCAAAAAAATAGAATTTTCTGGCTATAATTTATTGTCTTGGGCCTTAAAGGGTTAAGATATGCTCACTCACATAAAGATGGTGTCAGGACACAGAAATAAATGTAGCTCATGGTCCCAGAGAAACATGATGGAACTTTTATTCATTTTAATGAAAGCTTTTCACTTTTCATAATTTTTTTTTTCATCAGCCAATTAAAATATTCCGTTATGAACGTGTTTAAATCCCTTTACATTCCTGTAATTTACTTTATTAAAAAATATGACTTTTTATGTAATAAACAATGGGGGTCTAGGACTTTGCTGGTGACTAGTCTTGGATATGTTAAAAGTAGCAGCAAAGTTGATTTAATTGCAGTTATATATTTATGTAGTGTCTTTTGTAAACTGTTTGGGGGGCCCTTTAGCCAAGAATGAAAAAAATGCTATCAAATCATCATGCATCAATAATTTTTTCCATTTTGTTTCCCTGCATAAATCTCTCAAACCAGTCCAGCTCTGCTCAAAACAACAAAAATCTACAAGTTTAAAAAAAAACAACAATGTAAATGCCAGTTTGAATACACATTGGCACTTGTTTTATTAACAATACAACACAATAAATCAGATTGTATTATACAATGAGTAGTGTGGGGGGGCATCGCTGGTGACAGTCTTGGATATGTAAAAAAGTAGCAACAACATTGATTTAACTGTATTATTATTTTTGATGTGGTGTCAGTTTTTATAATAAAATATCTATTCATGAAATCACCAGATTAGCAACATATCATTTAGTCAGGTTTGCATTAGTAATTTTGTGCTGTGAGAAATAATATTTTGCATTGTCTGAGGACCCTCAAGGCAAAAAAAATTAAAGCAAAAATTCTATAAAATCCTCATTTTTTAATATATTTTCCATTTTTTCTGCATAGATCTCTTGAAATAGTTGAACTCTGCTCAAAACGACTAAACATTTAATACGTTTAAAAGCATGTGATCTAAAAATTCTTCCATATAACACTTTGTTCTGGTGTGTATATCTGTGAATGAAAATGAGCCCCCTTCTGACCCAGCCCCTCTATTCCCAACATGGGTGAAAGGTTGAACTTCCATGGCTGTGGGTTGAGATCTATGGATGGAGATACCAAGGGAGGAGTAGTTTCTAAAAATGACTCACTGTAAGGTTACAAAGACTGTGTTAACAAGAGCTCGAGTTTTCAGGTTATGAGTTGTATCTAAATTTTGATCAGATCCAGGACATGGCGTTTACACGCACACAGAGGAACCTGGTTGTTAGATTCCCTTATACATAATCAGGACCAGCATCTTGGTTTCTGATCACAGTCTTTTTGTGCAGATGTCTGTGGGATGTGCAGACTGTTACCAAAAGTTTTCAGAAACTAGGATAAGGTGCTTAAATGACAAAGCTTTCTATTGGAGTTCTCCAGGCAGCAAAACCTGTTGCCTGTTACACCAGTGGAGCCTAAGTTCCATCTTAAGTATTGGTGTTAAGTCCACAGTGAACTCTACACTGAAACTAGTCAAGCTGTTTTTGTTTAGTTTTTGTTTGGTTGCACCACAGACAGTAAAGACATCTCAACAAGTAGAGCGCAGTGTTCAAAGTGAGCAGAGTACTGCTGCAAATGTTATGCCTTAACTTCATTTGTCTAATCAGTAAAGAGTTTCTTTTTAAGAGCTCTGCTTCCAAATTCTGAGGCAAATGAAATGCACTGCATCTTGGCACAGACTAAAGACTGGAAATAACTTGCCTGCCTGCCTTTAATTGATATGTAGCAATGAAAACGTATGTATAGAATGTCATGTGTGCTCCACGTAAAGTTATCCTGTTTAAATCAACAGGACACCATGTCAAGTAGGGACTGTACACCTACTAGAAAGTGGGTATCAGATTTAAGGTGTCACTTATGCTTACTTTCAAACCATCTCAGGTGGTGCAACTCCTCTAACAGTAGAAGAGAGCAAACCCTGTCAAGTAAACTTACTTTCAGTCTAGACTACTTTCAAACTCATGCAAAGGCCCCATAGCTGGTTTCTAGGAACCAGGAAACTGCACTATTCTGATTTCTGAAATCAGGATACCAACTTTACATAAACAAATAAAAACAGAACACTTGAGTCCATGTAAACACAGTATGTGATATCAGCTTTGATTCATATTTCAACCAAGCATAATATTTGGACTTTTTTTTAGACATATGTGGACCACAAACAAAGAACAGTGTTGACATATTTCACATATTGTAGTTCAGTATATACCCGGGGGAAACAAATATTCATTACAATAATCTAATTTTCCGTTGTTTAGCATTAAAATGTAGCTCTCACTATAACTTCTGCAGTGTTAAATGTAAGATGAAACTGTTCCTGCAGCTCACCGACCTCGTCTGACACCAACCCCATGACAGGGGTTTGATGTACTAAACTTTACAGAAATAATCAATCTAGGTAAAGGTCTTGTTTGCTTTATAGCTCTAAAAGAAGCCTTTATAATAACGTCTGTTTTATCACTAGCTAAAGCATCTCTCATGAGCTAAGCATGAAAGCTTATCTTGAAACCTATAAGGGATGATTTCAGGCAAGAAACATGATTTTATAATGGTACATGTTATCTGTTATTTTGCTCATTGTTCTACGTTTTGTTTTGACTTCTTGAACCCTGGTTGTATTTTTTATAGTAGCAGTTTTGGTATCAAATATTTGGTATACTTTATTTGAAAATAAGTCACAGAAATGTTTTTTTCCTCAGTTTGGCCCCTCTTATGGTTTATTTTTAAAATGTCTCCAGATTGAATAAGCATAGGGTTTACCATCAGGTCAGTTCATAGTGGTATCAAAGTGTCATCTGGACTCAGTATGTGTCAGAGCTTTTTCTGGCTCAACACGTGACTTATATTTGTTTCATCTGACTTGGACAGTTCACGTTCTTTCTCAGGTTTCATTTGGAGTCAACAGTCATGATGCCAAGAGTAAATGGCAGCAGTCACATGGAGAAGGCTGTGTGAGTAATGAAAGCATGAGAAGAAGACTCATAACAAACACGGACTGGTTTGTCTGCCTTGTGACACTGCTGTCTATAATGTGGATGACTATGGAAAAGTGTTGTCTACTGTAGTTTGAACAACAATAACTGAAATCTGTTCATAGCAATGTTGTTGACCATTAGGCAAAGGCAGGAAAGGATGCGGGGCTTCATTCTCCAAAAGGTCAATCTGGATTTATGATATAGGTATGTGGTGATCAGTATGAGACTCCATTGTGATGTGGAGTGGCAGCAGTCGGGAGAGTGCTGTTTTACACTACAAGAGATAGAGGCAAGAGGAGCGTAAAGACTTCTGAGGAGCTGGACCTGGGGTGGAGGACAGTTGCTGCTCTAACTGTGAAACAGACAACTAATTGTGGGAGGAGCCCAGATTGTAAAGATGACAGCAGGAGGA
Organism: Scarus forsteni; assembly: GCA_036419115.1. NCBI lineage: Eukaryota > Metazoa > Chordata > Actinopteri > Labriformes > Labridae > Scarus > Scarus forsteni. The sequence goes on along the minus strand of JAZDUH010000354.1, from coordinate 4,101,701 downwards.
TGACTGGTTGAACAACACCCTGGTAGGATCTGTTGGTTCAGTGCCAAAGTAAGAGAAGAATCTTAATCAGCTACAAATACATGACAGTCCTGCTTTAAATCATTTTAGTGAGAATCACATATGAGGTTTTGGTGCATAATCACACCCAGTGATGAAGATATAGGTGTTTTTATGCTTGGTACACTGTCTCTATGCACAAACAGGTCAGTAATGTTCGGACAGCTACGTAAAGGCAGGTGTCAAAATCTGAAGTGGCAGAAGCACCAGTAGCTCCACCTCATACCTGCCGAACTGAAGAGTCATTTGATGCTTCACTTTGGTACCGTTCACCAAATGTCAGAGAAAAAATAAGAACAACGTCCAGTGTTTCCCCTCTCCCAAACAAACAAACAAACAAGGGAAATATACAGGTTTAAATATTCATCATGCACCTTTTAACTTAGGTGTGTCAGTTCAGGTGCTGTTTAAGCATAAGTAAATATTTTAAAATATAAAACAAACACTTAGATCAACTAAAGTCCAAAGAATACACAACCCTAATAATTAGGCAAAACTGTCTTTTTCCAAAACGGTCTTTTTCACTTACAATTTATCAAGACCAAAATCATTTTTTTCTTATGTTGCTGACAGTGGATTCAGTTCAGACAGTGCTCTCTCTCTTTTGGTTGAAAATGTTGCAGGGGTCCCATAACCTGAAACATCCAGATGGACCATTGAATATACAGTATTTCACCAGTTCATCTGGGAAATGGCCCATGGAAAATGTTTGAAAAGCGGCAGAAGCACGAGAAGGTTAGCTTGTAGTAAATCCCCAATTTAATTCCAAAAATGAAATGAAACACGACTCACGTCAGAGTATGGAGTTGTAGTTTCAGGAATTATAGATTTAAAAAAATTATCACCACAAACAACAGCACATTAATGAACAGAATCTGTCTATTTTTTGTACATCATATTCAATCACCAAGAATACTATTAACTTTTTTTTTTTTTTTTTTTTTTTACATGTGGCCGTTCAATGAATAGAGTTTGGACACTGCAGTCTTCTGTAGTCAGTGTAATCCAGATATGATATCTCACACTCTCTATAGTTCTCATTAAAGTTAACAATATTAAAATAAGGGATTCCATCTTTAACTACCAGTTGCATCTACCTGTCCAAATGTTTCTCACATATTTTTATAATTTTGGACCGAACCCTTTCTTTAAATATTAAAATGTGCCTCAGAATTATTAAGTTTATGTTACAAGAAAACCAAAAAATCCTCAAAATGTCCTCATAACATTGCAATTAAAGGTACATAGATCCTAATGGACATGGTGCAGGGCCTAATGTTTACATTTTATTTCATTCTTTGGCCAGACAGGCAATTAAATGCAAACACAGAAACTCAAATCTGAATTATTTAAACAGATAAAAAAATCAGATAATCAACTAGAAAAAGCACAGAGAGCACAAACTCCACCGAGGCACTTCCAACACTGTGGTGCGAGTGAGGGTCAAAAAATAGGGAGAACTGCCCTAACGCTTGCTTTTATCAAATCCTTCAAAGAATTGGATTCAGATCACCTCCAAAATTTAACTAGTTCTTCGTTGTGCCAAGATCAACATCCCTTGAAAAGGCTGTCAAAAACCATTGCAAATTTATTGAGTTATTAGCGAAACAACTCTATCCTACAATGTTAAGAAATCCTTAATAAAATACTAGAGCCACATCCAGACTTAGGTCACCATCAAAATGGAATCCCTTTTTTCTTCGTCCATGACCAGCATTCTCTGGTACAATCCCGTATACAAATCTATTGATCAGTTTTTTAGTTATCCTTTTCATAAACAGACATGTTAGCAAACAGTGGCAAAAACATAACTTTGCTGGTGGAGGTCAAAAACACAAACAAAACAAACAAAACAGCCACGCACAACACTGGTCTGAACCTGGGTCCTTGAAATTATAGAAAAGCTCCTGGTTATTATCGTGAAAACTAACTGTGTGGACTATTTATGGTTATCTTCATGTTTTTCTTGTCTCAGTTACATATAACTGACTTATACAATATTATATTTAATAGATGTATTAACCCCGCCATCAGTGATGTTATATTTTATCTTCACCTTATTTTCCATGAAAACTGTTGGAAGCTTTATCTAACCTGTGCTGACTGAGTCTGGAGAATAAGGTCTGTGATTTGTACCTTTGCGACCTCACACAACTTGCATGAAAAATGAGAAACATGGTGAAAGTGATGATTATATTTAAGTAAATCACCATTTCACTGTAGATCTGGGCTGTTCCAAGTGTTCTGATTTTTTTTAATGAAAACAAACCGCTAGGTCACAGCAAATATCTCTAATATCCTGACTGTGAAACATCTTTTTCTTTTAATAAACATGTCAAACACTCAACGTGCCCTGCAGTCAATAAAAACCTGGACAACTCAGAACAGTCATGATGATTTGACTGGTAATAAACTGATCCGAAGTATGTATTTCCTTCTTATCCAACTTTCTGACAAATGTGACCTACTTTCTAAAAAGAGTGGATTTATTTTGGGTTTATGAAAAGCAGATGTGGTGTACGTGCTTCGGTTGTCAAAATACAGTCATTTTAATCTAATAAACCACCAGAACAATAAAATGATGCTGTTTAAGACCATTCTCACCTTAGAGGGAGACAGTAAAAGCTTTTAAAAGGGCTCAAACATGCAGCAGTAAATGTCTGGGTGAACTGGGTGAACTGGGTGGGTGCAGAGAGGAGACAACTTACTTGGAGGGAACACAGAGGATAGTTACACTAAGTTTCTCTTTGTGGCTACCGATGATGTGTTACCACCACCCCACAACCTGATAGTGGGTACGTGGGGATCCATTGTGCACACTGTGTTCATGACCGTGTTTTGAAGATATTAGCAGCAGGGATTAACCTTTTAACTTCCAGCTCAACTGTTTGGCAAGGGTCAATGAATTCAGAAATATTTAATGTGTCAAAAAATTACACATTATTTGTTTTTGTCAGTGTTTTAGGATACAGAAAAAATTGTAAACAAACCAAAAGAACAGATATTTCCTTTGTGTGGGATTTAAAGGTTTAAAAGGCTAAACGCTTTTATTACTATCACCATCATTATTATTTTAAATACTTAACTTTAATGAAATAATATAGTTATTCATCAAAAAAAGTGTTTGTCAAACTCAGCATCATATCTTTGAAGTTATTTTTATTGCTATTTTAGTTGCAAACATTCATGCCTTTTCTAGTTGATTTTGTCCCAAATATTTGTGCATTTTATGTCATCAGGTGATCAAGTTTTAACATTTTAAACCTTTGAATCTCACACCATGAAAATATCTGAATTTTTCTTTGTTTGTATTTTTCTCCATTCCCTGAAATGCTAAGAGATTTAATAAATGATTCGATTTGTTCTGTTTTATAAACATTAAATATCTCTGAGTTTATTTTTGACCTTTGCCAAACAGTCGAGCTGGTAGTTAAAGGGTTAAAGACAGATGAAGACGAGGGAGTAGAAAAACAGTGTAGGCTTATAGTTTGTCAGAGAGAAGGAGAAGTTTACACGAGCTGAGTGATCCACTGCTAAGAGTTGTACAGTTTTGTTTTGGTTTGAGTGCCCTTTACTTTTCCTCAGACTGTTTGGGGTTTGGTACATTGGAAGGGGAACCGCCAGGGTCTCCCCCTTGGCAGGCCGGAGTGGGTCAGGAACTGTTGGCAAGTCTTTTGGGAAATGCAGGTAGATTTAGTGGGGAAAGTGTTTTTCCCACAGAAGATAGTTTGCACAAACCAAAGGCCAGACAGAGTGTTAAGGGTTGTATGTCAGTGGATAGTGTGTTTTATAGAACTGACAGTTCCTTGATTTAGCTGAGGAAGCCTATGAAAGGACAAAGCTTAGTTATGCAGATCTGCAACAGACAGAAGCTGGACAGCGAGAGTGCAAAATTAGGGTTCACCCAGATGAGGTGGGGTAGAGAGGATTTATAGCAAAATCAGCCGTCTCATTACTTAAAGGATTGGGAGTACGATGAGAGTCAGTGACGGTAATGGAGATGTCAGATGAAGCAGAGCTAGACAGTGGATCTGGATGAGGAGGAATAACACAGACAGGGAGGGGGCCATAGCAAGACTAAAGTAGACGAAAATCCTTATTTCCTCTGTCCTGAACTTGCTTGATTTACTTGAACTTGAGCTGTTACATTCACTTATCAGAATTTTGTTTTTAAGACTCCTAAATACTTTAGAAGGCTTTCATCATTGCTCATCTACAATCAATCTTCTACACTTTTTAAAAATCACACTGAAACATTGTGATATCCGTTTGATACTGCAGCAGCAAAATAAAAGGTTCTTATACTTTGTATCGGGAATTATTCCCTTTTCTAAAAGTTCAAAATTTCAATTAAATCAAGACTCCGAGATCATAACAGGCTCATCAGAAATTGGTCAATAAAGATAGGAAAATGTGACATATGACTCTCGATTTCTGCCTTCACATTCAGATGGTAGGGTCAGAATTTAACGTGAACATGAAGCATGGACCATCCTGCCCTTTACTTACAGTTCAGGCTGCTGGTAGTAGTGGAGAGGTGTCCGGGATATTTTCTGAGTACACTTTGGGCCCATCAGTACCAACAGAGCATTACATAAATGTCACAGCCAACCCGTGAATTGTTGCTGACCATGTCTTTTAATGACGTGTACTTATCTTTATAATGGCTCTAATGCAGCTCATCACAAAGCTCATCATCTCATACTGGTGTCATGAAAAGGATAATGGGATCGCTGTAGTCCTGTGGTCTCTGTAGTCACCATATTTCAATCTAGTCAAGCAGAAAATGGCAAATGTGGTGAATTGGGCGATTTGCATCATGGATGTGCAGCAAACAAAGAAGCATCTGTGTGGTGCTATCATTTAATATGGTCCAGAATTTCGGGGATATCCCTGCACCTTGTTGAGTCCGTCCATAAAGGAAGTTCTCAAACTAAGCACTGGCAAAGTGTACCTTATAAAATGGCCAGTGAGTGTATTTTTCTGCCTATGCTCAGTAAAAAGTGTAGGTTTGTGAGATGATTTATATTGAGCTTAAAGTCTCTATAACATACTAATGTTCAATGTCAAGACTGCATATTTTTTTTTTGCAGAAATGATAATTGTGGTTAGATTGATCAATAATTATTTACTTATTTTCAAAATTCAGTTTTATTGTTTATTGTAGATTTAAAAAAAAATCCTCCACCTCACTTTGGCTTTGGCTTGCATGGATCTAAATATCTGCCAAAGGCATTTCTGACAGATCAAAAGTTCTGGTTGTAGTTTAAGGATAAACTATGACTTGTATTATCTGGATCAACTCCTTTTAAAAGCTGTCAGGTGAGCACATGCATGGTATATAACTTTAATGAAGCAAAACAGACACCATAAAAGCAAAAAGGTAATATTTCAAAATTTTATTAACGAACATAATCTCTGAGGAACAACAGCAGTTCTCGCGCTCTCTGTACATGCAACTGTAGAAAATAACAATTTAGAATTTTTACTTTTCAGTTTTAGTCTTTTTTTCCCATCCATCCTCATTTTCAGTTTCTCGCCTTTTCGTTTTTTTGTCTTTTTCTGTCTTGACGTTTTTTTGCAGGAAATCAACAACAGCTAGAGGTGAAAGTACTGGATTTCTGTTACAGCACTGACAATAGCATCAACGACCCCCACCCCAACCCCATCATATATCCCCCAGTCCCTCCCCCTCCCCTCGTAGCTGCTCCGACAATATGTACACAAATAAACTACATTGTACAAATAAAAAAATGTTACATTGTTACATCATAATCACCTGCAGCAAGCGCACGCAGCTCGTTTGCTGTTAGAACCCCACATTCTACGCAATTTTTCAGACTAGTACAAAGAGGAGGGTGCAAAACGTCCTGGGAGGTTTTATTTACAGAGCTATGTACAGTATGTCTCTTTCACGCATTACAAGGAGGAAAATTTACACAGCGGAGACCAACTTCAACTCAAAAACATACCACAGGTGTCAGAAAAAAATAAACAAAAGATAATAAATAGGTTATTTCTCACCATTTAAAGAGTAGTTCTCCATGCTTTGTATTAGTCATTTTCCACTCTAAAAAAGGAACAAAGAAATAGCTACAGTCTGGGTTTAATTAAAAAAAACAACAAAAAAATAGAAAAAAAGGCTTGAAATCGTGATTCTAGAGAATGAAAAAATAGTAATTATGTATATTTATGTTCAGTAAGAAACAACACATAACAAGTCTAAAATAAACATAACGAGTGAATGTGAGGAGAGTAGAGGTAATATGTTGCTGACTGAGGTGGCGTCAGGCTAGCATCTGTATCACCACGGCCAAGTGCTCTACTGTGCATCTGAGGATCGACGTGTCCTTGTGACTTTGTCTTCAATTTAACCAGAAGTTATCTTTATGAGGGGGATTTAGATTCACAAGCGGATGGATGTGTGTCTATTGCTCTGTGCAGCAGCGGTGTACCGCAGTCCGGAGGGGAGGGGAGGGGGCAGGAAGAGAGAGAGAAATCACCGATCAGCTTTGACGACCATCACCATTTCAAGCCTTTGTGGTTCAAATAAATGACCGAGAACACAAGTAAAAACAAAGGCAGGGATCAAACCGTTTAAAAAGGGTGACACAAAACAGAAAAAACACACACTTGTTGATATCTTGTAAACAATAGTGAGAGGGTGTGGTCGGTTAGGGCATAGTAACGGTATACATTCTGCTTGATAAGCAACGTGATTGACATGCCACTGGTGTTAATGCTCTATACAGAAAACAAAAAAACCCTAAGATAAACACAACAACATTCAAAAACTACATACACTGAGCTAAAAAAAACACACGCACGCACAAGGATTTTGTAAAAAAAAAAAAAAAAAAAAAAGACACCCTAAAAACCTCTTCCCCATGGTGGATGAAACAAAATAAAACATAAACAACAGGGCGTTAAAAAACAAATTTCTGTTTCTGTCTGTTTGCGTTACCAACCAGGATGTGTGTTAACTCTCAATAGTAACTAGCCACCTTGTCTGCACAGTGTAATAGCAACAACCATTGCACTTGACTAGACATACCATACACAGCTATGCTGACGGACAGTGTGTGAAGAACTTTGATAGATCCAGATTATATTGCCATCAGGATACGTGAGCAGCGCTGGCGCACAGACAGGCAGCCTGCCTGTGGGACATTGGGAAAGCTTTAATAAAACAGGACCCACTAAACTGTTAATAAAAAAACAATAAAAGCTATCACAGATAACCGTTAAGATGGGAGTCTGAGTTAATGGTGTTTTGAAAAAAAGAAACCCAATATGTTCAGCGATTTCCGTCTTTGTCTGTTAAACTTTTTGGTTCATTCTGATAAAAGTTGAAGTCGCATTACTGTCTGCTTGAACACCACCCAGCAGACTAAATAATGAAGTTAGGTAACGTCTAAAATCCCTGACAACACTAAACCAACCCCTGGAGGTGACACTTCAATCAAAAAACTGGAACGTGTGGTTTGAACGTGTGAGACCTTCACTTATGGAACTTAAATCAGATGAGGGAGAATATCTCTCCATAGACTGTAATAAAATTAAAATGGGTTATAATTAAAACCCCTGCTCTGATGAAAGGTGGTGGATCACCCAAAGCCAATGAGGTTTCAGGTGGTTTCTGACGCTCTGGCGCCATCTAGTGAGTAATGGGCACAATGAATATGAGCTGTTCTCCAACACTGACAGAGGGGCAGACGGACAAAGTTAAAGTCAATGTGGAATGAAACTTTTCGGCGGCTGTAACAACTCTTCAGTCTTTAACAAAAGGAAAGCTGAGAGAAAAAGAAAATGAAGTGCTAGAGACCCGTGTCCTGTTGGCTTTTAGACAGTGATGATGAGGAAGGATTTCAGTCCAATTTGGAAATAAAAAGAAGAAATACAAATACTATTTGGGGAAAACAGAATAAAAAAATGGTTTTGCTTATGAATGACATCTAACTTTCATTCCACCGATATATATCTATGTGACTTTGCCCAACAATGAATACATTTTTTTTCACTGAAAAAGGCATTTTCTTGGTTCAATTTTTTTTTAGATATAATTGTAGTAAAGCAATGAATAATAATCCTCTGTCTATTCTTTAAATAAATCCTCAACAACTATTCTGCTACATCTGAGGGACTATATGTTGTCTGGCCTGGTGGAGGCCGCTGTAATCCATTAGTGATCTCTGTCAGCGATGTGTGAGTGGTGACTCACGTCCAGGTGAGTGTCCGGACCTGAACTGACTCCAAGATGGGATCATAGAAGTGTGCACTGAAGTCTTTCAAATACTGACAGAATCGTGTACACATTTTGGCCCATGGATATGAGGGGGGGGGAAAGTGCTGCCCAAAAGTGAACTGTACATAAAAAGATAATTTTTATTTCTTTTATGTTTTTTCTTTACACTTAACTGAGTGATATTACAGTACATAGGTTATTTACAACTGTGCAGTAATGTGTGGCAAAATAAATTATCTAGAAGGCAGCAAGAATACATTGGTTAACGAATATAAAAACTGTACATAATTTACGGAATACAACTTTTTTTCCATTTTTCTGTTGTTTTTTTCCATTAAACTAATATTGGCTCTGTAGTGTTTCAAGTCACTTCCTCAGAAACAATGAAATGCCCAAGTAAAGAAATAGACAAAAACAATATTTCTCTCCTCCTGCTGAACCACGTTTCTCTCTATAGTCTCTTTGAATCTCAACATTCGTTATGTTTGTTTCTTCTGGTTGTCCTGTGGTGTTTTTGCAGTCCATGGCGGTCTGATGTGTGTTGTTTTTGTTGGAGCGAGCAGGACAGCTGAGGAACACTCCGGTCTGTCCTCAGATATTCATTCCTGCTGTCTTCAGAGAGGCTGCAGGGTCAGTCTCCGCCTCTCGAATGCTGGGCCCTGACATGCGCACACATGGCTGACCCTCTGCTGCGTTCCGACCCGCGGGAGGCCCGCTGCAGTGTGAACAGTGAGGGCGTCCTCTGGGTGTATGGTCTTATCAACCCAAAACCATCAACGGCTGGTTCCGGTTTCCTAGTCTGCCGTCCCAGCTGTAGAGACATGTAGAAGATCCACATGATGCACCGCAACTCCGCAGACCATCTCTGGGTCAGCGGTGGCCGAGTTCTCTTGGCCCACCAGGAGCCCGGGGTCACCAAGGGGGACTTCTCCTAAGTCCTTCCTTTGGACAGGCACCACGCTGATGGGAGAGCTCTTCTTTGAGACTTCCTCCCAGTTACGGCGGCTGTGGGTCGATTGAAGCGGGGACCAAAAACGAACTCAGAAAATATATCTCTGTCCCCCAACTGAGCACTGAGGAGTTTTGTCCCAGCGTCAGAGCCTCAAAGCAAAAAACTTCTTTCTGCTTCTCGTACTCTGATCAAACAAAAGGTAAAAACTTTGAGGATGAAAGTGCAAGTTGTGTGTTTTCATTTTCCCCAGTAAAAACGAGTTTCCTTCTTCACGGAAGGGAATACAGGGCAAGTTTTTCATCTTTATTCTTTTCTATAGAATATAATTTTTTCTGTCTTTAAGTCTTCTTTCAAACTTGCTAGCCCTTTCCATTCGTTCTATTCGACGAAGTCTCTTTGAGAAGAAGTGATTCAAACGGAGTTTAGTCTCCTTCTGTGAACACAGGTGTGTCATGCAGGCAGCAGGACAAAGTCGTCGTTGACATCAACCATTGGCACATAGAAGGACGGCACTTCATTGACGCAGAGAGACTTGTGCCCCGCTGGGTCCAGCTCCTGGACCTTTAACTGCCACTCCATCCTTTGTACTGCGTTGAGGGCGGCTGCCTCGTGCTGTTGCCGCATCAACAGACAGGTCTGAAGGAGGACAAGACCAGAAAAAAAATCTGTTTTTAAAGTGAACGTGATCGTTTAAGCCTTCAAAGATATATGATACAGGGTGTTGGCATCCACACATCCACATCAAGAAAAAACACACTAAAACAAAGGTAATATTCCTTTTAGTCAAATTATTCTATTACCTTCAGAATGTCCCAAAATGCTAATATTTAGAGAAATACTTGTTTTATGGAGACAACTGGACATGTCAGGCAGACAGGCTTTCTAAAAATCATCTTAATTATGTTGCAAGCACAAGCATTTCTCACAAATATGCTAAAACCATTGCATTAAGAGAAATTACATAGGAGAGATGGAAAATAACACTGAGGTCCAAAATAGAAAAATTACCCCCCATGACTGGAAAATGCTACATCATCAATATTGTATGTAGAAGAGTTAGGAAATGATTCATTACCATGTTTATAATTCTTTATTCTTTGGCAAAGATACCCATAAAAGAGCCTCAGAACTTTGAAAATTACAAGAACAATAAAATACCTGTCCCAGAAACATGCTAGAATAAAAGAACTGTATAAGAATGTTGAAAAGAATAAAAGGGCTTTTACTCTGAAAACCATCCAGACACATTATTGCTCTTTTCCTTCAACCCTGGGAATGATTGACAGGCTCCATACATATCAGTAGAACTGGGCAAGTAATCAAATTTAAATTAGAAACGCAATCACTACCTCTAACAATTATGAAAACTGGATAATCAAGATTAAAAAATGACTGTGATGAAATGTTGCACTTCAATCGTCTTTTTCCATCCATCATTATTTTCGGCATCTGTATTCCCATTTAAATTTCATTTACTGCTTATTCTGTAATGGTTGAAATGATAGTGTTGACAGCATAATGGCTCAGTGACTACATACAGCGTGTAACATAAAATCAGATAGTTATTGTGGTTTATATGTCAAAATAATCAAGATTATGATATTTGCCTTAACTTAGTAGCCTTATACATCAGGAAAATCTGCCACAGCAATGGAGCTACTCGTTGCAATTTTCGGGACAGGACAGGAAACAGAGGGAAGTATACTTACATTACTATTTATGTTCCATAAGCTCTCCAATAATAGATACTCATTTAGGAACGACTCTGGCTGTGCAATCTTTTGTGATTAGTAAGTGGTAAATGGACTTGATCTGACACCGGCGCTCACATGCACCCATTCAGTTGTCTGTTGTCCATCAGTTAACACAACTTTGGGTTAAGTGTCTTGTTTATGTATATATATCTATAGAGAGAGAGTTTAGACTGAACTGCCATACAGCATTTAACAGAAAATATGATCCTCACCTTCATGCGGTCATATTTGTCATCCACGTCCTGGATCCAGGAAATGAACTGACGGGCATTAAAGCGATCTCTGACTGATTTATTCTCATCCCCCTGAAAACAAACAGATTTTGATTTTAAAAATGAAGCAATGACAAAGTTGCTGTTACAGTCAGGTACAAGCAACTTATCTCATTCTGCGTACATTTCCTACCTGGCTCTCTGATGGCATGTTGTAGACTTCTGAGTCCAGCAGCATGGTGCAGGCGCTGAATGGCACAGCCTGATTGGCTATCGTCCTGGCAGCTCTGCAGTGAACCCTTAAAACCTCCTGCTCGCAGGAAACAATCAGCTTCTCCTGTGGACAGTAGGGAAAAGGGAAAAAGGTAGAAATTAAAATCAGACTTAAAATTGGAGTCAGTCTGACCTGCAGGCCTGTTGGCGTGGTTACTAAAAATGGGTCTTGATCAACAAAGCAGCAGCAAATGTTTCACAGGAATAGTCCTCACTTAGATATAAGATGAAATAGATTTATGTCTGAAATTCAATGTAGTTCAGCCCAGAAATCGAGGCTCTGCAGATTTCACTTGAAACTCTATTAAGACCAGTCTTTGATCTCTCTTCAAAGACGTGCTCATGGCATTTAGTGCATTTGTATTAATGTACAAAGGAGGGGACGGGGGAGAGCTTAAGAGTTTGTTTCTTACCCGCTCTATGCTGTGCTGCAACCTAAGCTTCCCTCTTACTGCCTCCTGTTGTCTGAAGAGCTCCTTCAGAGGCTCGGAGAGAGATGGAGGTGGGGCAATCTGTCAAACAAGCACAAATTAGAGTTATAAACATACAAGGAAACACACAGCACGACACCCTATTTCTATTACTGCAAACAGATTCAGTACTGATTTGTGTTTTTCAAGTTGTTGCGGCAAGATGACTTCCACCAAATCCAGTGTTTGCAAGGATGCACAAAATGACTGATATATTACTGACATAAGCAGATGATATATTAAAACTAACTCACTGGAAATTGCAAAAACAACAGTTATCACTCATACATAATGGCACAATCTAACAATGATCAATAATGATTCACCTTATGAGATAGAGCACTTCATTTTCTCAGTTCCGGGACTAGTCTCAAGGTTTTTCTTTTAATTCTCACCCCACTCTTTAAAGAGGGTTTTGAGGATCCATGTTTAACATTTGAACTAAAGCTAGTTCTATTCCTCTTGAAAAAGAAATGTGATTATTTCTGTGTCACTGCGTCAGGACTGTCACAAGTATCTGTCCAACAAATCTGTTATTTGATTCGGATCATTATTATGTATTTGAAAGAAGCTCACTGTTGGTCAGCAGGTAGCTACAATGCTGTTTAAAGCACTAAAACAGAGATAAGAGTATTTTGCATGACAATGTCCATGAAATAAAAACAAAACCTTAATCCAAGCACATCATTATTTAATGTCAATGTATGAAAATAAAACTTTGTTCATTTATTGTGGAATCAAATGAGATTTGCTTTGTGTTGTCAATTTCCCAAAACAGCATCACAATCTGACATATAGTTCAGTTTGTATAATAAAAAGTGTATTTATGTGTAGGAATTAGGTGAAACGATTAATTGAATTTGAATATTGACAAAAATACAACATCATGCAGCCTTGGTTCTTTATTCTACCTTCTTTAAATGATCTGTTTTAAGTGGGGCTGGGAAATTAATCGAAAAATAACCAAAATCGACATTTAGACCCTATAATCGAAGTAATTTTACTCATGACAATGATTTTGATTATTTTCCATGTGTAAGTCACATGACCACGTTCCCTCCATATAGTCTGCGTTCACTTTCGCCAAGAGCGAAGGACGCGCCACCAACATGGAGGATACAAGTGCTAATCCATTAGAGGACCTAGTAGCCAAGAAAAATACCATCTCCATTGTTTGGGCACATTTTGGATTCTGTGCAGAGGACATCGAGCAGAAAGAATTTAGGTGTAAATACTGCAGGAAGACCATGTCGACGACCATCCGAATCACCACTAATTTGTTCCAGCATAGTATAAAATAATTGTTCATTAATCATAATTGAGGTAGGAGCTTCAATTAATTATGATATTGAAATTAGGTAATATGGCCCAGCCCTAGTTTTAAGCTTAAAATACACAGGTCAAATTTGAATAATAACTTTAGGACACAATGACTTACAACAGGTATGTGAAGCTTGCTGAGGGGTTTGCCATCCAGGAGGTAGGAGCCAGTGTAGGTCACATATTCAGCATAGCACTGTGGGGCCTGTGGGGTGATGTAGCACAGAATCTTCCTCTTTTCCTCGATCTTCTTCCTGATCTGCAAGTACTCAAAGTACGGGTTGGATCGGTCGCTGTGGTAGGGCTCGATATCGTCCAGCTTGATTGCATTGACCACAACAGCCAAGGTCTGTTGAATCATTTCTCTGGTCTGCTGCATCGCCGTGTTTACCAGCTGGACCTGGACCTGCTGTCCCGCAGACCGAGGGAATTTCCTCTTTCGCGGGTGCTGGGTATGCGAGTCCTCCTCATCTATGGGAAGAGGGCGACCTTTTGTCGTCTTACTGATAACTACCGATGGAGACGTCAAAGAGGTTGACAGAGACACGGCAAGGGTGGAATTAGTGGAGGAGACACTGAGCACAGATTCTTTGTCTTTCTTTGGAGCTGTGAGAGACAAGGCTGAGGTGGGTGTTGGGGTTCTTGTTGGCATAGGGTTAATGCTAACTGCTGAACTGGTGGTTACTGGGGTGGCGGCTGCAGATGAGGTCATTATACTGGAGGTAGAAGGGACAGCAGCAGCAGCAGAGGGATTGTTCTTGGCGCGATTACGGGTCATCCTTGGAGGAATTTCATCCACCTTCTTAGGGATGTCTACAGTGGGAGAGACAGTGGTCAGAGGGGGCGGTGTTAGCTTCTGTGCTGTCTCTTGAGTGTCTGGTTGTTCTGCTGTGCTGGGCAGTGAGACGGGAACAGAGAGCTGAGGGAGAGGACTGCATAAGGCCTGCTCTGGGACAGGCTCTGACATCTCCTCCTGTCTTACCTCTGACTTGACACAGGGCACTGAATCCACGGGAAACAAAGGGGACTCAGTCAGTGTCTGGAGCTGAATGTGACTGGCATCTGGTTTTATAGATGAAAACAACAGACTGGAATCCAGCTCCTCAGGTCCTCCATAAGGTCCTTTCCTGTCCAACACGCAGCCCTGTTGCTGTGTGAGACACATGGGGCTATCTACTGGAACACTTTGGGGCTCAGGTTCCATCTCTTGCTGGAAATTGGGATGCGGTGAGGGTACCAGTAAGTCTTGGCCAGTCGATTCCTCTAAACTTAGATCCCCTGCAGGACATGCAGTCTTGGCCATGCTTGGCAAGTCCACCTCAATAATACTTGAGCCATCTTGTTCTGTAACCGAGTGTCTGATGTGGGACGTCACACCTTTGTTGAGCTCTGCGAGCTCTGTGAGCTCTGGCTCCCGAGGGTCAGCTTCTTCTGATTTATCTGGTAGAGGCAGATCCGGCAGAGAGAATGGACCCAAGTCATCAAGTTCATCGGCATCAGCTGAGAATGGGTCCGCCCAGGGCACCACAGGCTCGGGTCCCCCAGCTGGAGTCATGTGGCCCTCTGTGGTGGCACTGAAGCTGTGTGTGGTCTGCCTGCTGTCTGGCTCCTCACACGGTGACTCATTGTCCATTTGATGGCTTTCTTCCATGCTAGGCTTGTTGCAGTCTTGAAAGAAAGACTCCAGCCTGTTGGAGGAAGATGAGGTGTTTAGATAGTTGGGTTCCTCATCTATTCCTTCATCAGGCCTCTCAGGAGAAGGGATGTCTGCTACAGCATCCTTCTGCTCATCATACTCCTCTGGGTCCTCCTTGTGCCACCTATTCCAGGTGGCATAAGGTGGTGTGACATTGGGGTGAGTGGAGAGGTGCTGCATGTCGCTGTCTGAGTGTGAGTACGGACTTGTTATTTTGGAGACGGCAGCCTCTATCTCCCCATATGTCCTGTTGGGAGATTTAAGGTCTAGCTCAGTGTTCCAGCCCATGCTATGGTCGTAACAGTTCTCTCCATGGTTGGACGTAGAGTGCGTGTCTGGGATCTGCTGGATGTCTGGTTCCTGCCTGTCTGGAGACTCTGCAGGCCAGCTCTTGCGCAGTGGGTCCTCAACCTCTGGAGGGGAGAAGGAGCACGGGTCCCTTGCCTGCTCTGGCTCCTCCATTGCACAGTGGTCACCATCAGCTCTCTCATTCATATCAGCCATGTCACCCATGTCCCCTTCTTCTTCATCCTCCTCTTCTTCCTCATCTTCCTCTTCCTGCTGCTGTTCTTCCGTGACAGAGGGAAGATCTGAGAGCACCAGGTTCGGCTCACTGTGGTGAGGTTCAGAGATGTCATCAATGTCCAGAGGTGGCAGAGCAGCAGGAGCTGGGGTTGGAGGCGCAGCAATGTCAAAGCAGGGCTCCTGAGGGTCAGGCCTGTGCACCGGCGTGGAGGGTTTGGGCAAGTAACTGTTGTACACGCTATCAGGAAGGTGTTCAGTACCCTCTAAGCCAGAGAGAGCTGGTGCTGCCACATCTGGACTGTGGTGGGCTGGCTCCCGTCGAGGGGACATCATCCTTATTGGGGAGAAATACGGGGAGAGACAATCCAGCCTATCCACAGTGGCTGATTTGTCCTCTAAAGTTTGTGAGGAAGATGTTGGATCATAATCAGCAGCTGGATCACTCTGTTGTCTGAGGAACTTGTCAGCTTCGGTCTTGAATTCATCCTCTAAAGGCCTACGAACATCTGATGATGCAGATCGGCTGACAAGAGGCAGCTGGAGGTTCTTTGCAGGGGTTGGGCAGGTGCCCTCCTGGAAACTCTGGGAGTTAGAGTACCTGCTGGGAGGAAAACAAAGGAGACAAGATATTAGAAAAAAAAAAACATAATCACAGATTTAAAAGGCTTCAGAACAGTTTGTTTGCATGTTTATATACCTTTCAAAGAAGGATGGAGAGCAAGCATTCATTGACATAGTCATGGCTGAAGAGTTCTGACAGTCAAGTCCATCCAGCATGATGTCAGGATAATCCTCTGCACTGCAAGATGGGGTTCTCGGAGTCTGCATTACCTCCTCAAAGCTGGGGCAGGAGATGACTGATGTTGGTGTGGGAACACCAGTCGGCCTGTTTTGATCTGGCCTGGGAGAGGCTGGGAGATTCTCTTTCATTTGGTGGCCAGCAAGCCAATCCTTTGAGTTTTGACTGTCAGTGGGCTGGAACTTCCTGCTTGGAGACATCATCTGAGCTGGCAGACCAACATCTTTCAGTTTCTTCTCCTTCAGACCAGACTCCAGACTATTGGATTTCTTTGACGGTAGATCACTGCGGTTTTTCCGCACCTCCTCAGTGGACTTCTTGTCCTTAAGTTTAGGGTCCCCTGTCTTCGGTCTCAGCTTTTCCATTTGTTTCATCCTCTCTTTATGTCTCTTGTGGCGCTCCTCTATCTCCTGATCTTTCAGACTCAACATATGACCAAAGCTCGTCATTTGATAATCGCCATCCACCAACAGCTTTTCTCGTGGGCGGTTATCTTTCCGCACTGGCTCCTTAGACTGAGAGATCTTCTCATTCTCATCTTTGACCTTTGATTTATTATGGTCCAGTCTGTTGTCTTTGTCTAATGTGTCTCTATTTCTTTCCTTTTTCACTTCAAATTTAGGACTGTCTTCCTTTGAGCGGTCCTTTAAAACACTGACCTGTGGGCTATCTTTCAACCCTGACTTGACTTCTTCTTTGGAGTGTTTAAATGAGCCAAAGCCATCAATGTACTTGTTTTTCTCGTCCTTTATTTTGTCCTTATGTTTCTCCTTTTTCTTTTTGTCCTTCAGTCTGTCGCTGATGACTCCAGATGTTTTGTCTTTATCCTTTTTGGACATCTCTTTTTCAAACTCTAGTGTTTTATCAAAGTCGTCTTCGCCATCCCCCTTTCCCCCGTATGGGAATGTGTAAGGATCTGCCTCCAGAGGCATGGGCTCTTTCTCAAAAGGTAGACTCTCTCTGCGGCCATACGACTCTCTGATGTCCTCTGTCTTTTCACGTTTGTCTCCTTTGTCCTTCTTGACCTTGTCTTTTTCCTTGTCATGGCTTTTCTTGGATGAGGATGAGGAAGAGTGTCGATGTCGCTCCTTCTCTCTGAACTTGTCCTGAGGTGTGGAAATGGACAGGGGGTCTCTCCTGTCCTCAGACACATCAGTCAGGCTGATTGAGTCATAGTATGTGGTGAGGATCGGCTCATGACCTCGCTCAGTGAAACTGTCTGAGGAGATTTCGCTGTTCTTGTCATTTGAGTCGTCTTTATAGTCGTTCATTGCTTCTTCTTCTAGTTTTTCTAATAGGGACTTTTCAGTATCACCGCTGCCTTTTGAAGGTTTCCTCTCCTTGGAGTGGTCCAGCTTTTCTTTATATTTACCTTTTGTCTTTTCCTCACTGGTGTCCCTTTTGTCCAGTAGCTTCTGCTTATTTTTCTTGTCCTGATTCGATTCGACTGATATTCTGTCCTTTCTCTCCTTGTGTTTGGCATCCACCAAATCTTTCTTGTCTTTGTTGTGTTTCTCTAGGGAGCCTTTCCTCTCTTTTCCTGTGTCAAATGTGGCCTTTTCTTTTTTCTTGTCCTTATGGTCTTTGTCTTTTGCTTTTTCTGTGTTGTGTTTAGCATCGGCAGAGGACTTTCTTACTTTTTCGGAGGGGAAGTGATCTAACTCATCCTGATCAGGTGTTGAGTCTTTTCTGATGGAGTCGGACAGAGCTACAGCTCCATTATAGCTGTCCTCGTCCTCATCACTTTCATCAGTGAATATGTCTGCAATCTTGTACCAGGTTTTCTCTCTTTTTTCTGTTTTTCTTTCTTCCTTTTTGACCTCCAAGAAATCCTTCTCTCGATCAGCATGCTTGTCTTGAGAGGTCTTGTCTTTCTTGTCCTTGGTCTGTTCTAAGGACATCTTTCTATCTTTTTCTTTGCCGTGAGACTCTTTGTGTTTGTCTTTAACTCCTTCCTTCTTGTCTTTGGTTGTGTCCTTATCCTTGACTATTTTTTCAGTGGAGCTTTTCTCGCTCTTATCCTTCTCCTGATCAACCCCTCTGTCTTTTGTTTTGTCTTTGTGCTTGTCAGCTTTCGCCTTTTCTCGCTTTTCCAATCCCTCGCCCTTCTTTTCTTTCTCCTTCCCAGAATGGTTCCTTTCTCTGATATCACAAGATTTACTGACAGCATCAATGTCTTTGAAGAAGGTATCATTGCCATATTCGTCTCTTATAGACTCCTGCTTGATTTTTAAGTCTTTTCTCTCCTTCATGAAGTCATATGAGTCTTTCCGGTCTCGACTGATGTCCAGAGCATCTTTGTCTTTTTTGTCTTTAACTGTTTCCGTAGACTCTTTCCTCTTCTTGTCTTTTTCGACTGAGTGACTTGAATTTAACTTTTGTTTTTCTGACCAGTCCTTTTTCTTTTCAATTGCCTTTTCTGAAGAATCTTTTTCTTTCTTCTTCGTGGTGGTCTCTTTGTCTGATCGTTTGTCATTGTGGTCTGATTTCTTGTCCTTGACTTTGTTTTCTTTTCTCCTTGTCTCTTCCTTAACAGTCTCTACAATTAGCTTAACAGCATTGTTGGCTTTGTACTCCTTGTACTCTTTGACAGGAGCGTCCCAGCTCTCGTCTCCGTAGATGGAGGAGTCGGAGGACATCTCTGAGCCCCATCTGTCATGATGGTCATCTGAGGCACTCAGTTTCGTGTCTTCCAGGTTCAAGAAACGATTGTTGACATCATAGCCTTCGTATTCAGACTCCTCCTTCAGTGCTTTATCTTTTTTGCACTTCTCCTTCTCCTCCTTGGTGTTCTTCTCCTTATCCACCTTTATATGCTTTTCCTCTTTCTGTTCAATTTTCCGGTCTGCTTTTGAGGATGACTTCTCCTTGGACTTTTTCTTTTTCTCTTCTTTGTGAGCCTTTTGTTTCTCCTCTTTGGGTTTCTCCTTTTCCTTTACATTTCTATCCTTGTCAGATTTCACAGGCTTCTCCCGCTCCTCCTTATTCGTCTTGTCCTTGGTGGAGTCCTTTGCCTTTTTGTTTTTCTCCTCTTTTGCTGTTCTGTGCACGTCTTTTCCAGATGACCACTCTTTTTCCTCAGACTTGCTTTTTGAAAGCCTATCCTCCTTTTTTGAATGCTCTTTTTCGTGTTTGGATAACTTGACTTTACTTTCAGCTGCTGATTCTGACTCAACAATTAGAGACTTTTGCCTTGAGTCATCAAAATCAAAAGAATAGCTTTTGACAAATTTCTCATTCATGTCTTGATTAAGCACTAGACTGGGAGCTTTGTCCTTTTCTTTATTTTTGTGCTTGTGCTTCACTTTATGCTTTTTCAGCACTTTGCCGTCTCCGTCAGTTTTAGATATTGAACTGTCTGCGTTGGAGTTTTTGTAGAGATCTGAGTTTTTCTTGTCTGCAGTGTTACTGTGAACATTGTTATTCTTCTTTTTGTTGTCTTGCGCTTTCCTTTTTACTTGTTTTATGGACTCCACACTGGAATCAGCAGAGGAGTAGTCAGACTCACTCGATAGCCTCGTTCTGACTGAATCTGACAGAGAACTGACATCTGACCAAGTGGGCGATGACACGGTCTTCCAGCCATCCGTCCTCCACTGCTTTGGATGCTGTTCTGCTAATGACGGTACTTGTTTTTGAGAGTTTAAGTTGCAGTGGGACGAGGAGGACGGGTTAAAGCCAGGGGATTCCTTTAGGCTCGCTACAGAAGAGTCCTTTAAACTATTTGAGCCCTTATCATCCTCACTCTCCATATCTCCACAATCAGAGTCCGAAGTACAGAATTTGTCATTGACTTTGCCAAACCGGACCTCTTTACTGACGTTGTTTTTACTCTCTTTCTTCCGCTTCTTTTTTACTTTACTTTTGTCTTTTTGTTGCTTTGAGCTCAGGCTAACAGAGTCTCTTGTCTTGGTATTTGTTTGCTGGGCTTGTTGCCGCGGTGTAGGCGCTGGTGTAAAACACAACGTCCTATCATCCTCATCTGAACTGTTACTGTCAGAGATGATCCGCCTGACAGTTTTCTTTGGTGTGAGCGAGTTGCTTTTGGAATAGGTTTTCACCTCCATCTTGGGTATGGAGATGAAGCTGTTGGCCTTGCTGATCGGATCCTTACGGAAGTCTTTTTTCAGCAGGTGTTTGTCGTCAACAGGAGGGACACGTTCCTCTTCGTCATCCTCGTCAAATTCATACTCATCTTTGACGGGTGTGACGGCGGACTTGGGAGGGTCTGCACTTTTCCCTTTCGACTTCAGGCCCTTCTCAAACTCTGAGTCCGTGTTATTGCCATCGACAGAGCTGGACGGGGCGAACGAGGGGGCATCCTCTTCTTCTGAGGATTCTGTGAGAGAGAAAAGAGGAATATTGTCGGTTTTACTCACTTAAAACACATTTGTTTACTTTTACATCTGAAAAGTAATCATACAATTTAGGTTCTCAAAGATTTAATGTTACATACCTGATGAACTTTCTTCACTCGAAGTATAAGTGCCTTTTCCCAGCAGTAGGTTAAGCATTGTTGGAGAATTGGCAACCTTCAATGGCGTTTCGCCTCTCCTGTTGCTTTGCCTTGGGTCCCCTCCATACCGTAATAGTAGCTTAACCACCTGAAATACATAAGACATATCACTTTTAACTAAAGAATTAATGAACCCTTTCCAGGGTAATTTTAAGCTCAACACAAGTCTTTCGGGGTGGATTTTTCAACTTCTCTGGTGTCTTACTAAATACTTATCAAATTAGAACAAAATTTCTGATCATATAAGTAAGTAAGTATCATGGTATGAATAATGGAAGTTATGCTAAGTAAAGGCATTGCATGGCATATAATCATAACAGAAAGGATGAAATGTATGATTCAAGAGAAAGTCAACAACAAATAACTACCTTACATGTAACTTTTTGTGTTAAGTTAAATGTGATAAGTCTGCTCGATGTCCAATGTTTTTTACAGATTTTTTTTCCAAACACTGTGTTATCAGTTATATTAACATAACTACACCACAGAAAGTGAAAGAATAAAATACATTTCTTGGCATCTCCAAACACCTATTTGAAAAACCAAGCTGTTTTTTCTTTTCTTTTCAACTACATCAAAGTTCAAGCATTTTTAAGGATGAGATGAACCTGCTCCAGCCCTTTTCATTAGTTCAAACTTAAAAAAGGTATAACTGATTCTGTTGCACGAAATACTTTGACTACAGTTTACTTTCACGGTAAAAAATCTGTCCATTCTGTCTGTGTTCTTCCACTTATGTACCATCAACCTACAAGTGACTGCAGATAAATTCTAGAAATGCATAACCAGGTTATTGTGAGATGTTATGTAAACTTTGAAAGATAATATCAAAATTGACATGACAATGAACTTAACACTTGATAGTTGTGCATAACTTTATTTGCTTACATAATACAACTATCTCAAGAGCATTAAATACCTTAACACTTGAGCTGCCATGTTTGCAATTAATTTCTTTTTTACCTTGAAATGTCCATTGTTGGATGCATCGTGTAGTGGGGTGTCATCATCCAGACCCTTGGTATTGACCTCTGCTCCGGCTGCCAGCAGCTGCTTGGCCACATCATAGTACCCCCTGTTGCACGCCTCATGCAATGCAGTCCAGCCTAGACAAATAGGGAAAGTTAAGTTGTGTAAGGGGGGCTGCAACATTTTCATTAACATCCAAGACATCTCTGAGGCACATGATATAGAACAATCAACATTAAGAGCTCCTCACCTGCAAAGTCTTTTACATTCACATCAGCTCCTTCGCTGATGAGCTCCTTGATGCGGCGTACCTCTCCCCGAATTGCTGCTCTGTGCAGCCGAGTCTCCCCCCTCTCATTCCGTTTATTTACTTTGTCTTTGGTTTTAGATGCAGAGTTTGGCGTTCCCTTCTGACCCAGACTGGACTGTGACTGATGCTTTGGTGTTGTGTCTGTGGATAAGATCAAAAAAGTCCCTTTAACACTCAAAATGCTTTGTTTAACACTTGATAAGATGCTTCAGGTAATCATTGAGGTCCATTTTTCTTCATGCAACAACGCTGTCTTAAGCACATACAGCCAGGAGAGGGCAGTCTTACTCCAAAAATGAACTGCAGCATAGTTACTCAAGTAGACTTACTTCTCTTGAGCTCATTTCATCACATTCACAAGATTAAACTTGTGCCTAAATTACATTTACATTATTGAGTTTGCAATTCAACTGTCCCAAATCACATCTCAAACACATTTAATTAATCTACGCCCAAGTCTGTAGTTATACAACGAAGGAATTAATGCATTAATGAAAGCTACAACATTTCGGTTCGCGTTAGCCTCATTCTAAGTCAATGTTGACAGTCAAAAAAACAGAACAATATCAAAGCTGTGTTAAAAATGTAAGTGCCTAATAAATTTGTACTCTTTTAACTTGAAATAAAATCAGAATTAAAAATAATAACTAGAGGGGGCTGACTTTTGTTATTACACAGCTACCTCTCAGGAAAGGAGGGAACAAAGAGCAGTGTGTTTACGTCTGTCTCAAAAAAAAAGACTAACCAAAGATTAATGCATACAGGCTTTTATATGAAAATGTCTGTTTAAACTGATGTTATATTGCACTATTAGTTCCAGATTAACGCAATACCAACACAAGAGTTTGTTTCATTTCCTTTGTAGTCACATGAAAATAATTCCATAACTGTAGGTCAACTAAAGTTTAATGCCTCCTGTTGCCCTAAAGAAAACAACAAATGACTTTTTCAGTACTGCATTAATGCAGTGGTAACAAGAGTCGCTGTTGATATGATGGTCAACTATGCTTCAATTTAACAAGAGATTCAGTCAAAACGGAAAACAAAACTTTATCCAAAGATTGATCTCAATAAAATATACAATAACAATCAGCCCCATGTCTAAAGACCCACACAGCCTACAAATAAAGCTCTATCCTATCACCCTTCTCTTGTCTGCTGCCCATCCACAGAGGACGTGGCCTTCATGATAAGCACGCACCTGGACTGTTGACGGACTCCTCAGCTGTCATTTGCATGAGCAAGGCCACCTGCTGCCGCTCAGAGAGGGGGTACCCAGCCCGGATCCCTGGCATCCCCATTCCAAACGGCAAGCTTGCCTTCCGGGTGTTGGTGGGCTCCTTTTTAATGCGCTTCCGCTCTGGACCGGGTTTCTCTGCAAGAAACGAGACAGGAGAGGAGAACAGTTAATCTAAATGCCACTTTGATAGACAATCATTCAGACATACACATGTAACGGTAATGTATATGACGGAGTGTATTTTTTCTCAACATGTTCAGCTTACTGTCATACAAAATTGGCTGAGGAAAGAGAATGTCAACTTTTATACACATCAATGAATTAAAAAAATTGGAATGAAGTAGTTTTTTTCTTTATTTGGCAAAGAGCCGTGTCGTTTTTTCCCCTTTACATGACATTTTCTGGTATTGTATTAATACATTTAAAAATTTGACACTTAATATTTTTTAGGAATACACAACCATGGATTTCTGCTGATAGTGCCAAATTAAGTTGGCAAATAAATCCCATATGCTAATCCCCCTGGACATTTTATTTTTCAGGAACAGGCAGCCCTTGATTTTGAGATGATTACAGTCAAGATGTTGAAATAACATTTTTTGACAATAAGTTGACAGCAGTAACGTTGTACATTCTCCCAGCATAACAACTGAACTATGCAACATATAATGCTGATATTTGAGGATGACACATCTGCTCAAATTTTCGTATCTGCCAACATGGGTTATTAACTTTTGAAACAGTTAACAGCCTGTGCATCCTATATTATTTCAAATAATGTTTTTATAAATCATTTATTATTCTATTAACATGGGAAGTTCATCTCAAAGTCAATGCCAAGTAAAGATCAAAGTGTACAAAAATAAAGTGTTATTTTGGCATTTTTTTAACAGCTGGATGTACAATATCAGCTCGTACATGTAATAGTGACATAACAGTAACATTTCCCCACTGATGGACAGGAAACAACTGCTGCACAGCATTTGTCATGGCATCATTTGTTGGTTGGTGTCAACAGTTGTTTGATAGAAATAGTTTTGTCTCAACCTATGTCTACTTTGAAATAAATCAATACAACTTTAAAAATCAAAATACAACCAACTCCCAGCACACACTGCTGTAAGATCAGACTGTTTTAGCAAACAAAAGAGCAACGAGCATTGAACTTTCAACAAAGTGGCCTTCTTGTCCCAGTCTTTCATCACATAAAGAGTCTTTGATACCATATGTCTTCATAAAGCTCTATTTTAAAAATCACCGACTCAAAAACTACACAGTATCCATGTATGTATGTGGGAGCAGCGCTGGTGGAGGGGGCTGACTTTTGTTATTACACAGCTGCCCCTCAGGAAAGGAGGGACCAATGAGCAGCGTGTTTATGTCTGTCTGTCTCCAAGCCAATCAACCAGAATGGGGAAGAGAGGGGAAAGAGGGTGTGACTTGGCAAAACCATAGTTATTACGAAATAGTTGGTTTACATTTCAATTCAACACGGCCCTGCCAAGGTCACCACATGCCTGTCTGCCTGCCAGGCTTACTGGAGACCCAGAGCTACTGGACAAAAGCAGCTGCTCCACAAAGACACACCCAGCAATTATTTTCAGTGGCAACATACCATCTGATGACCCTTAGTAAGGGTAAAGCTACTGTAACACTTCATCGCCGAGGGGGAACAACTACTACAGTGCACTGCTAAGACACAATCAAGCATAGGCAACCACCACAAAGAAGGAAATAGCAAAGTCTATTGTGAAGGAGGAAAGCAGAGCAGGCAGAGTCAGAGCCTGACATCTTGGGGACTTTCTCATTTACAGACAGGCTGCATTGTTCAAGGCCACAAACACAAAAGTAAATAAGGGAAGAAGGAAAAAATGCCGGCTTGTGCTTCCGTTGGCCAGAATGCTTCCAAGAAAAGATTTTTCCAGTCACAAAAACAGAGCTGATTAACTTTCACTAACATCTGTGAACACTTACAGCTAATGTTCCTCCACCCCTCTTTGATACGCTCTCACGTTCTCCAAAGCATTTGCCATTTAGACACATTCCTTTTGCTGGGTCTTTAACAGCAGGAACCACAGAGGCAGTCCAAACATGTTTTTGGAGCAGCAGAACAGAGAAAGTGCAATGCTGGCTTTTCCAAGCTACATTTATAAGACTGGGGTCCAGGAAGGTGGTTATTACGTTAATGCGCCCATGCAGAGGGCCACTTGAACTGCATTCATGCTTCAGTCTCCAAAACAGTATTCAAGGATGGCAACAACTAACATTTCTGACACTGGTGATACTCTGGGTGGGTAGCATCAATCAAAATGAAGGATGAGCTCAAATAAAATCATAATTTGAAGATTACTGCATCAGCTATAAAATAAAGACCAGTGCCCAAAAAGCTGCCACTGCCAAATCTGGGGTCTGAAGTGACGAGATGTATGAAGACTCTTCAAAAAAAAAAGCAATGCAAAACAAAAACACACAAATGAAATTTTGATGCTTGGATAAAAATATTGAAATTGAGAAGGCAGCAAAAGTGTGACCAAACTAGACTGTGCCTGATGTTTCAGGACAGATATCGATTTCTGAATATTTTAGCAGTCATTATTTTGTCAAAGAAATGAAGAA
Source organism: Scarus forsteni (assembly GCA_036419115.1). Lineage (NCBI taxonomy): Eukaryota > Metazoa > Chordata > Actinopteri > Labriformes > Labridae > Scarus > Scarus forsteni. The sequence goes on along the minus strand of JAZDUH010000354.1, from coordinate 4,075,747 downwards.
TTCTTCCAAATATTTACTTAAGTTAATACTTTTCTCTCTTCATTATGACTCGAACACCTAAGAGTTCCAAGATTCCCTCCAATAAATGAATTAATAAATGTATGAAGTGTCTTTATTGTCATTACATATGCCACAAGTACAGAGCAACAAAATATGTGTTAACAAAACAAAAAAGATGGTCAAATGATACTGGCTTTGCTTGCCATTATTTCAGGAATAATGCATTTACATCAGTTAGGATATTCTAATCAATCAAACGCTTTAAAGTGAAAAAGATTTTCCTCAAATTTTAGTCAGTGAAAAAGCAATGCTTAATCTGATGGCCCACTGATGGCTATTTCCTTCGTGTGTCAGCATAAGGCTCAAAAAATCATCTGTGAAGCCATTCAAGAGTACATTTAAGAAAATGGAGGCAAACTGAGCTGGAGTGTGGAAGAACATATTGCAGTCAGAGCTCACATCAAAACAGTCAGGCATGCACAGAGACAGAACTACACTCCCTGCTGGCTCCTCCTGATCTATCCTCTTTTCTACCTTTAAAGCTGGCATAGAGAGGGATCAACTTCTTCCCTCATTATGTGTCTATGACATTTACAGTGAAGCCAGACCATCACATAGTTGTCAATATTACAACTTTGCAGGCACTGTGAATGTAATATTGCAATGCAGCAACGACTTTACAGCTTGCTGGATAGTCATCAGGCAGATTCATCTTGTAAAGTTTAAGGAAAAAGAGCTACAAGTGTGGAAGGCAAGAAGTAACAGCAAGCCTTTGACTACATAGTCTATGATGGATGTGACAAAACATTTATTTATCACTTCGAGTGTTTCTTTCCAATCACTTTCTGTGGAATTCTGCACAGATGGACTTGAAGCATATCTTATGGACATGTGAATTATTCCATCTGTAACAGGATACTGTGAATGATACAGGGGCTCGATGATAAATTACTTGCATCTGTAGGTTTTTTTTAATTTGCAACAAATGCCAAACCAAAAGGTAAAAAACATTATTGAGACAAACATATTCACAAACTCAGGAAATATGATGACTATGGATATGTTGAGCTGAAGCCCAAAAATACAAGCTTTTGGAGACTTCTGCATACTACTTAAAGCTTTTTTTCTGGGAGAAATAATGAGATACATATCCAATATTGGTATTCTGCTCAAAAATACAGTATATAGAGAAATGCATTTGAGTCCATATTGTCCAATCCAAACACTGACACTTTATATCCGTTTTAGTCTAAAAAAAAACCTGTTTGAAGAATAGTTTACCTTAAAATGCTCATCTCTATCATGAAGGCCAAACTATTCTCACTGTTGCATAAGACATGTGAATTGCAAGGAAATCCAAATGAGCAAATGGTTTTAACAGCATGTGCCTAGACCTTTTTCTGTTGTATCATGCTTATTTCAGGAACAACACTCAGACATTTGTGTGTCTCAGTAATGTATCACTCGGTTCACATACAAGCAGTCTTGAAACCATACCCTCCTAACTGCTTGAAACTACACTAACAAGATATGAGAACAAGAGGCATATAAAAAAGAGAGCAGATGAGTTAGCTAAGCATGGTCACCCATGAATAGAGTGTGTACCTGAGCCAGGGGAGGGGACCACATCAAACATAAATGCCTCCTTATTATAGAGGCAGAGTTCTGATATGGCAGGCACACAATACTACAGTGTCAGCTAACACCAAAACAAAGAGACTGTCTGCTTCAGTTAGCCAACAGACTCCTCATCAAGATAAACCACTCCAACCAGCCTGACTAGGTATATATCTGACCAGAGCACGTTAGAGTGAAGCAGCGCTCTGCTCAGGGACAAATAAAAGTTGCATAAACAGGAAGTGAAGGGAGAAGAGGCAGGAAGTGGCCAACAGGATGTTTTGTCAGGGCTTGGTACTGCGCAGAAGGGACTCATAAATATACAGTGTGTATGTAATGGGGTGTGTCTTGAGATGTGGCTGCTCTGTCTAACCGACACATTTGTTAAATATCTTTAAGAGAGAGCATGTCTTCTTCATGCTTTGACCTGGAGAAAAAAGACAGATCTGTGTTACAACTAAAGGAATATGGAAACCTCAGTGGGCTGCAGATGTTTTGATCAAACTTATTCTATATGGCCTAGTTAACCTTTCATCAACCCCAGTGACCAGACAAGAATTAAAGACAGACACACCTGGGTAAGCCGCAAAAGCTACACTGCAACAACTAACACAAGAATAGAGGCTACAAAAGGAAAAAAAGCAACTGAGACAAAGGGTGGCATGATGGACTAAGGATTCAAAGACACAAAAAATAAACAGACCATACAGGAGTCTAAACTGATGGAACCTTTTTCCAACTTTGAAGCTGATGAACAAGAGGTTTCTCTCTCCTAGAAACATCAATTTCAGCTGAGAAAATGTGGCTTTCAGCTCAGCCCTTTGTGGTGGTTAAGAGACTGATTTTGGTTGTAAGAGACTGATTATGGGTAAACATACATAGACATATGTATGTTAGGGATGCAAACAATTAATCGATTATCGATTAATTGTCGATAAGAAATTACTCGATTAAAGTGTATTAATTGTAATTAATTGCGTTTTGAACCCGTAATTCCCCTCAAGCCCGCATGAGGGCGCGCTTGACGCCAGACGTCCTTGACACACTTGTGGGAACACAAGAGAAGCTGGCCTCTGACAACAACAATATGTTGCCCCCTGTGGGGGGCAGCATTACGCTTCATTGCGTTCAGCCTGCCGGAACTTTATTAGAAGAAGAGGACGACAACAAAAACAAGACAAACGAGAGGCAGTAAGCTGGCAGGATGAAGAGGACAAGACGGAGTTCGGTATGGAACCACTTTAAGTTTGTTAATGACGACAAAGACGCCAAATGCACAATATGTGGAAGTATTTTAAAGTACAACTCCTCCACAACTTCGCTAAATTATCACCTCAATACGTCACATTCAGCCGTGCTGCAAGGAGCGAGTAGCTCTCAGCCTTCAATCACCGCAGCATTGGGACGACGAGTATGTGACTCCACGAAGGCAGAGGGCATTACCAAGCGGATATGTGACATGGTTACTACAGACATGCTGCCAATAAATGGGCGATTCTGCCAAAAGAGTGAAATTTCTGTCCCCAGCATATTGTTGTATATTAAATGTATAGACACAAGTAGTAATATATTACAAATTGTATTTTACTATTATACTAAACACCATACACATTAATATTTGTAGAAATTACAGATATATATTTTTAATATATTTAAAATGGCATCCAAAACACTAATACAGAGCATTTCTTGCCTGTCCCCACAGCCAAACACTACACTTTACTACAATGCATCATGGACAAAATCCTTCCAATGCAAATTTTCTTTGCATTTAAGTGTGACTCCATATTCTATCTGCACTTATTTATTTTCATGTTTCAAGTAGCCTCAAAGTAGCCTTGTTATTGCATTGTCCCATTTGTGAATGTGTTGTTCCCTGCCGTGAAGAATAAATCTTTAATTAAGGAATATGATTTGCATTTTCTCTTTCATAAGAAAGACAGTATTTTTGTAGAAAGGAACTTATTGATTCAGAGGGAAATTCAGCTTTGCAGGAAAATTGCTGCTTATCAATTAGTCGATCATCGATCGATAAGATGAAACAACTATCAATTAATGAATTACTTGATAATTTGCATCCCTAATGTATGTATAGAGATAATTTCAGGAATAAGAAGTTTATTAATCACCACATCTGACAGCATGCATCTGCAATTTACTCTTACCTATGTGTTCTGTCTCAGAGATTTGAAGATATATTAATTGACCTTGTTTCATCATCAGCTAAGGCATCAAACCGAAAAACAACTATTCTCATTTAAACAAAGATCAACTCCCTGGTTAAATTGACAGCCATGGTTGAACACTGCTGCATAGTGTAACGCAATAGGAAGTGTTGTCTGTTCACCAGAGGAGATTTCCATTAAAGCATGATGTTTCTTAAAAGCTAAAAAGGTTAAAAAGCAATATGACATCAAGGATCACTGCTCTACAAAAAGATGGAGATAAAGACATGTGATCACAAATGCCTTTATGAGGATGCAGTGCTAACAATACACGTGTACCACTTTGGCCATAAATTTTAACATTGAATTGAAGACTTTTTGCAACTATTCAAGGCAATGCTGTAATGTGACTAACTCCATCATTACTTCTTGACTCCTCATGGAGGCACTAATAACACCAGTTGGCATAACCTGAGCACAAGTTATCAGGCCACAGAAGAAGATGAAAACACAACAATAAGGGCCAGCCAGTGTTGCTGAGGACAGCAGACAGGGCCCAGCCTCATGTCTGTCCAACACATTAGGGCATGGAAAAGCTGTGGTATAAAGAAAGTGACACCAATAACAATATCAATAACAACAACAACAGCAACAGCTGCAACAACCATCACCAAAAGCTGACTTTAGATGAATTGCTGCTACCTACTGCATTGAACATCGTTGACCCGCTTTTGGTGCAGCCTTAAAATTCTGTTTGAGAATGTATAACTGTAATAACCTGCAACAGTTCTGATTGGCACGGGTTTCTGTTTGTTTGGCTGGACTGAGAGGACATAAACATTCTACTGTAGAAAAACAATAACTGCATCTGTAAAGTATACAGTATTAACAAAATACTTCACCAATTAAATCCAGATGTTTTACTTAACCATGCATAAGTTGTGTATTCTTGCATTTATAACATATTTCAATATTTTAAACCATCAATGTCGGTTAATGATATAAAGAGAAGGAGCAGAAGGAATATGTCCAACTTCAAAACTCTGAATTTGTAAATCTGGAGCTACTAAAATTTTTCCCACAAAACATAAATGAAAACACAAGCTGCACTGATTTGTTAAGACAAATCTTAGAATTATTCTTGTTTGTGTGGGTGTAGTCTCAATCTGATAAGATCCCTGCTGCCGACTGCTGTGTATCGGTGAGAAGGAAGAGGAGAGAGAGGAGTGGACGGAGAATGACCTCAGGAAGAAGGAATGCTGCAGTCTAGCACCCTTCAGGAGGAGGTCAAGGGAGGCTTGGCAATTCTACCGGGGGGAATGAACTGACAACATGAACGGCTTTGTTGAATTTAAATTTCTATGATCTACAGCTTATTGTTTACAGGTGTATAGAGGGGCTGCAGGATTATTTTCTTTAAATAAAATCACAACCTCTCTCTCTCTCTCCCTCTCTCCATAGATATATATATATTTTTTTTCATTTTTAAATGACAGTGATTGAATCACTAATATTCCTCTGGGCACGTGGAGTAAGATGACTTCATGTTTTCGGTTATCTGGACCGAAATCTGTTAAATTATTAACACTTACACAATGCAAGGCAAAACATGCATTTGGTTAAAAAAAATGAGACCCGAAAGTCTCTGGCATAGATACAACAAGTTCTCTCTTTTCCCTATCTACAGTGCCATGTTGTCAGTCACTGTTACCAAAGTAACCACACTTAGGGTTCTCATTATGGCATGTGCAGATAAACAGGTTGGTAAGGACAGACTGGTACAGCAGTGAAGTTAGAACCAAAACTTTGGAGGGAATACCAATACTAAATCTATTACTACTACTACTACTAGTACTACTACTACTACTACTACTACTACTACTAATAGTACGAGTGATTACAATAACAGTCGTAATAATTTGAGGAAGGCAGGAAGAAACACATTTAGGAAAGTAAAAGTGATGTAACTACAAAGAAAAGAAGTTGAACTTGTCAAATTTAAAGCAGAAATACACAGTTTTTCCTCCTTGAAATATTCATTGTCAGTCCAAAAGCAATTCATGCATATTGCTCAACAGTACTTGTTCAAATCAGCTTGTAACCTCGTCTGAAAATCGTTTGTTACAACAGCCATTGCTTCAAGATGAAATTGGACCATGACGGATGCAAAAACAGGATAAACTAATTTGCTCTTCAAAAAACTCTTTCACAGCTAAACAACTTTTATGGTACCATTTTTAAATGGAAAAGCTAACCTAAGAGGTAAAAGGATTATAATCTGGAAGGAGTGTTTCAGCATTGTTGCAGCCTCACCTGTAAATATCTACAATCACACAAAGGCACTTCATAAACCCATTAATCCACCCCTACCTGTACTTTTTCTGCCTTAAAGCTAGGGTTGGCAATCTGATTTAAATACACTTTTTGTAATACTGCTTAAAATGGTCTTTATGACCCAATGGCAATCAACTCATAATGTGTTCTTAATACAGAGCGAAAAATATCCGCTATCTACAGCAGGAGTAAAACAGGGAAAACACCAACCAATAATCATGCTGTAACCATCGTTTTTAAACTAATCAAATCCCGTTGCCATTCTGCCCGCCTGCTGCGCGTACATTTTCCCAGCGTGCACAGACTTGGTGCGTGTAGCCGACCTGAGAGGGATCAGAGCGTGCAAATTCATGCTAGTTTTTCCAAAATTGCCAACCCCAGCTTTAATCGGTGGACTTACTGAGGAAAGACAGCAGCCAGCTTCTGTTTTGTTTACTCTCTCTTCTGCATGCACATGCATGAAATGATTATAATGCATTATTAACATGTCACCTTTTTGTGATTAAAAACAAACAAATGAGAGTCCATACACATAGTCATGGAACCAATGGCTACCTAAAATGACTCATTCCCTCAGCCCCCTCAAATTCTTAACACTGTGACATCATACCATTGTTTCATCACCAGTCTGAGTCCACTTGAAACTGTTGACAATAGAATGGTTGCAGAGTTGTTAACAATATGACGCTGAGCAACGATGACCTGACCAGGCCTCAAAACACCTGTGATTACTATGACAGAGACATCGAAGGGAACCAAATAAAGGCTAAATCTTGTCAGGTCATTAAAAAAGGCCTGTCATAATTCTAACCACAAAGGATGAAGTGAAGCCTACAATGGTCGTCCATTATGACATAACAGTATTTTCTCTTTAATATTAAAACACTCCTTAGCTAACTTAAGGCTTAATCTTGCATTGTCTGTGCATGCCGTGTTTTGGTGTCAAGTGACTGACGGGACACATCAGAGGCACTCTGGACAACGTTTGTTATTCCATCAGGCCTGCCACATCGCATTTGAAGTGTTACTGGAGCAGCTTTTTGCTCTGCTCAGCTAAATTTACACTGCTGTTTTAAAGAGGTTGAATTTAGGAACATCACATAATCTTTGCACTAATTGAACTTCATGTGCGTTTTCTTGGCAGTATAAAAAAATACTGTGATAACTGCTCTTCAGGACACCTACAGGGGGCCAGGAAGAAAAAAGTTCGGTACTGCCTCAATCTAAATGCCAGTGGTTTTCTATGACATCTTAAAACTTCGTCCATTTCACCATACCAAGAGTAATTATGACTCCCCTCTCAAGTTCTTTGTTTGTCCTCCACTCACAGTGCTTCAGCAGCAACTGAATCTAAACAAAACTTATCATAACAGTATACAACCAGGGATGACACATACGACTGCTTTTACCGTTGACTCGTCATCGACTACTGGATCCATTGTTCAACTAGTCAGCTGTTTTTTTGCCTCCACAATTACCTGATGAATGAAATGAATGAAACGAAAAATAAGTTATTAATCCCAGAAGGGAAATTTCAATTTTGAAGTAGTTCTTTTAAGCCATGGGCCCTCTTTTTTTAGCCATGGGTCTTAACATTGCTTGGTGATGTTATTATTATATCAAATGATGATGCAACATAATAATAAGAATTATTATTCTACATTATTATCATATACCTCTTCCATTTGACCATGCTCTTTCAAACTAAAAATGTATGGTTTTGATTTTAATTAATAGCCAAACATTTATCATGTTAGAATGTTCCAACTATTGTTAACTTAACATGCATGTTTTTGTTTTGATGTGATGCCTGGTAACCACAGTTTTACCTCAATATAATTACACTTTGCTTTAGTATTTAGAGGTAGGAGTGGAGGAAGAAAGGGGGTAAGTGAAGAGGGACCACACTGTAAGAAAAACAAAAACCACAGCAAACTTGAGTGAGTTGCACTGATGATGACTAATGCTTGTACAGTACCGACATGCTCTGATATCAAAAGGCCAGTATATTAATTATAAAAAAGAGATAATTTCACACGAGTTTGGTAAAATGTAGCTGCAAGAGATGAGAGTGAGAGAACTGAGTGAGTTTGAGTTATGTTTTTACACCGTGCTTTACATGATCTTTGACGTTGATAACTAGCAAGAAAATCATTCCGTTTCCTCTGTGTGAGCAGCAATCTGCCCAGTCTCCACACTGCTGTATGTGAGGTAAACTCTCATGTCTGCTTGGGGCAGGTGGAGATAGAGACTGGGTTAGCCTTTAAATTAGCTACAACTCGAGTCCTGGAAGTTCTGCAACTTCAGCCTCCTGGCACAATGGAGACTGATGCGAGGATGTTCAACTTCTTCAACATCAGTGTAGAGGATGAAATACACCAACAGAAATGAAGGCTTAGGACATGTTAACATAACCGCAGCCATCACTGCTATGCTATATCATTTTCCTGGTGTTCTGTGGACATTTTTTTGCCAAAACTGCTCAATCAATGATATGAGGATTAAGATGACTCACTTGACTGAAAAGTCCACTCCAGAAAACATTTCAGCATCTTCACATTGCACTAAAAATGTGGGATGACATAATTCAGCAACTATCCTAAGATAAAATCTGTCATTGAACATTTATATATAAACCTTTGTCCACTACGCCGATGATTTGTTGCATCCTTTAATACGACACAGAGTTAAAAAGGGTCAGCATCACGGAGAGCAGAGGTAAGAGCTAAACAGAGAACATGAAGACAAAAATGTTGCTGATTAGGGACGGGAATCAAAAACCAATTCCAGTTGAGAATCATGAACAGCTCCATCAAAGAATCAATATCATTAATCATTTTGCTTATCAATTCCTTCCACTGACAGGGTTCAGAAGCATCAGAATTGTAGGTTAATTTTCATTCCACATACTACACAACCTTAAGTGAGTGGAAACACCAGCAACTTGCAGAAACAGATATCTATGCTGTGACTTGTTTGACATTGTTTACATCCAAAATCACACCAACATTTGCCCACATGCAAAATCTGCAGGAATCGATAAGGGAATTGTTAAAGAATTGCATTGATTAGCAGGATTGTTAACAGCATTGGTATTGACAAAATCTTATCAATTCCCATCCCTATTGCTGATTTTGTGGGATAATATGAAACATTCCAATTTAATAGAGCCCTCTTACCCTGATTCATAGTTTGATGTTATTATTGTTGAGACTGGTCATGTTTAGCCATGTTCATGAAGATATTCCGACTTACAACTGTCCTCCTTTCCCTGCTTCTCCATTGACCTGCACTCACAGCTCCCCTGGCCCCGCTGGACACGGGCACCTCCAGTCACAATCCTTCCTTTTCACAGAGCTCATTGATCTTTACACCTGGAGACATCTACATTAATTCTGTGAGCACTAATTATCTGTGTCAGTTTAGGCTGCAGCACAGCTTGGACGGGCATAAAGCAGCATGTGTCCTCCATACACACAAATGCAGCAACATCATGCAGAGCTCCTGTCTCCCCACTGACTTCAAATGCCTCCTTCTCTCCAGTGTTATGCCTCAGATACTACCTCTGGAGATAGAGCAAATGGAGGTCAACTTGTTCTTTCCATTCCATGTCTGCGACAGTCACAGTGCAGATGAATTGTCAAAGAGGTGTAAATATTACATCTTGAAATGGCAGTATAAATGTGGCTTTTAAAGTAATCATAATGAAGAACAGAGAGAACATGACTGCAAAAATGTAAACTTTTCCTCCTTTTTTGGACTCATTTAATGACTTACAGTTGTATTAATAACTTAGAGGGTTTGCACATCTCTATGTGATAAGAGCATGCACCTCTCTCTTTGCTTACAGCTCCAGGAGCAGCCTGAAATCTCTCATTCACCCAACATTCAAAAATTGACCTGCAACTGTTCTGTCCTGCCAATGTTATGGCAGCAGTTAAGCTCACAGGCAAGCTGAAAAAAAACCCAGAACTGCTAAAAGCATTGTGAACACTGCTGAACTGACCAAATATCAGTGAGCAAACAAGTCAACTAATCAACATAAATCTTTACTGTCTATCAAAACTATGGGATTATACTGGCAGTTCTCAAACTGGCAATAACCACTCATTACGGAGCTAAAATAGACCTGTGACAACTACAGTTCTGTTTTCACAAAAGACTCGTGAAGAATGAAAACATCATTTATGGGCATGTCTGACATTTGCAATCATTGAAATTCTGCCATTAGATCTCGAATGTTCATGACAAAAGTAGCAGAATAGACATGAAGCCAACAGAAGCAAGACAAGAAAGAGTGTGTATGTGTACTTGCACAGTGTAGGTGACACAGGTGAGAGGTGGCATGACGATCTTTAACAGTCTGCAGAGTGACTAAAATCAGATTATCATAACATCCAAAAATATCATAAACCCAAAGCTCAATTTAAGATACAAATGCCCCTTCATAAATTATAACAGTCGCTTCTTTGTGCTGAAACTCAAAAGGAAACTGAAGCTTCGTCATAATGTCTGAGATCAGGGATCAAACCCTGAACAGTGGTCTGACAAACGTTAAAAAAACATGAATATTTCCCACACTGTGTTTCTTATAAGTCCGTCAATATATGAAGAAAAGAGCAAAGCTCTCACCCCACTTTATGATTGAGCTTTCATTCATAATCAGCATGGTCATCAGTAGAAAAATGAAGATCATGTTTATCTTTGAGTTGAATTTTACATGAGCCTTTTCTTATAATTTTCAGACATTCAGAAGTGTTTGTTGTTGATATTTTTGACACCCCCCCCCATGTTTGTTTCATGAGTTGAAAAAATATCTGCTGATATTATCATTAGTTACAGGCCTGTTAGCAGGAGCTAATGTCATGTAGCAGTCATCAAAGTTCAATATTTCAAATTGACTGAGGTAAAATATGACCTCTTACTTCTCAAGTCAATGCTGCTCCCTAACATTTCTGGATGATTGTTTATAAAAACAGTTGCATCAGTTATGTCACCCTGGATTGTGTGCATGTGCTCATGCAATGCATGGGGACTAATACTATGCCTCAGTACAGCGCTATCAGCCATGGAAACATGTCGGGACAAGGGACCGGCATCGAAAACCAATTCCAGGAGAATAACAGCAATCATGCTAAAAAACAGCACCCTTATCAGACAGGCAGCAGAAATGATAAATTAAGAAGAAATGTAATAATAAGAATTTGTTCAGTTTCAAAGCAGTCCTCGCTCAGAGGTAGGGTCCTCAGGCCATAATCATGGCTGACAAGCATTAAATCTGGACAAAAACACTCAAACTACATAATTTTTAGTGTGTGGACTCATCAAAAACTGGTGGCAGCAATTGTCCGTTCATGTGAGAATTGAACATAGTACATGTGTTTGACATTGTCGCTTTTGAACACATATGTAGGCCAACTATTATCAAAATCCACAGGGACTGGTATGGGAACTGTGAAGAGATCAGAGCAATAAACAGAATCTATAATTGCAATGGTATCAATTAAATCTTACGAATTCCTTTCTCACTTGTTAGGGGGAAGGACATGAACTGTATTAGTGAGCAGAACACAGTGCATCCACAAAATTTAACAAACTTAACTTCAGGGGGAAACTGGGGTCAATGCAGATTGACTTATCCTGTGTGCTGGTAAAAATGAACCTGACAGTCATGTTTACATGCATGTCTGATGGTCAGTTTGAGATGAACTTAACAATCTATCAACTTCTCTAACTGCATGTTGATGTAATGAGTGCACTCTTTATAAGCTCAAGCTAAAGAGAAACACAGACACTGAGAGTAGAGCCAAGTGCAGAGATGTGAGCGGTGATGTGTCAGAGGTGTAAAATTCTGCAGATCTCAAAGTTGACCCACTTGGGCCAGAACTTAAAAGGCAAACCAGCAAGGAAGAACTATAAAACAGTTATGCAGAGACAACATTGAGTACAGATGAGAGTATGCTCACACATCAGCTCTGACGAACTACTTACACATGCATTCCTGTAGAGCAAACACATTTCTGAGTCTCTGATGAAACTGTGCTGCTAAACCCAACGTCAGCATTAAACTTTTTTAATGTAGATGTTTATGTTTTAGATGACTGACAGTTGATGAACCTGGATTCTGTAAATTCATAATTGAAATAATCAAGCATTTAATGTTGTTGCTAAATCTGTTATCATACAAAAGACATTCATTATGTTGAGTAGAGGAAAAGACTGGAGTTAAGATCTGAAAAAGCATATCCCTCAACCTCAAAACAAACCAGATAATTTGCACAACAATACGCAGACCGTTCTTCCTGGGAGTAGTGAAAGTTCACACCTTTCCTTTCTATGGGGGGTTGGGCATTGAGAGGCACAAAAAGCTACAAAGAGCAAAGGCCACCAGTGAGCACACGAACAGAGACAAACGAAACCATGAATGAAAATGTGGTGTTCTCCTAAAACAGCCTCCTGAATTGTATTTGGACTCTTCTCACCAGTGAACATTGATAGAAAAATATATCAAACAAAACATAAAACAAGCAGAGTTCCCATAATTCATGTTGTTTTTAAGTTTTACTGTTCTGGGACATAACTACCAGGAAGAATTTAAAGACCTCTTTTTTTTCTTAAATCTTGATCTTTGGAACTTCAGCACCAAATAATTTTGCAGCATATTTAGTGGGATGCAAAATGTCTCAAGAGAGCCAAGAGAAAAACAAGAATGAAAAAAGTAAGAGCCTCTTAATCACACATTCCTCTCATTGTAACCCTCTTCTGCACAGTCATAATTACACACAATTTAAAGTGTCTACAAAATACAGATCCCATCTTAGTAAACATGCCCTAAAACCACATTAGTCATCTGCTGCAACATGCACTTTTAGCTTCTATCTCGATCAAATTGGAATCACAGAGCATAAACCAATGTAGCATTTCAGCCAGTGCTGTAACCAAAGCCTCTGAGTTGGAACATTATCAACAAACTAAATCCTGAACCCCTAAAGCCCAAAGTCAAACAAGCATGTGCAGCAGGCCTCCTTTCCCTAATTAAAGAAAACACAAAGCCAGAACCTTACCAAAGGCAGACCTGGTCAGGCATGTATGTAACACATATTCCCATGAGACAGGATCATGATTTTGTGTGGTCCTCCTCTTCGTTCATAATGTGATTGTAGAAATATACTCCTTGGTTCAGCCATAGACACACAGCTAATCTGAGGCTAATACTCTGAGCACGTTCACAGCACACAAGCCCTGCCCCCTTCCCCGGGGAACGCCTTCCTGCTTTCTGAGAGCTCCAGAGGATGTGATGCAGCAGCTCCTAGCTCTTTTTGATTCCTACTTCAAAGTTGTATTGATAGAAAGATGTCAAAACATGTGAGGTAAGTATACCAAACAGCCTCTTACCTGAGTCAGAATCTTTCTGGTCTCCATTAGCTCCAGCAGTGAAGGGCAGCTTCCTTTTAGAGGCCTTTTCTTTCATCTCTTTGACCCCATCACTGCGATCCAATTTGGGAGTCTTGTTTGACAACACTTTATCCTGTGGAAGAGACAAATCAAAGCATGAGGGAAACGTCAGGACACATAGTTTAGAGCACCTCAAGTCAACTTATTAAGTTACAATGCATGAGAGGTCAAAAGGCTACATATGGTGTAACAAAGCTTGAGCTACTGACAGACCCTGCACCCTCCCCCTGCTGTAGTTTGAGCCTAACCCTGACTCTTTTTAGCTATAATGGGCTTTAAAGTGTTCAACTTTTCCATGAAGGTTCCTTCTAGATTCCTGGCTTAACAGCCACATTACAGGGAGCCAAGAGCAGGGAGAGAAGGCTAAGCTGACGCCGGCTCGGCTCTGTGGTCTACAGCTGCTGGAAACAATCACAAGCCAAGAGTGTATGCTATCAACAGATGTAGATACTTATGTGTGAGTGTGACTAGGCCTTTGTTGTTGGAGGTCTGATGGTGACCCCCTCATCTTGAAAAAAAAACCCAAACATTTAAAAGCCTCATAAAAGTAGGGGAAGCAAAAAAGAGAAGGATTGAATAAAAAAGCATTTTGGGTACCTGGATTTCTTCGTACATTGGCCAGATATCTTGTTTAATTTGGTCCTGCTAGGTTTTCTAAACCCATTCACACTGCTAATTCAAGCCAAAAAGATTAAGCCAAGTGTTGTTTCACCTCCACTGTGAACACTGCAGAGACAGCTTATGGGGAACAAGATGAACTCATACTTGTTCAAAAGAGGGGAAGTCAGCAACCTAGCAGGGACAGAGGTGTAGTGTATGTACCTTTCTGTGTATGTGAAGCATGTTTTTCCACGGCCTGTTGTGCTCCCCCAAAGCCATATTGCAACGTAAACAGTCACAAATGTCACAATAGCTGTGTTTCCATTACAGTTTTTCGCAAAATAAAAGCGATATTCCTAAAATTTCGACATAGTATATTTGCGCTATGAACGTGTTTCCATTGAAGGTTGTTCTCGGCAGTACTGTCGGAACTCTCGTCAACTATCATCCCGTGAGATTTCACTGCAGGAAGATCGATACGAACCCTTTCTCCTTTATTTCCATTTCTATCTCCGTAAAACACTCTGCGTTCCTCTGTTGTTTGATGATTATTATGGCACGTGTGTTTTTCTCGAGAATAAAGCCAAGAAAAGTCTCATTCTCCCCCTCTGTCCAAACTTCCCACGCCATGTTTACTCCGAGAAGTGATCATGTGACCAGGTACGTCACGTCCTTTTCCGTATAATTGCGGAAAAAGTGTTTCCATAGCACTTTTGCGATATTTCTCTTTATCGACACGTCTGAAAAACCTCCTCTTGAGAGCGTAAAAACTTTTTTGTGATATTTGAGGGTTTCTTCCAAATTTAGGTGTTTCCATTACCAGTATTTTGTTGCGATATTCAGATTTTGCGCAATTCAAAGGGTAATGGAAACGCAGCTAATGATGTAATGACAGAGCTTTGTTGTGTGATTTTATGTAATGTTCTGACAAAAGTCGTCAATTTTCTTGTCATGAGTCCAAAAGTTCCTGTTTGTGCCATCAAGTCACAAAGAACTTAATCAATTACATTTAGAAGAGAAGCAAATACTCAGAAACTTTAACCAGAACATGTTGACTGCATTAATTTATTGCTTGACTGAATAAAAGTGACAGAATTTAAAAAAAAATCAGTTGTTTCAATAAGCCATGGGGATAGAAGATTGAAAGACTACACAACATTTAGCAAATTGTCAAAACCAGTACTAGCACAGCCATGCTATTTTGAATGTATACCAGTTTACGTCAACAATAATAGAAAGTCTTATTATTTATAATATACTCAGCAGTCAGATTTAAAGTTTCTGTTAAAATGAGTGAAGAAATACTATTATTTCAAAGCAAACCAGCATCATGAGTGTTTAAAAAAATATTCAAAAAAGTAAAAATGTATGTGTCATGCCTTGGATTCAATCACAAAGCAGAAAATGTGAGGAATAAGCCCTCTGACTTTGGGCATAAGTCCCTTCATCATTGCATGCAACACCGTTACAAAAACAATGAAGAATCACATGAAGCAAAGACATCTGCATGTTAAAACTGAAAACTGAACTACAAACTGGTGGGGCAAACATTAGAGGCACCCTCGTCTGCAAAGCAACACATCAGCTTTCTGCTGATGCTGTGATTCCATGTTGAGTAATAAGAGTTCTCTATCTCTAGCTGCCTCTTGCTGGCTATGAAATGATCAGTCTGAGTCCATCCTTCCCTTATAGGACCTGTAAGAGCAATAGTCACTTTATCATTTCAGTAATCCAGACTGCATTCATGTATTTGCTGCATATTTCAGACAAAATGCATAATATCAATAACAAAGAGAATGGGTTTATTTTACTAAATGACTGTGCCCTGTAGAAAACTGCTTGCATTTGGGCAGAAGGTCAAAAATCTCAGCTAAATGCTTAATGTGCATTACACTTTTATGATGGAAGCACAGGAGCAGGTCAGATGTCATGTGCAGTTGCTCCCTTAATTCTACTTAATTCCCTCATCCCACCTTCTGTCCCCTTCTCATTTCTCTCCCTCCTCAAGTAAGGTTTTGCATTTTGTGTGGACTCTTGGGACTCCTCCCCCTGCCCTGCCCCAGTCACAGGACTATGATGTCATGGTACAGTAGAGACAAACAGTGTCAGCTACAGTTAGCAGACCTCTCACATTCATCCTTTCCAAGTCTTCATCATCTCTTAACTGAACAACAGCTCATGTAATTAGCAAAAACCAATGCACACATCTAGAAGGAATGGCTACAGTGCATCTCAGTGGGGAATTGGTTTCAAGGAGTGACTCCTAAAAGCTATGCTGCATGGGTAGAACACTGTCACATTACCACAACTCGTGCCCTGATTAAGAACGACTTATCTTCTGTGTAAATGAGCAAAAAGCTTTGACAACTCAACATTTTCCTAAGATCTGCCTCCATAAAACACCCTGTTTGATGGTCTCCTAGCAATGCCTGCTCTTTTCGTCTCACTCTGTTTTCCACCCACCCCTGAGTGCTCCATTCCCTCCCTCCCTTCCTCCATGCCAGAATCTGATGCAATCCTTTGCAGAGGGCTGTAAATCCAAGCCTGCATAAGCTGAACCTCTCCTCTCTGCGCCTCTTGGTGATGCTGCTGGTGGTGGCTTAACAGTTTGCAAATGCTGTGACATCATCAAGCTGCGCCTAACACTTAGTTCAGCTGCAAAAAAAAAAAAAAAAAAAACATGACTGTGCCTGTGTCAAATTATATTCAAACCACGCTCACATCTGACAGTTCAAGACTGTATATGTCTTAACAGGCCAACGGGCTGGCTCTGAATGTGGTGGAGAAATTCTGCTTCCTTTTGCCTCAATTTCAAGGGCACAGAGGCTGCATTAGTCTGTTATGCAACAAACAGTTGTGTAATTGTGAATTTCAGGAGACCCGGTAAACATGAGGAAGAATAACTGCTGTCGCTTCCTATAAGGATGAAGCCCTTGTTTAGTATGATTGCAAATGAAATGGTAGTTATTTCACAAACTCAAGTTTAAGATACATGACTGATCAAAGCATTAAATAACAGAAACATATTTTTAGTGGTGTAAATATTTGCTATGTAGTCATTATGCTCAGTTTGTTGTAGAGCTAAATGGGCTTAGCTTGGCACTTCAACATTCCTTCGAGTAGAGGCACTCAGGAGAAATCCAGCCCCTGCTGAATATTACATAACTCGAGCCATTTTAAAGTGCAAACACACACAAAAACCTTTAACTTAATTATGTTTATTTTTTTATCACGACAGCATGCAGTTTTCCAAACTCTTTAGCTTGGTGATATTTACTTTATCCACAGACACAAATAGAGTTAATCATGCTTGCCTCAAAGTCAGACTACTTGTTTTCTCATCAGTTGCAGTGGTCCCTCTCTATAATAAAGCAATCCTAGAGTACTGAAAATGCAAAGTGACTTCACCAAAGACAGTAACAGACCACATGGTTCAAGATAATTGCACTTAACAACCAATGCCATGACAGTGAAAAAGGTGCTGCAACAACATCTGCAGAAAACTGACTTGCTGTACTCAGAATCTTAACTTTCCTTTGCCTGTCTGTAATAATGAAGGATGTGTTTGCTTGATTCTAAATGCCAGCATTTACTCACCAGGGTATAAATTTCCCCCTGCTGTTTCTCTTTAACATTTTTCCTTTTTAAGTTTGTTGTGTTGGTCCCCACATAAAAAGCTAGAATGTTTTTTTTTTATTCCCCTCTGTTTAATTTTTCTATTTAGAGGAAACAAATTCATCCCATTGATTTTCTGTTGATTTGTTTAGAAATGTGAATAAGCATGCAGAGTGTCCTGTGCTTTTATTGGTGAACAAGTCTGAGGTGACAAAAAATATCAAGAGACGGTACAAAAACTCAACAATTTAGTTAGGAAGAAGTGGGGCATCACAGATGCTTATTTCACTGTAAGATGCTGTATGAGATGAAAGACTGCTCAAACCCCATGACTGATAGAGATGATGTTTAAACTGATGCTTTGTTCAAACTACAGGTAGCGGCCTGTGAAGGTTTCCACTGCACTGGTTGACTTGATTAATTGATATTTGAAACACAAAAGAAACAGGCAAATAAAGTTCAATAACTTGTTCATATTCTGTTCAAAGAAATTATAAAGAAGTTTAAATTGTTTGTCATCTTGTACATAGATCAGGAAAAAAGCAAAAATGCAATACTAGTCCTTGTGGGATTGAATGTTAGGCCTACAAACGGTGATGAAAGCCACACTTCTGTTTCTGCTTAAAAATAAATTCAAAATCCGACAGTTTGTAAGAAAGCAATGAAAGTAAGTCAATAAAGCCCTCTTGGTTAACCAAACGTCCATCAATGGGTCAGAGAATCAGACAAACCAGAGTGGGAGAGTATCACTGTAACTGGCAGAAACCAAAGAATGAGGAGGACAGATACTTTCAGGTGTGAAAAAACATTCACAGGTATTTGACTGGATATTCTTCCTCTGTTTTTAACATGGCAATGTTTTATTTGTTTTTGCTGACTAGGCCTATGACATATTTCTTATTGCTGCTGAGATGTTTTTTTTTTTCCAGTCTTACCTTCTTCCCACCCTGCTTTTCCACCATGTCGGTGTTGAGTGGGAAGTGGTCCAGCTGGGGGGTTTTAGAACCCCCACCTTTGGGCATCGTTCAGCTCTCCCCACGCCAAGCTTCATTCACGCTGCCATTGCATCGTCATCAACCGTCTGGAACAAAGAGAAGAAAAAGAAGAGATGGTGGGGGGGTTAGAAACTGGCCACTACGTTTCTTTGAAAACACATTTACACACAGCCAGACAATACAGCCATTAGCGGTACATCAAGCACTCTATTTTCAACCATCACACCCCTCCTCCTAGCAGAGAGGGAGGACAGCAGACTGGGTTGCAGCTGTGGCAGGCCAAAGAGCTTATCAGTCCTGTAGGCCAAGCCCAACGAGCAGGAGAGGTCTGTCCAAATACCTCAAAACGTGCTGGATCGTCTCAGCCAAGAGAAACGACTCTCTACAAACAACTATCCGCTAAAACAGTCACATTCGGGAGTTAAGGAATGACACAACAAACCATGTGAGACATTGCATAACCCAGTGTTGTGGGATACCAAGACTGCTGGGAACAGTACAGGAATGTCTCCAGGAACGTGACTAGCCCATCTAAACCAAAACCTAAACAGTAATATGCCAGCCCTACCAAGGCTAGCTGGTCCTAATTATTATTAGATTTACTCTGACGTAATTTATGGAATTGTTACAGCATATAGTTCAACTCAAAGTGAGGATTTTAACTGGTTATGAAACAAACTGAAAGTGATACCAATGAGATAAATAGATTAAAAACAGAAACAAGGATAAATAAGGAATGTTGACTCACTCTATTCTTAAAGCTTGAAACAGCTGCCAACAGGTCACTGTCTGACAAAGGGGAGATTTGACTGTCTGCTGAATTAGCGGTTGCTTACATTTCAATGCCCCAGGCCTACAGTAATGATATGTCTTATATTAATGAGGGGGTGATATAACTATGCAGCATATGAAGAAAGATCACTTTACTGCACTGCTGCGTACTGTGGCCAATAAAACTGACATAAAAACAAAGATCTCTGAAGCAACAGACCACGGGCTTTATCAAAAAGATGGAGTCCAAACTGCTTTCCTGTTTAGATCAGTCAATGCAGCTCATATTTATGATATATTTGAAGTACCACACTAAAATAAACTCTGCCTCCATGGAGATGCCCTACAGAAGACATCACTCTTTCCCTTCCCCAACAGTGCCCAAATTAGATTCTACTCTTACCACACAGGTGATAGGTAGGCAAGGGGAGATCACTGTCATCAGCACAAAATCTTCTGTGTCAAATGTGAACAGTGGCAATGCAAATACAGCTGAATCATGCAACCTGGTGTTTTCTGAGTTCACTTTTTCTCAAGAAGCTTAGACGGATTGGATACCCTCTTTTCCACAAAATCTAGGCAGCTAACAGTTAGCTTCCCACTGACTTGTGTAACAGCTCAGAAACAACTGCAACATGACAGAAGCTCGAACCCTGGCTGCCAATGGGATTCAGGAAATCAAGCTGTATTCTTGAGGAGAAGATTGAGATCAAAGTTTTGACTTGCCTGATTGGATATACAGTTTATAAAGCCAAGTAATGTATATGAAGACACATTAATGGATAGTTACACTCTTAATTCAGTGAAAAACATTTCGCTGGGAGAAAGGTGTTGGTATCATTTTCTGGATGATAATTCTGGACTCCAGAAACAATAGTTGTTACCACAGACAATCAATGGGGATCCAGTTTAAGTACAATAAAGTATTCTGTGTCAATAATAAGCTGGACCTGAGTTGTGGGGCCCCTATGCTATCTTGAGCAGGTGCTGGTGTGTTGATGTCACCCTGCAATACCCCAACAAAATGCTAGTCAGTAACGCAATTTGTCTTCTGCTTGTGAAAAGCTCTCTACTTGTTGGAACAAAAAAAATTGCAAAAATATAATGCAAATTTGCGAAAAAGTAAGAAGACACCATAGAGGAAACCAAGGTCATGTCTTAGGTTAATACCAAGTAACAGATCCATATTACTCAAAAAATAAATATATAAATAAATGGGTTACAACCTGAGGTTAAATCATAAATGCTCTTTAAGTCTCTTAAAAGTTTCATCTCTGGAGCCAATTGGGCACTGACAAAAATATTGATTTGGAACTGTTATTAGAACATTTCAAATGATACCCAATTCTCGAAAGTTTGAAATCCAGGACTGGTGACACCTTCTGGTCTGATCACTTTCATTAGCTTTTGCATGTATTCAGTTGGAGGCTGCCTGACCTTAAGTAATGAATATCAAACCAAGTTGATATTTACAATTCAAGGTCAAGAGGCTACTGCTTTAATGAGAGCAGCAAAATAATTGCAGTGACACCACACACTTGAGGATTACTTGGACAAATAAATGTTGTGACAAGTGTCGAATCAGGTCATACATCCCTGATTGCTAGAGGGGACAAATTAGACCTAAAATGAGCTTGAAATAATCTAGTGTGTAGCCAGGCTTTGGCACAAGTACTCCACTACAGTAAGAAGATCACTATCCACTGTGTTCCTTCATGAAGACAGAGGCCCTCTGCTTCACAGGCCCATGAATTAATCATACATGCTGCCCCTTATTTCTCTACTCTATAATGCACTTTTTTTCTTCTGAGTTCGTCCAAGTAAGATCATCCCTGTGACTGACTGACTGAGTGGACAGATGAGACCATGGCTGCATAATTTTTCTTTCTCTCCACTCCGAGACGCTGGCACTCCTATCTTCTCTGGCGCCACTTCCATCTCTCCCCTTCCCCCACCCTCCTTCCCTTCCCTCTGCAGTTATCCTATTCAAAGACAGCTATTTATATCCCTCCAGTCAAGTCAGTCAAGTCAAGACAGCCAGCCAGGCAGCCAACCAGAGCTGCACACAGCTTCAGAGGATGTACTGCTCCCCTTTTTACTGTTGTATGGAAAGAGACATGAGACAAACCACAGCCCTTTTCCTCTCTCTCTTTTGGCTTATTGTTACCTCCTTGCTGGTAGGTGCTCACTTCAGCCTCCCCTAAACTCCTACCCGCTACCACACCAAGCAAAGTGGCAGGAAGGTCGAATGCACTGAGAAATAAACAAACCTTACAGCAACACACATACACACACCTAAAACTAGGTCAGCTGGGCTTCTAGAACAATAATCTCGGCACTATTTTAGGACTACGATGACATGTGAAGTACAGGAAAATGATGTTTGCTATGCAGTGATCACACACAGGCACACACACATCCAGGGAGAGGAAGCCCCGTTAAAACCACAAGCCTCATTTCCTCAGTAATTCCAAGCCAATCAAAAGATACATAACATCTGCTAACAGTATGAGTCTGCTTCACTCAGTCTTGTGTTGCTGCAACTGAACAGTTCATTTTTATCAGTATGTAGGAAGCGGATATTTTAGGTAAGACTGATTGAAATAACTTTCATTGTAATCAGACTTAATAAAAATAGCTTCACCCCAAGCATCCATTACGAAGACGACCCACAAAAGCATAAAGTCTGATCATGAGTTTGACAGCTGAAGTTAGGGCTGGGCTCTCAAAACACAAAAAAATTCTAAATGACACAAAAATGACATGAATCCAGTTCTACCTTTATGTTGTCAAAATATATTCCTAAATCAATCAGAATTTCCCGCTTAAAATTAAAGTGTCATAAAATGTTGATTATGTAGTTCTAACGCAGGCAGGTTGGCCTACAAAAACAATGAAAGCTGAGGGATTTTCACAGCTTGTTAAAGGATAAGTTCGGTTTCTACAGCTTTCACATTGTTTATAGAATGAAGAAGAACAATATACTCACCCAGAAGGCTTTCCTGATGCAAACAGTGCTTCGGGAGATATTTAGATCCAAAATCAAGCAGCAGACATCGATATAATGGTAGCCCGTAGGGCATAGATCGCCGCTCCTAAAAACTGCATTAATCGTCCAAAAACTCATGTTTTTCACCAATATTCCATCATGATCCGTTCCGGATGGTCCGCCATTGCAGTCTGTGTCACTCCACACAGCGCTGTGTGGCTGGACTGACCTCTGAACTGACTAGTTTGTTTACGTGCCCTTCGCGCATGCGCAGTACTCTCTGGAGCGCTGCCTCCGTTTCCTCCTTTCAATGAGCTCCTCATCGGTAAACTCTGGCCCGAAACTGTAAGGACACCCATCATGTTCAAAGTTCTCCTCCTCAACATCTTCATCCGATAGATATTCGTCCATTTTGCACAAAACTGGAAGAAGAAAGTTGATTTGTAGGCCGCCGGTCTTCCCCTGGAACAATGAGCCGCACTGCGCATGCGCGAAGGGCACGTAAACAAACTAGTCAGTTCAGAGGTCAGTCCAGCCACACAGCGCTGTGTGGAGTGACACAGACTGCAATGGCGGACCATCCGGAACGGATCATGATGGAATATTGGTGAAAAACATGAGTTTTTGGACAATTAATGCAGTTTTTAGGAGCGGCGATCTATGCCCTACGGGCTACCATTATATCGATGTCTGCTGCTCGATTTTGGATCTAAATATCTCCCGAAGCACTGTTTGGATCAGGAAAGCCTTCTGGGTGAGTATATTGTTCTTCTTCATTCCATAAACAATGTAAAATCTGCAGGAACCGAACTTTTCCTTTAACATGTTCCTCTCTGATCAATATTTAATCTAATTAAAAAAAAAAACAAGTCTATTAAAGTGCTTGTGCAAGACCTGACAGGGCCACAATCATATAAACAGTTAAGTTTCAGTGTTTATATTTCTTCAAACTTTGCAACCACTTACAATGTAAGTAAGTGAATGAAAAAAATCTTGATTGATCTTGAGAAAATAATTCAAATGATTTAATTTAATCGACATACTGCCCAGCCCTAGCTGAAGTCCTTGAGAGCAGCTTTGTCCATTCACACTTAAATAGTTAAAATCAGAGTGTGTAGTTCCCTTTTTAATCAAACAGCAGCAGTCTTTAAAACACAAGCAATATTGGACCATGCCAAACAGGAGCAAATTGGAAACAAAGCACACAAAGCAAAATTATACTGTTTATTTTATGGAAACAACAACAAAAAACAAGAATGGAAAGGATCTGCAATACTGTAAACTATTGTTGCAACTTCTTGGAGCCTCATCACCTTTTTGCAATGTTTTGTCAAGACTTTACTAAAATTAAGTTACATCAGGGAAGCAATTTTAACCGAGCAATCACACACACTCACAAAACTGGAAATAAGAGATTTACACTGACATCGGTTTAGAACATTTTCAAACAGCTTTTTCTAAATTTCAGCCATAGGTAAACAAATATGTTTCAGATGTTAATCTGTTGTATCATTTAATGCTGACATCAGGCAGACTAA
Source organism: Scarus forsteni (assembly GCA_036419115.1). Classification (NCBI taxonomy): domain Eukaryota; kingdom Metazoa; phylum Chordata; class Actinopteri; order Labriformes; family Labridae; genus Scarus; species Scarus forsteni. The sequence goes on along the minus strand of JAZDUH010000354.1, from coordinate 4,051,668 downwards.
ACAGCTGATTCAGATAAGATTTTTTTATTTGACAGAAGAAATTGGCTTGTTAGGCAAACTGATATGTTTTAATGATCAAACAAGAGAGAAACTATTTGTCCTGTTGGAGAACATTGGAGAAAGAAGTCATTATGAAAACATCAGCAGCAGCACTGATTAAATTATGATTTAAAACACTTTTTTGCACTGGTTTTAACAATCGCTGCATCACTAATCATATTTCCTTTGTCTTTTTATAGAAGGGACAGTAAACAGTTTCTGAGCAAGGGCTGTCAGGCAATATTGATAAAACCAAAATACTGCAATATTTCACAGTGTGACACTGGGATTGTGTTTAATTTACTGACAACACAGAAACCTGTGAATTTAATGTGTTACAGTCCAGCCTCTGGTCACAAGCAGTTAGAAAAAAAATCACTTATTTCACTCTCATTCATCTTTCAACTCCTCTCAGCTGAAAAGAACATCTTGCCAGCAAACAAACCAAGATACACCATTAGCTCATGTGCTACTCAGAGATGGCTGAACCTGAGCAGAGCAAAACAAATATGTGGAGACTAGCATCTGAGAAAAAGATGTCTGTGAGGACTTCCAATAAATGAATTTAATTTTTGACATGATGCATTAACAAGCACACATGACACTGCACTAATGTACCACAGGCTCTTAGCTTTAAAGCTGTTGGCTAAAACTAAGGGATGCATTACAATGGCATTACCACCCAACTCAAATGAGCACAAATCAAATAACTTCATATTAGTTCCATGACTTGGACTCTAAAGGCGTTGACACCCTATTCAGCGCTACATTCTCTATAACAAATCACTGACATTGTTTTGTTCAAATTGCACATGTAAACATTGTCTCTTTTTTAATTCCTATATAAAAATCAAACTTAATTTGCATAGCACTTTTCATAATAAAGGTAGCTGTGCTTTACATGGGCAAGAACAACAACTACAACAACAAAAAACAGACTAACTAAGGTGAACTAGAACAAACAAACCCATATAGAGCAAAAACAAGGGGAAAAAATGGATTAAAAACCGAGATGAAACTGTAGTAGTGAGGAACTAAGGCAATGTTATCATGAGTTCATATTAATAAAATACTGAAGATGACGTTAAAACTCCAAAAATAGAGATAAAATAAAGAGCTATAGTAAAATAAAGATAGTTATAGTGAATACAAACAAGGAACTGCAGCAAAAATAATAGAGGATAATGTAAACTAAATTACATGTATAAACCAGTTAATACATAAAACATGGGCGGGATAATAAAACACCAAGACACTAAAATTTCCAAATGTTTTACAACATTAATGGATTAATATAATAATACAAGATTGTTAAGACTAACAAAACAAGCATAGCTAAAATTTATAATTCAACACAACCTAAAGTGGATAAATAAGTAAAACTGCCTTAAATGAAGTAAAGCTCTAACAAAGCAAGACTATAAAAGTAGGTCTTGAGTTTGCTCTTGAAAATACTGATACTCTGCTCCACCCTCAGGAGTGCAGGGAGGCTATTCCACAGATATGGGCCATAAGTAAAAGCTGCCTCACTGTGAGTCTCTGATCAGACTCTTGGCACTGTTAAAAAACAATAAAAAAGCATGATCTGAAGACCTTGGGGCTCTCACAGGCTCATATGATAAAAGCAATTGAGATACACAGGCTGGACTAAGACCATTAAGAGATTAAAAAACTAATAAAACAATCTTAGAACCAACAATAAAATATATTTGAAGTCAATGCAGAGACTTTAAAACCAGTGTAACGTGGGCTCTCTTTCTGGTCTTAGTCTGCATCCTTGCAGCTGAGTTTTGCAGAAAACAAAGCAAAGAAATATTTATGTTGTAAGGACCAGAAAAGAGAATGTTACAATAATCAATGCTGCAAGTAATAAAAGCATGAACAGGAGTTTGTGCATTGGCTTGAGAGGGAAACTGGTGCAATCTGGAAATGTTTTTTAATGATAAAATGATTTTTTCATAATTTCCCTTAGATGAAGCTCAAAATGAAAGCTCTGGTAAAAAATGACATGAAAATTCTTCACCTGCTGACGGGATGAAAAGACAGCTTTTGGAGTTATGTGTTCAGTTTCTCTGTCTGTTGACTGACTGTCAGCTGCAGAGTCATCCACCATCCAAGACCTGACATCTAAAATACAGTTAAACAGCATCAATGGGTCCATTGTCATCATCATCAGACACTGCAATGTAAAACTATGTGTCATCAGCATAACTGTGAAAGCCAAATCTCTTAAAGGTAATATAGTAGAGCTGGGCAAAAAATCGATTAAATCGATTAATTCGAATTATTTTCTGCAGAAGATTTAAAAAATTAAAAATCGAGATTTTTTTTCTTGCCTTATTCCAATTGTAAGTAGTTGCAATTTTTGAAAAAAGTTACAATTTTCATGATGGTCGGCCTTATAGGGTTTGCAGAAGCCCTTTTATAGGCTTGTATTTGTTTTTTGATTAGATTAAATATTGATCAAAGAGTTTCATGCTAATTCTGTAAAAATACCTCAGCCTTTTAGTGTTTATGTAGACAAACCTGCCTACGTTTATACTACATAATCAACCTTTTATGACCTAGACTTTAAGAGGGAAACATTTAGGCAACTTAGGCAAAACTTGATTTGTCCCATTTTTATGTCACTGGGAGTTTTGTTTCTTCTAGGGAGGGAAAAATCGATTAAAATTGTAAATTAAGTGTTGTGGAAAAAAATCTGGGATTTTATTTCTAGGCCACATCGCCCAGCCCTATAATATAGAAACATTAAAAAGTGTAGAGCCTAAAATTGAACCCTGGGGGTAGGGATGTCCCAATCCGATATTGATATCGGATATCGGTCAAAAAACAAATATCGGATTATATCGGCCTGCATCCTAAATCTCCGATATCAGCACTCCATTCTAATATATTTATTTTTTATTTTATTCAGTTGTAGAATATGCTTATGTTTAAGTTCAACACAGTGGTTATTTTGCAATTGGTGAAATATGTTTTTGTTTGATTTATTGAGGTCACTTTTCAAGGTCTTCTAATATTTTTTATTCATGTTGTTTTAATTGTAGTATATTCTTATGTTTAAGGTTAAAATTTGTTTAACCTATTGCTTAATAACAAATGGGTCAGTTTTTCTCATACCTACTTTTGCTGCCTACTGTTCTCTGTTTGAGTAATCTGCCCTGATCAAGCCTTTTCTTACAGTCCATACTACAAAATAGGTAATAACAGTCTGTATGATTCCTGCTGATATCGTATCGGATTGATATCGGTATCGGCCAATACTCAAGGCTGCAATACTGGTATCGTATCAGAGGTGAAATAGTTGTATCGGGACACCCCTACCTGGGGGAACACCACAGTTAACAGTGTGAAGTCCTGACAGATATTTACCCCATGTTCACAGAAAACTTACTATCAGTGAGATAATATTCAAATCACTGAAAACATAGATTCCAATAAATCCATTGAGTCTATATAAAATTATTTTGACCTGAAATATACTACAGTTTTGATTGAAAAGAAAAAAAAAGCTCCATCATCAAATCAATGAATACATTATTAATATCTTTTTTTTTTTTAGCAAAAACAAATTATTTCAAACTTTGTATAATTACCATGCAAAACAACAGGTTATTTTCTCCATATCAACGGTAATGTCTGCTGTATTGATTTATACAATATTATCCTTGATTCAGTCTTGTTTGAAAATACACTGACATTTTAAATAAAGTTATATATTAACAAGCCTTATCTGGTGATCGATGCTTCACAATTTACTGTAGAATAAGCCTAAAATATATTTTACTTCTTCAAGGTATTACTTGGCATTTCAAATTCTGCAAAAAACATTTCCCAGTATGTACTTGCCAGGCTTTGTTTAAATACACACAAACATACAAATATAGGTGAAAGGTCATGGACCATTGTGTTAGACAATGAAAAGTTGCACGATCTAGTCCAGCCTCCTGCTGTTTGCCACCATCACATAAAGAGAAAGTTTAAGTCACTGAGAAAAGCTCTGTGCACGTTAAGGCAGACAGCTAAGACAATATATCAATAAAATCTACAACATTAAATATATTTTTCCCTTAGATCCTCTGTTTGCGAGTTTCAATATTTACATAGGGGAGTCAGCTTCAGCACGGGAGCATCAGGATCTGACCAGTGACAATCGAGCTGCTTTGTGGTTTTAATGTTTCTCACATGACGTCAGCTAAGTTGGACTTGGCCATGGAGATGATGACTGCAGAAAGAAGTGGTGAGGGGTGAGCCAGAGAAGCAATCTCTTCCAAATGAAGGACAGGACCTGCCAGTACCTGCATCCATCTCTACTCAATCTCCCTTACAGAGACACACACACAAGCACACACACACACACACACCTTTCTTACTCTGCCCCTCATTCTTTTCTCTCTCTCCCTCCATCCTCCAGCATCCTCTCCATCCTGTGAGCCACTCCCTCTGCGGTCAGATAGAGGCCAGCACTTCAGCATATTGCAGCATAGTGTGTGCACACACACATACACTTGCACTGACACACAACACAACCCCATTTTATTAGGATGTTAGTAAGGAATCAATACTCTGGATGAATTAAATTTAAAATTCATTCAGAACCCTAAATATATATATGGAAATCATCAGTTGTACAAATATACGGCCCAAATGCAACAATTTTCTGATTAATCAGTCAGAAACTCACTATGTGTCATGAGTCCAGTTCAGCAGACAGCGAGCTGGCAGTTCCCCCAGAGCATGTCCTTTAAATGCTATAAACAGACTTAAAGGCAGTAATATTCAATAATAGTTCATGCAGCTGCGGCTTCATTCCATTCAAAATATAGAGATCTATTTATGTGCCCAATACATAGTTCAACATCAATGTTGTAGTCAAAAATAAGGACTGCATACTTTGAAAAGTTGGCTTAGTCAAGTACACGGAATATTTTCTTACTTGTACTGAGCAGTACACATGAGCTCACACACAACTGGAGACACATTTTTAGAAAACCTGCAAGTTACATACAAGAGACAGCTTCAGAAATAAAATGGCATTTATAAAGGCTGCACAATGATGTCAAAATCATCATCATAAAGTCCAATGTCCTGAAAAATACATTTTCTTTGATTTTTGTATTGTTTCATGGGGCTTAAGAAGCAGGTCATGCCACCTTTTACTTAACTCTCAGCTCAGATAAATGCTCTATGCCTCTTTGAATAAAATGGCCCTTAAAACAACTAGTTCTGTACTTCCTGGGGCAGATTATGCAATAGTTAAAGTCTCCACCTGCATGTGTATTTTCTGCTCATCACAGGCAGATGCCGTGACTGTTCTGAAAGCCTGCTCTGTCGTCTTTTACCTCTCCCATCAGACAAAATTTTGGCAGCCAACTGAAATGAATTTTTACAAATGTTTTTCATGCATTTATTTGACTGAAACACTCTTATGTTGGGTGAAGGATGTCTCGGACCGCAAGTGAAGTTAGATACTACAAACTTTGTTGTCCTCTGCATTAAAAGAACTCACAGAGGAGACTAGTAAAAAACACTATAGGGCATTTAAAACTTAAAAGATCACAATATAGCCTCAGAAAAAAAACTGTTGCCTCATTAGGCTGATTGTAATGGTACATTTGTACAACTTTCAGATATTGCTGCCGACATTCAAAACACAGCTGAAATTCAGGGATTAAACACAAGTTATCAAGATGCAATCTGCCAACACTCATACCAAAGCAATAACACTACGCAAGAAAACAAACAAAAAAAAAAACTGGCAAGAAAAACAAGAGCTTACCAATAAACTATGGACAAAACAAGCACACCACAGCATGTGCCAAATCAATCTTGATTCTCATAACGTTTTCATGATTAATCAAATAGAAAAACAATAAATTGCCACAACTACAACATATATGACCTGAAAGACATGTCTATAGTCACATTTTAGCATTGGCAAATATGCTACAATGTGAGTGGTTCATTTTATACTGCAATGAGGAGAGACACAAACACACACAAATATTCACACACACACACACACACACACAGGGCTGAGAAAAGTGAACGTGCAGGTGCAGAGATGAAAAGCAGTTGTTTGCTCCAACCCCATGCCACTCCTAGCTCATGACTCTCATTGTACACACAAAAACACGCCTCAGATTTTTTTTCCACACTAACAGCTGAACAACACAGCAGCTGCATGCAGGGATGGGCATGTTGCTTTCTGTCTGCTCTCCTGTTTGTTGTGTTTGTGTGTGTGTACTGCAGAGTGTGCATAGAGCCCATTGCCTGTTGCACAATCAGACACTTTATCAGCAGCACACTTGCTGGCAGCCAGTCAAGTGCTATCTCACTGTATCACACTGATATGCCACGGCTTACACACGGCAACATAAATGGTGAAATAAAATTTATACTGGTCGGAGTGTCCTCAGACCAGAGGTGTTTATGAGTCACATGAGGCAAGTTCTGTTTATACTTAACAGAGGAAATACAGCAAGTCCCTTACAGAGTTAACACATGTGCTGCTGCAGCACAGTCCAGTGATACTGGAGTTGGGTCATGATCAAGGGTCAATCTCAAATACATTTTCAAAAGATCTATCTACAAGTGACAAAGTGACTTTTAACATGACAAAAAAAGAACATTTCACCTCTCTAAACCAGAAACATACTATCTAGCTTTCATAATAAAGTATTCACCTGTGCTTTTTGATACGAGGGTTACAGGTTACTTGAAAGAGTCAGAGGCGCTCCCGGTTGGCTTATTTCAAACCTGGCCCGCCTTGAGTTCTCCTTTTGGTTTAATATCCACCTTTGTGCATGTGCAAATAACCTTACACATCCTACAAACAACTTAGTCCCTATTTTTGAATAAAATACTAAAAAAACGTGCAGTTCCTTCTAGATGCTACTAAAGCTATCAGATCATTTCAAAGCATCCGTTCATAGTTCCTTAGTTTGCATCTGGGTTGAAGAGAAATTGTAAAGATTGGCAGCAAGGCAGCAGCCTTAAAGCAGAACGACAGTGGTCACCAGTGGATAATGCTTTGTGACAGTTCAGACAGTGTTGACCAGGACTTCTGGCCTTTATGGATGGAAAGTATGTGGAAGCAGAAGTGCTCAGAGAGCACAAATCTCTGACAATGCATTTATTAGCCAAGAAAATGAAAATGAAAATGCCAAAAAAAGTTCAGAACAGTTTCTATATCTATTAACTTTTTCCTTGTGTTATGACCAACATTCCTCAAGCATTAAATCACTTTTTCTGTTAATCACATTTGAGGTAGCTATAACACAAACTGACGAACAGCCAAGTGCAGACAAAACATAACATCCTTGGAAGAGGTAATCAGTTAAATAGACTTGGAAATCAGGTACCTGTTTTTTTCAACTAACCTTACAAATTTGGCCTGCAATCCATGTGCAACAAGAAGAACAAACCTTTGACATTGACATTTCTTTTCCCTTAATGCCTGTTTAAAGTTAAAACAGAATGTTACTTAATCTCAGAAGTCAAAATACATCATTGGGAATGCCCTTCTGTGTGGGATTTCTACTTGGGAGGTCAATCACTTTCAAGTGTCCTGAGTTCATAACTGGAATGCATTAAATTGGATGAAACAGAACCCCCATCCCTGATACGTGAGCTCTGAGGTATATGGAACGCACCAATAGCTATGTAGCATAGACTGGCTGAGGCTTTTCTCCCAAATGGAAACAAGCTTAAGTGAATTAATGGCAATTAAATTCACAATGAGCGCAAACCCATGTCGAAAACAGAAATGTTAACTGCAAGAGGGGCAGGAGGATGGCTGTATTAGCACTGCCCATCTTAGCTACTCTTTAAAAACAAATTACACTCAATTAACCAACTGTTATGAGTATTCATATCACCCTGAGAATTAGCTTAGTCTGATTAGTCAGGATATAGGTTTCATCTGAACCTGATTGGAAAATTGCCAGATTTACAAGGCTTTACAAAAAGATAAACAAAACAGTTATTTCCAGAAAAACTGTTCTGATTGGGATATAACATTTTACCATGAAACAGATCATTACCTGAACTTCATTAACAGTTGAACTTAAATCACAGACTTGTCCTCATGATAAAATTGCACATAGGGCTGTTAAATTCAGGCTAGGGTCTCTTAAATTGACCTGCAAAATGGAAGATCAGCACCTAAACTTTTGAGAGGGCACATAGGGATTTATGTGCCTGTTGTTTGCAGCATGACATACAAATGTAGCCTGGAGTTATATTGTTTTAAACTAAGAGTCAGTCACTAACTGGACAAACAATCTTTATGCAAACTTGCTCCTTGGTTACCTATTTAAGTCATTGGAGCTGGACAATGATACTAAAGGACAAACCCTCACTGAAAATCATTTCCTGTCTTACACATTTACATCCTAAGTACACACAAACCGTGTACACAATCCATATTGTTACAGATTTTTCATGGTCACTCTAAAAACACACATGATTCAGCTCTAGTTTACCACATGTTTATCCTGCAGTCTTGTGGTACTTTGTTTACATGCTGTGCAGGAGAGTGGTCTATAGGAGGACAGCAGCAGCTAGCTAGCCTGTTTGGTGTGCAAATAAAGCCAGTCAGGGCTCAGCTGCTGTATCCTGGCAACCAGAGCCCAGGCTTGGCGGCTCAGTCCCTGACCCGGGCCCATTCACTTCATTATAAACCTGTGCGGAGAGAGAAGAGACCGACGCATGAAGCCACACGCAAACATGTGCGAACACATCCACAAGTGCTGAGAGGATGAATGCATTATGCTGAACAGAACTGCTTACAAAAGGAGACGAGCTACCGGGTGAAGGCTGTTGTATCAAGAGCAGTAATTATCGGAGCAGATCCAGGGCGGAAACAGAGCCTTTTTTGGAAAACACATGGATTTAGTGTGCTCTTCTTCCAACCTGGCAGAATATGTTTCCAGTACAAGTTATGATTATGAGCAGACAAGTTTTGCATTTCTGTTTCTGCTTAATAAAGCCTAACGTCGATGAGAGCAGCAGGTAATATACAAAGGCAACTGGAAATGACAAACATATATCTGAAATGTGAGTGAGGGGGAGTGGTCCTATTATCCACGAGGCTCTAGGAGAGCAAGAGAGGAGTGAAATGTGGGGAGGAATCCAATCACTCTGTCTGATTTTCTATTCTGAGCACGTTCACTCTCCCTTACACCTCTCTGCTCCATCCAATAACAGCTCAGTGCTCGCAGCCTGCCTGCCTGCCAGTCTGGTAAATCACGCCGTCTTTGCCAGTGACCTCGCTAAGATAGTGGCAGGTCTGTATATATACGCAGCTCGGCTTCAGGAAAGGCCAGAAACAATCTAGTGCTTTTTGGCTCTCTCCTCTCCAATCCCTCAGCTTCATCAGCGCTCTGACTCATTCTCATTTCTCCCCCTCTCCTCTCTGAGTACTCCTCTCTCATCTGCCTTTCTCTCTCCTCTCAACATCTCTCTCTTTTCCCTTGCACAGGCAAAGCCTGACATTGCCACAGCAACGTGTGAGCACACACACGCACACACACAGAAAGCCTGTTGCCTAGCAACTCAGGGATGAGACAGATGCAGGCCTATCAGAGAAGCCTGTGACGGAGCCGTGAACGAAGAAAAGGAACCTATTGATGGGAGAGCGCCTCTGCACATCAACCCCGAGCAATGAGGAATCAATCACTTTCTGACCTCTGGATCACAGTCTGATCAAACGAAGCAGTTTCACTCATTCACACTAAGATGTGCTGACCAACATCGTTTCCAACACAACTAAGAAAAATAGAGGATACTCTTAATCGACCAGAGTGTTGCATAAATACTGAGCATAACAACACAGGCCGTTTTGCTATCCCTGCAAACATTTAACACATAATAAAAAATTAATAATCAATTCCAGCTTCACAGAAATACCACCAATGACAAAACAACAACAACAAAAATAGCACTTCAAACATTAGCTGCAGCCGCATTATCTGCTCCAATTCTCCTGGTAGCTTGGTCTTAGTTTCACATATCCCTCCCCCTTCTGACTGAGTGGTTGTTACGCTGTTGTTATTCCCATCACTCCAGCGACTTTGGTGGAGACGTCTTCCCATGCAGGGAATGTATCCCTGATTAGGCCTGTAAGCACACAGAGGCCAGCACAAACTTCACCAAAAGAAGAATTTCTCTTTGGATGTGTCCTAGTTACCAGACTACATTCTTTAAGAGAGGGTTAGTTTTTGTTTCCTGTTTGATTCAGGTTTAACACCAGTCCCTGTCTGCTAACCATGTGTCCAGTGTGTGTGTGGCAGCAAGGATGAAGCAGCTAGATGGCGAGCCACTTACAGCCGTACCCTGAAGCTACACCCACACACAGCAGCTCGCTGAATTTAGATCACAAGACAGAAACTGCTTTGCACTGACACAAAATTTTAAGAGCCAGGATGAGTGCAATATTTTTAAATCATGCAGAGCTCTCCTATTTACAACCATACCAGCAAGTCAGTCAGTAAGTTTGAATTTCATTACTCACTTAATCTCTCTGATAACAGCATTCATCATTGCTTATCAGATACTTACAGGATAACAATTATTTTAACATTAACAGAATTGTTCTAAAAATGTAGAAAACAAAGCAACAAATGAAAATGTCTCAGTAATGTGACTAAAAATTCACACATTAGTTGGCTGCCACCAAAAAGTCCAGTTTGTTCCAACACAGTTTGGTACAGGAAACCCTGGGATGAGGATCAAACTCCAGTGTTAGTGCTGCATTAACATGAATAGATCCAATCCCTACTGCACAAATTCTAACCCATTTTAAGAAGTGACCCCACACGATTGGAAATGACACAGACTTAACTGTTTTCTTCTTTTAGTGTAATAAACATGGAGATGACTGACACAGCGCACCTAAAACCAACAGTCATTCACCCACAACCACAGCTTCCACTCTCTCAAATCACAATCTTGTACAGTAAAAGACAACTTCAGGGTTCATCTGCCCTTCATCTTACTTTACTATTTTGCCATGGTTACATTTGTTTGTTTCTTGCTTCAGCTTACTTGTTCACTAACTACCTTTTGTTTCATATCATGTGACAAAACACAGACAGAAATGGAACACCTCCCATTTTCTGTTCAGAAAGGCTTCATGACTTCCAAAATTCCCTCTGCTTTTAAGGTTTGCAATGCGACAAGAGGCTGTGCAGCAGCATTACTGCCTCCGTTTCCTCCTTTGCTGATTTGAAGATGCAAAGTTAGTAATGCACAGCTATGCTATGATGACCCTGCCTACCTTTAAGAGGAACTGACAGTTTATTTTTTAGTCTATGCAGAACGATTTAGGTAGCATTCAAACCATGCATAGCCCAGATGAGTTGAGCAGATATCACAAATACAATGTACCAGGTCAGACATGAAATTTTCACTATGCAGACTCTGCAAAATGAAATCTTATTGTGCACCGTCACCTGGAGTTAGCAGAAGCAACATAGTTTTACCCAGTGTTCAGTCTCAATCCAGTCCTAAGTCCTCTGGCTGCTACATTCAAAAGACTTTGCTTCCTACAACACCGAAGACAACAACAGCTTTAGATATATACAAAGCTTATATATTCTATTTTTAAAAGAAAAAGCTTCATTATTTAAAACTATTATTTTACTTACTAATCATTTCACCAACTAAAATCTGAAATTCTTTTCTTCAGAGCTGTCAAACACACATCTTGTTATGGTGCTGGTTTGGTGGAGTGAGTATGCATGCACATGGCTCTTATGGAAGCTGCTCTGGGTATGAATCTACAGTTAAGGCCTGGAAATACTCCAAAAGTTTCTTTAAAACTGATCTGAAGTGAAAATTCATTCTGCTTTGAATAGTCTCCTCCAGAATCAGTGTGAGTAGAATCATGAGACAGGGAAAGATTCACATCTCTAATGCCTTCTCTATTGCCTCTGGAACAAGATGAGTCTTGGGCATCTTCTCAAACACCATGAAACAGTCTATACTGAGGCAGGTTCAACAAAGCTGCCAGTTGCTGGTGTCTGAAAGTACGAAAGATACAACCAGTATAAGCACTTTGCATGTCTTTACTAGACAAGCAAACTTCCTTGTATGTTTACATTTTAGCCAAATGAAATGCAATGACAAACAATGGCACAGGAGCAGCGGCAAACAACTGGCGACAGGCTAATTTTCAGCTTCAACATTAATTCTGAACATAGCCATTACAGAATACCAAATTACACAGATTTCTCTTGAGTAAACTAAGCATCAGCCAACATCTACAAATGAGTTTGTTGCCTGAAAAAATGTTGAACTAAAGAATAAAGGCTATATAAATAAGGAAGCAGTGGTGAGAACATATCAAACCATCAGTAATAATGTTGTATGCATTAAAGTCAGCGTCCATCTGACTTCTTGCTGAGCTGAATCAAGAGGATGCCTGAAATTCAGGTTTATAATGAAAACAAGACGGGAAAGAATTGCAGGTATCAAATAATTTCTTCAGATTCCCGCAATCCTGGACTGAAATTCAGGCCCTGAGGGCACTTAACTGTTGATTCATTAAGAAACTTTGTTTCAAGCTCATGCAGCTTGCATGTTTGATTATTACAATTCAAGACCTGACAAAATCCAAAAGTATTTTAGCAACAGGCAATAACAGAGAGGAGGAAGCTTCACTGGATGCTTTGACAAGGTCACAAACAAAACAATCATAGTACTAGAGCTTGGTAAAATTACCTGAATATCAGCATTTCCTTTTGCAGTATTAGTATTGTATTGTATTGTATTTAAGGATCAAAACCTAAAAAGGATCATGTATTTAAATGCATTCTGCCTATCAAGCAACACAAATAGTGCACATAATGGAAGATGATCTTGTAAGTCTAAGTAAGACCAGTTTGTCCTGGTTTGGTTAATCAAAATGAAAGCACTTCAGTATAACATTGAAAGCTTTATGCAGAACACTTTAACCCTGTGGACTTCAGGTAAGGGAGTTTGTCAAGTCAAATCACTGAAGTTTCGTCCAAAACACAGTCAGTGATGAAACCCCATACAATCAGACAGGGACAGGGAGCGAACACTCTCATTTCATGTTGCAGATATCAGCTGACATTAAACTCTTAAAGAGGAAAATTTTTCCTGTTACTGTGCAGCAATTTACTTTTACACTGCTATTCAGGGGGGTGCCATTCCCTTACTGAGAGTGTGTGTGTCCTCCCTTGTTCTTTTCCACAAGTATTGGAAGAAAAAAATGCAAAAAGGGGGATTCAAACTGAGAGATGTATTGCATGCAAAAACCTCACACACAAACCTTTGTTCCCTTAATTTCCACTCATAAAAAGAAGACAGACAGGTAAAGCTGGCTGACTATTTAATTATAACATTATTATTTTCTTTTTAAACTTATAATGCGAGTCCATCATCGTTTCTACAGAACTGTGCAGATGTTAAAACATGGTAAGACTCTCATTGCTGACAACAGATATCCTCTGCTTAATTAAATCAAAATGTATCAAATGAGTAAAGACTAAGGCTCCACAATACCCAATAGGCTCATCAAAATCTCTAAACAACTTGTGGTACCCCTCTTCATCCCTAAGTAAACCCAGCCACCATCATCACTGTAATTTACGGGCCATGACCATGAACGCTTCTGTTGCCTTCACTGTGCTTTTTACCCCCGGTTTCTCCCTCGTCTGCCCAGAGGTCCGCGGTCTTTCTCATTCCATCTAAACAAAAAAAAACAAAAAAAAAAAAAAAAAAAGACAAGAGCACAAAATTTGTCAGAATTCTGTCTCCTAATACCCAATAAATCGTAAATCTCTAAACAACGGTACCCTCTTCATCCTAAATAAACTGTACCATCATCACTGTAATTTACGGGCCATGACCATGAAACGCTTCTGTGTTGCCCCTTCACCATGCTTTTACCCCGGCTTCTCCCTCTCTCGTCTGCCCAGAGGTCGTGGTCTTTCCTCAGATTCAGAGTCAGCCAGTACTTGAGAAAGTACTACCTCTATCTCTCTCTCTGCTCCGCTCCACAGACACACTCGCGTCTCTCGGTCTGGTGTGTGTTTCAAAATAAATAAAAGCCAAAACTTTGAATAGAGACCTGTCACCTGTCCACTATCTGCTGGTAAAAGGTAATAACACTTTTCAGCACTATTTTAACAGCTATGGCCTATTTTATCCAGCAATGTTACTGTCGCAATTTTGGGACTTTAGCGTCTAAAGAGTTTAGGGGGAAACAAAAAAAGATTTTTGAACAAAAAAAATCGATATAAATATCGTTGGAAAAAAAATCCTGATACTTATGTGAATCGATTTTTTCTCCCACTCCTAGTAAAGACTAAAGGTGCTTACACACTGGACGCTACTTGTACTACCTCGGCGATCAGTCTTATGCAAAGTCAATGTACAGCCGCAACGGGGCGGGGCTAAACCTCCCGCGATGCATTTGCCACGTACAAGACGATCGCTGCACTCTTCGTGCGATATCAAAGTTAAAAAAAGTTGATCTTTTCAGGCGATGTCGTGTGTGGCTGTGCGGCAACAGCCAATCAGCGGTGTGTGCACGTGTGACGGTACCCCGAACAGACAGTTTTTCATCCGGACAACAGAGGAACAATCCATGTCCGTGTGGGAAACATTAGTCAGTGAGGGCATTAGTTCCGCCTAGATGGACCGCGGGAAACTCACAGATAATGCTGCTGCAGGGCATCAGCTGCAGTGTTTTGTGGTTGATAAGTGAGTGAAAAGCATACAGCTGGAATAATGTCCGCTTATACATCCTATTATATGATATATGATATGATCGCGGTGAAACTTGAGTGGACGTGACATCACCGAGCGATGGCCGACAGCAACGGTGACCAAAATGAGTTATTTTTGGATGTGCGACGCTACGTCTGTGAGCGACGCGATTTTGGCAGCTGAGTCGCTTGCGGTGTGAACACAGCATAAGTCTAAGCCATCAAGGCAACACCATGAGGTACCAATACAGCCTCACAATCTCACACAGAGAGCAGTGACAGCGTCTTGCATTCAGGCTGTTTCAGAATGATCATGCTGGTGACGTCAATCTGAGACTGTGTGTGGTTTGAGCTCTGGCTAAGCTTTAAACATCACCATGCTGTTTTTTTCTGATGTGCAGACTGACAGACGCATTGGTGCAGGCTAGCTTCAGAGGTACAAAGTTTCAGCTCTGGTTTCATAACTCCAGTGACAGATAACACAAGCTTTATAAAAGTCCCCTGACATAAGTGAGCTCAATTCACTATACTGAGAAAGTTGGCAAATAGAAAGTGAAGATGGTAGAGATGTACTTTCACTGCTGTGAAGTCAGTTCTGGCTGCAGTGACCTTTTTCAGATTCTTTAATTCTTTTAAAGTTTATATTCGATCTTTAAGTTGATGTTGTAAATAATGAAGCACGGATAAGTCAAAGGAGAAACACTCAGCCTAAATAAAATACTTTCTCCTACATAAAACTAAATCCAAATACAACATCCCCTAAAACACATGAGCCAAAGCAACCCTTCAATAGTCTATGTATTCATTAATTAATTGTTTGTAGAAAAGTTTGATGACTGTGCCTTTTCCTATGAATAATTTGTGATTTCAATTCCACTTCTGTCAAGTGACATTTATAATACATTATAATACACATATAAGATCAGTCTGATTTGAAATAGTGTACAGAAAAGCTATCAATACTTGATAGAGTACATCTTTATTGGCAATGTTACATTCCCAAAAGCTTAAAACTACAACAGGTCTTCATCACAAAGTATTAAATAACTTACGGTTATAATAAGGGATGCCTCAGTCAGGCTTTTCTGGGTCGATACCTATCACTGATAATCTCTTTGCGAGACTGGCCAATGCTGAGTCTTTTATGTTTCATGGTTTGTTTAACAAAGCAGAACAAAAAGATTCCAAGGAGCTAAGAAATACATTAGCCCATAGTAAGGACATCTGAATTACACAATAAACTGACTCATTTAATTCTTCTTTTATTCATCTTATTTCACAAAATGGTAATCAGACTGACTAAATGCAACAGGCAAACAAGTGTTTAAAACTGTTTAAAAAATAAAATCCAACAGATTTAAATATATATCAGTTACATAATGAAACAGATGTAATTATTTCATACTGACAAGAAAACATATCCCCCTCCCATACACACACGCAATATCTATTCAAGTTTCAAAATATAAGTCTCGGACAAAGTTTTGTGGATTCTTCAACAGTTTATTCAAGTCTAGCAGGAGCAGCAGATGACATCTCCAGGTAAACCTCAGCTTAATAGAACAGTACAGAGTAGGCCTGTGCTCAAAATATCGATATGGCAAAATATTGTATCGCACTCCTTTGGGATACGTGTATCGATACGGATTCTACAGAATCAATACGGCCTAAATATTTTGACAGTTGTTGTAAATACACTTTGGGTAATGTTAACAGAGGCACAGTTCAATGTAGAAGATGAGCTACATAATGAAGCATATGTTCTAAATTTGAACTTAGGTCTACCATCTTTGAGGATCTGAATTTATGTCTCTCAAGTTGTAGAACCACTTAAAACTCATCCTTGTTCTTTTTCTTCTTATAAGAAAAAAATAAACTTGTCAAGAATTTTGCTTAAAGCATAGTCAATGTTCTCAATTGACGTGTATCGGGATACATATCATATCGTGGCCTTAGTATCGGGATATGTACTGTATCGCGAAGTTGCTGGAAATACCCAGCCCTAGTACAGAGTGAGTCTTTACAGCCCACATTCATAAGAATTTGCCTTAGGCTCTCCAAATACAAACTGCATCGTATTATACATCAGAGTTGTCAATGATACAGAAAAAACAGAGCAATCCACAGGTGAGCGGTACTGGTGACTATCCAATTGGACTAAATATATTTAGGAATGCTAAAATAAAAAGAAGGATGAAAGAAGTATATCGAACACTGAGAAACCGCCTCTGTGACCAATACCAGAGTATTCTGGCAAAAAAAGCCAGACTGCTGTGACAAAAAACTGCTTTATGGCACCTCAAAGAGACATATCACTCATTTACATCAAGAGTGATGTTTGAAGATACTTTGACAGAAATATGACAATACAATGAATTTAAGAGGAATACCTCAAAAGTCTTTCGAAATGAACTTAACACACAAGAAGAGAACAGCAGCAACAGACGACAGGCAGTGTGCATTACTTGGTTGTTAGTACCAATGTACACCTGCTGTTATTATGATACTAGAGTGGGGAAGAGTTGTCTGTTTACAAAGAGACTGATAACTGAAGATATGTTACCTCTAATTTACAAGAGAATCAGGGTAATCCGGATCTTAAGTACATTTTAGTCACTTCAGACAAAAACAAAACACTGATAATGGACAGGTACTCAAACACTTACTTGTTCATAAGGAAACCAATTACTGGATCATACCATAAACTCTAATCCCTAATAATTTTAGTTCCTTCAGCATAAAACATGCTTAAAGTTATGAAGAATTTTGGCAGCACAGAAAGGAAGTCTGTAAGCAATTTCTCTGACAAATGTGGGTCCTTGTTTTTCCTGATTTGAGATGCTGTTGCAATAATAAAAACAGGATGGATAGAGCCTCTGTCGTCTATTATTCCTGCTTTGAACCACACAGCAAAGCAGGGCAATTATGAAGAGGACATGCTACCCATGCCAGGTTGAACCCAAGCACATGATGGTTGTGTGGTTTGTGCTTTCGCTCAACAAGGCTGCCACATCTGCCTATTCAAGTCATAAGTACAGTGTGCAATTTGTTAAACTGTGTGTGTACACGAGTGTGTTTGTGTGTGCTTGATCTACATCATTGTGCTCCAGCGAGGGACTGCCAGAGAAGATAAATGATTGAATGTGTGTGCGCCTGCTTGAGAGGACATGAATGAGTGATTGTGTATGTGTACAAGTGAAGTGTGTATGCTCGTAGAATGTGAGGCACGGTGACTGGATCTACATTAATTAAGGATTACGTGAGGAGGTAAAAATAAATGCAGAGCAGAGGGAGAAAGCCTGGATGGATAATGAACAGAGTGAGAGCAACGAGGGAGGGGAGGCACAGAGGGTGGATGTGACCTTTCCACAGATGAGCATTATAATGTCTCATAAACACACACAGACACACAGACACACAGACACACACACACACACACACACACACACACACACACACACACACACACACACACACAGCTGTAAAAACTGACATCCCTCTTTAAAAGCAGACGTTATGCCCCAATGTGTCTCAAAAGTTTAGGTATAAACTGTACCAGTGTCATACAAAGTGACTTTTATTGTACCTCTCATGAACAACAGTGAATCATGGAAGCATTAAAAATGTTCAACAGACACAGCCATCTGCTTTACCTCCATGTCCAGCATCTTGTCTGCTACCTCACAGTTAAAATAGATCCATTTAAAGGATAAAGACCAGGCACTCAGCAGGCCATTTGAGTGTTTTTATGCACAATGAGGACATCTCAGGGCAGTCTACACACCTAGACTTGACTGTATTTCATCCAAACTTGTGCGATACTTTCCATTCTCTTTACTTTACCATCCTTTAAATAGGGCTGAGACAAATGTCGATTAAAGGAGACATATCATGCTGATGCATGATTTAATACTTACATATAATATAATACATTTGAAAACAAGATCTTACACCCCCTTAATTTTCAAAAAATTAGATACTGTATTTTTTCTGGTATCCTAGAACGAGATTTGATGCCTCTGAAAATAGGTCATTGCGAGATGTCCGCGAGATTTCAAACGTTGTGACATCACGAGGTACCTTTCTTTTTATTGGAGTAATCTGATAAAACACTTCCTCCTCTGTGATGTCCGTTAGCCACAAAACCGTCACCGAGGAACACATCCGTCCAGCAGGGGTTTATAGTTCCCTAGCTCACAGTCACTCATTACCAGCTCTGGCCTGTAGGGGGACTCAATACGCGCTCGCTGCTTTGAGCCTGCTGGAAAATACAGTAGAAGAAGAAGGACAGGCTGGCTCAACTCCCAATAGAACTGACCAATCAGAGCACAAAGGGCTGTGACGTTGCGAGGTAACTTTAGGTCATCCTCAGATCCGAGCATTTCAATGAGACCTTGTTAATGGCCTAAAATGAGGATTTTGAGAACGCTATTGTGGGGCAATGAAGGAACTAAATGACTTGTACTGAGGGCAGAAATGCTTTACAGGCATCCTAGTCTGGCATAGTGAAAAGGAAAAACAAGCATGATATGTCCCCTTTAAAACTTACGTTCATATAATTTTGAGCAATGTGGTGTTAACTTGAAAGAAAATCTATTTTTCTGCATAGAAAAAAAACACAAACAAAAACAATACCTCTATTAACACAAATCCTCACGGGCCAAATGCAAGAAGTCACACTGATACGTTTATAAACACCAAGCTGCACTAAAGCATGTACGATGAAGCTAAATAAAATTCAAGTATCCCATGTGTGGACAAACTATGCTGGTTAAATTAACGTGCTCCATGTACAGGCAACCCTTAAGTGGGTGGTCTTGGCTAAACCTGGCCTGTGGCTCTTTTGCTGCATGTCATTCTCCACCCTTTCTTTTACTGTTTGTAACTCTGTCCATGGTCTGCTGTCTGATAAAATGGCAAATGCCAGAAAAAAAGACCCATATCCAAACAAAAGAATTGTGAAGAAACATGTATATAAGGAAGTAGAAAAGCTTTGAGAGCACAAACTATTCCATCTTTCCCACATTGTTTGGCAAATTATTGAGGAAAAATATTTAAAACAGTCCTAAATCCTTAAAACATTTCAGGATACAGATACAGATCACCACCAAAACTTACAACCTTCCATGAAAACTTCTTTTAAATCTCTAGTCTGCTATGCGGTAAGAGGTTGCATAATGTGATTTGAGCATTAGAAAATGTATTCAAAAACACAGCTCATATTTTCAAATTTATTATCAGTTGATAAAAAAAAAATCACAGGGTACTAGCTGAAACAAAACAAAACCAAAAACAGTAATTCATGCTTTAAGTGTGAAAGAATGAAGCTACAAAGACGCAGCTAACGAGCCAGGAACAACACAGTAAGCAAAAGAGAGGAGAGAGAGGCTGTACAGAAGACAACAGCAAAAACAGTTGATCGTACATTGCTATGGTAGAAAATCTACATATGAAAGAAAAGATGTTTAAAGAAAGTTTTAATAAATCAATTTATGGACATTTTGAAAACATAAATCATGTGTACATTTGCTTTAAATCCAATTCTGATCAATGTTTTCAATAACTCCTCAATCTTAATCTTATTTTAGAAATAAAAACAACCAAAAAGAAAAAAGAAAAAACAAATTTTCTACACATACTTTTCACCATTTTCAGGTGGTGAAAATATGGTGGTGAATATACACACACATTTATATATATATACACACACACACACACACACATATACATATATATATATATATATATATATATATATATATATATATACATATATACATAATGTATTTGTACTTTTGCTTGTATCTAAACGTGAAGTATTGTGCGTTACAAAGAAATTTGAAATGAGAGCTCTGTGATAAAGTCACACATCAAGGACCAAGAGGTGGGAAAGGCAGCTGACTTGGCATGTACATAGACAGAGGAGAGGGAAATCCAACAGCAGAGACCAGCAGGAGACAGACAGCCGGACAGGCAACCTGATCCTTACAATGCCAGAGGAACGCTGGCTGAGCCAGAACAGAACAAACACATACAGCTTCAATAGCTGCAATTCCAAATGGAGCCTCACTGGCGAGGCAGAGAAGTCATTCTTCAGACACACACAACATGCGCACGTGGGTGCAGTGTAGCTGCGGGACCAAACAGAATGTTAATGCTGTCCTGGTGCAGAGGGGTGGAGGGAAGCAGGATCCCTGATGAATTATAAATCACTGGGCAGGGCCGGATGGAGGGATGGAAGGATGGAGGGATGAAAGGCCTGCTACTGCAGAGCACAGCCAGCTTAGAGCTGGGGCGGTGCCTGCTTAAAGAGGGGGCAGAGAACTGATGCCAGACTGACGCTGTGGTGAGGGCATGTTCACTACCTTTCTAAGAATGCTCACAAGTGAATGATAAGTGCATGAAGATCTTTAGATGTATGGATGTGCATATGATGTTAGTGAGAAAGTGTGAAAAATGTGAAAAATGTTTGTCTTCTACGTTTATCTCTCAAACAAGCTCTAAAAAATCTCAAAGAGCCCAGGTTCCCATCAATCTGCAGAAAATATCTCACTTAACAATTGAGGAAACATTCAATATATGAACTTCTAATCTTTTGCACACATCAGATCAGAGGTGCAACTATCTTTGGAATCAGATGCACTGTTTTCTCCACATTCAGCTGAAGAAGGATGGGTTCATTAATACTGCCAAAATCAAAATCAATTTAATGGCACTAACTTTATTTAGGTTAGCTTAAGCATTAGCAGCCACTTTCCTATACCTGGGAGTTTGAGGCTGGAGAGACTTATCCCTCATCCCTGTTGTTTTTGCTGGCAAGTTCGGAGTGTAGCAACAACGTAACAGCTGTTTAATCCAATTTCTGAGAACATTTCAAGCTAACTGGAAACATAGGCATTCACATAGATATTAAGTCAACAATTTAATCTGTTTTGATGGTATACTGCAAGCAAAATGGTGTCTGCTGTCATTTATGGCTGTCAATTTGCCACCACTCTTATATGAAAATAAACAAGACCAACTGATAAAAGCTGCACTGCAGCACAGACAATACATCCACCAACTTTTGTCTGGCAGAGGAAAGAAACAGTCGATGTCAATTCAATGGACCTGTGACTATTTAGTGTTTTGGACCATGTTTATATTGTTTCCACCTCCATGAACATTCATGCTGGTTAATCTGATCTGCTACCAAATTAAATGTGCTCTGCTATGGGTGTCCAAACTTTACAGTGACGTTACACCTCCAGTGATGACCTGCCGTTGGAACTGCTTTTCAACTTATCAGAATCTCACAGGTGTTGCTTCCTGAATAGTGCTTCAAAGGTTTCTTTGGATTCATGGTTATTGCAATATGAGGGGGAAAAGCTGTTAAAATGTTTTACCATCCAACTCTCTGCTTTCTTTAATAGCTCTGCTGAGCTAATTTTCTCTTCAACATACTGCATTTTGCACTATACATTCAGCAAATAAATCTAAATCAAGCCACAGGGTAACTGAAATTTAGAGTAAGATGGCTGCAAGACTATTGTCTTTGTATGAGACTAATTCACCCCCTGATCATTGGCATCAAGAACAGCTTTACTGCACAGACCATACCACGTCTAAAAAAACTTTAATGAAGCCAGACAGCCTAACCAGCAATCCATATGTTAGCATCCTACTGTAAAACAGTATGAGCTACCTGATACCGGTTGCTGTCAATACATTTGCTTTCAAGGCCAAACGAGGAACTTAACTTAACTTAACTTAAACTCAGCAGGTTAGATGAAAAGACTCCTTAACAGCTGAAGATTAATTAAGTTGGAATGAGACCAGATATTGTCTTGTTTTGTCAAACACAATAAATGCGACTATTGAGTTGGCATTCAAAAAATATCAATGAAGCAACAGTTGTTGGTAGCATAAAAATAGTAATGAGACTGTGAGCACTCAAGGCATCATGCTAAAATAATTAGCAAATTAGCGACATGACTTGGAGGGCTACATGCTTTAAGAGACCACACATCTCAGTTTCCTCGCATCAAAAGGTTATGTAAGCTCAGGTAAGGCCCTATGGCCAAATAAAATACTGACAGAAACCAGACAAGCAGAAGTGATAAGACAGACCATAGAAATAAACCTGGGCCTGAAAATCTAGACAGACTGAGTGATAAACTGCTTTACCTCAAACTCTCACAGCATCTATCTACTGGGTAACTAGTCCTTTCTGCTTCAGCCAAGCCTTATGCAGTTTTTCATCAGCATCTGTTTATCTCCAGTGTGTCCGAGTGTGTACGTGTGTCTATAAGCGTACTGACTCCTCATCTTGGTCCTGAATGGAAACTGCAATAATTGAAAGAGGCACTACCCCGAGGGGATTGTTCTTCCGGTGTTCACGAGGTATCACTTCTTAGCATCTAGGCCTGCACACACATGTTCATAGACACAAAGACACACACATACACACTTACTTCCAGACAACAGTTATCAACATATGTATGCAATTTAGACAATTAAAGCTCCAACCCATAACCCAGTGAAGCCCTACCACAGAGGCAACACAAGCTGTTTTCATGTGAGAGAAGACAGAGGAGATAACAGAGGGTACAATATAATAAGAAGATGAAGAGGACTAATTCAGATCATAATACAAAGCTTCAGTGCTTTTCACTGCTTGGGTCATTTCCGTTTTTTAATTCACCAGTCTACTAGACCTTCACTTCAAACAAAACATAGATATTTCAAGGCCAAGGCAGCCCTGTAATGATAATGTCATACATGATAAACATTAACTGTTCAATGGTATAACCATTATGCCTCAAAGAAAACACATGACACCAGAGCTTTTAACAGATGCAAGACATAGAAAATGACTTGAACTTGACTGATAGTTAGTTCAACCCCTCTAATATAATTGTGTTTCTGTTCCTGCTACTTTGAGGAATTGAAATAGTTTGCTTTAATGCTTAATAATTCCCTTATCAATTCCCTCCATTTCGTTCTACATGCCTTACATTACAATGATGTCACTCTCTCTCTCAGGAGTCAGTCAGCTTTACCAGCAACTCAAGGAAGTCACCTGACAGAAGTGCTCTGAACTGTGGCATCATTTAACACAAAATGACATAATCATAGTTAACTGTCTGACTTAGGGCAAAGCAACAACATGATGAAGCATTTGCTGGTGCAGCAGGACACTTTAACATGCATATCCTACTTTTCTTAGCAGATCATACATCAATCAACTGTTTGTCTGGTTCTTAAGTGGGCAAATTAGCTAATACCTTGCATATTTCACATGATCATGTGGTTTAATGTAATTCACAAAGGTACTGTGCCTGAAAAATGCTACCATGTAAGAAGGAGAGTATGCAGTATGCCACAATGTCATTATAGCACAGGATCCACAAGACCTGATGGTGGTATCAATAAGCTAACACAAAATACAATCCAAGGATTTGAAAAATGAAGTTATGGATCCATAAAGACCCAGATTTTTATCCCCATGCCTTGTGCTGACACCATGAAAAATCCATTTATGGATACAGGTCATGAGGGATTAATCAATAATCTATTAGAACTGCCAAAAATATATGATACAATTTAGTAGGAGATGAGATCCAGG
Source organism: Scarus forsteni (assembly GCA_036419115.1). Classification (NCBI taxonomy): domain Eukaryota; kingdom Metazoa; phylum Chordata; class Actinopteri; order Labriformes; family Labridae; genus Scarus; species Scarus forsteni. The sequence continues at coordinate 4,027,278 of JAZDUH010000354.1, read as the reverse complement.
CAGTAACAATCAGAAAACATCAAGTAGTTTTCCAGGAGCACCGTGTTATGCTGGTCGGGGGGCTTGATGAATTTACCAGTGTGTGCAGCTGAGCTCTGCATGATATCTTTATTTTATCACACCACTGTGAAGTGCATTTGAGGCCTAGCACCGTCTGGCTGATGAATGCTGCATGACAAAAGCAGTACTATGGAAATCCCAGCTGAGGTGCATTCCTTGCTGTCCATGGGCATCATGCTAATGTCATACTAGCAGCTCCATTGTCTCACAGCAGTTTCCAGATCAACATAGCACGCAGCACAGCAGACAGCCTAACAGATGTAGCTTTGGAGCTGCAGCTATGATGCTAATGCTAGTCTTTGGGGACAAGCCAGGCTATACACAAGCTTCAGACACTGTCGGAACAAGTTTAAGAGCTTCCAAACAACATCTTTCCTACTGCTGGAATAGAAAATGTCATGGAGTCCCCTGGCTCCAGACGTTTTTAACAACAGTATTTGTGCATTCTGGGATGATATTTCCTCCTGAGGAACCATTAATATCAGCTGGGGTACAAAAACAGTGAGAACAAATGAAGTTGTCACCAGAAAAATTTAGTTATTTTTTTTATTTTGCCCTAGACAACAGCTCTTCTCAAGGATATGAAAAACTTAGGACCAGCCTTAGCTAGTACTAAGTTTAAAGCAATTTTTACAGTGTATTTCAGCAACAGTGACACAATAAAGCGCTGCCTTTATCTTACTGCTCAGCACTCTGGGATGAAAGATACTCTCAGCATCAGTTGACTGTTGACGCTGTGTCCCAGCTGGCTCACTTGAAAATAGTTCAACTTCTAAGGGGCCGTTTACATGGAAACTCCTGACTTGAAGACGCAAAGATTCTTCCATTCCGTTTTCGAATTCTTCTGCGTTTAGATGACAATGCTCGGAGACGAGTTAATCCCCTGTAAATCCGCTGTAGTGTGCATGCCGGTTCAGTAGATGGTAGTGTAGGTCTGCAGAGATGCAGCGCTGCTACAACACACGAACGAAGAAGAAAACCTTTCACAAACCACAATGGCGAACAGACGCACAGAGAAGCAGGAGTTTCTTTTTTGGACAACAGATCAGTTCAGACAACAAATCTGTCTGGATAGTTTTTTCTGGATAACAAACCGAGCACGGTAAGACGCTCACACGTTACTCAGCGGACGAAGGAAGCTGCTGTTGTTCCTGGTATGCGTGCGCAGCCTCCATCTGAAAGAGTACTGCGCATGCGGTGACGTCAGCGTTTCCCCCTGAAACGCTCTGCTCTGTGTTTACAGGAGGCCGGATGGAGGAGCGGATTCAAATCTTTCCGCTCTGGGGAGCGATTTCAAAAGTTTGCGTTTTCGGTGGAAACGCAACGTGGTCTCATCTAAACGGAAGGCCAAAACGCAACGAAATATTTGTGGAATTGACCGTTTTCGGCGTCATGTAAACGGCCCCTAAGAGAGCACTGCTTTCATCAATGTAACTTCTTCACCGGCAAATCACAAACCAAGAAGGGGCAGAACTCTGGCCTTTCACTTTGTAAACAACAACAAAGAAGGTAAAAACAAAGCTACCTCATATTAACAAAAGGAATATTTCCTGGTTATTAGCTTCTATCAATTGTTCTTGACTCTGTATTCATGTTTTCTTGGTCATACTTTTTCATGGAGTTAAAGAAATACGACGTACACAGATGTCACTGATTTACGGATGATCTAGCACAATACAGTGACTTTCTAACCAACCACAGATGGAGACATTACTGACCACAGTATGATCTGAGCATCACCACAGTAACAAGGAAATATACTGAGACTGATCACTTGCCACATAATGCTGTTTGACTTCCCAATCCGTTCTGCATTCTATTATAATGCTGTTGGGCTGCCTACAACTGTTACTGGAACAAAACTTGTTTCCTTACAGTGGTAAAAAAACACAGACTGAGGGCCAGCCGCACAGTGGCCTTTAATTCTTCCTTTGTTGTCTTGTGGATATAACAGTGGTTTAAGACCCTGCCTGCAAACAGTGTTGCCAAAGAACATTCTGTGATAAAAAACAAAGCTCCGAGTACCCAAATCTTCAGCTGTGTTTGGCTGACAAATGGAAAAGCACCAAAACTGTATTGTAACTGTTCTCACAGAAGAACTGTGCTCCGATGCCAAGGTTTAATTGGGCTGAAAGCAGGTGAGGCAGCACGTTCAATGAGCTAAACTCCATTCTCTTTGATACTGCACTAGAGTGAATTTGACACTACTATTTTTAGACGAAAAAGATTCATATTGTTACTTGAAAATTGCGCTAAGAAAAAAAAGCTGAATGAAGACTGTGAATGTGGTGCAAAATGGTTCTATAAAGTCAACTAGCATAGCTGTAAACATAATTTGGCTTGTGTTCTATCCACTTAAATGTGTTTGAAGCATAATAGATCAGGCTAAATAATGTTTATGATTCAGATTCTACACTATTTCAAACACTTTGTTTATCTGAATCAGGCAGTGAAAAACTATGACAGAGAAAAACATGCATTCCGTTAAGACATTCTATGAAATATAGATTTTAATCACTAACATGGTTGGATATTGGACATATATTTGCATTCTCAAGAGTCTGACCCCATTAAATAAACAAAAACTGCTTGATAAGAATTTCTGAGGTTTCTAAGTTCAGCAGTGGGTAAAGCAGCAGACTCATCTCAGCAACAATGATGAAGCTGTACAAAGCATCAGAGCACAAACAACACACATGTTTTGTGGAAAATGAATGGGGGAATAACTGAACTATGATGAAGGAGCAACTGTGGCAGAAAAATACAGCATGCAAACCAAAAGATGGATGAGAGCTAAGAATTAAATAGTGGAAGAGCATGTCACGCAGAAATTAAGGAGAGGGCAAAAGCAAAATAGATTTATAAATAATGTTTTTTTGTTTTTGGAGGAAACTCTCATGCAAACCACACTAGTCAGAGAAGTTTGGGTTCTCTGAAAAGGCTGCCAAACAAACTCCTGATCTTCCATAGTTTCTCAGACATCCCCTACCCCCACACAGCGAGGCTGGAATTTCCTGTTGATGGGCCTGTGCAGACGCCCACTCTCCAACGGAAAACTGACTTTGAAGATGAGCATGAGACACCAATACAAAATAGAAATGCTTGGCATGGCAGGGCCCTCTGCTTATATCTGGAAGATGTAAAGTGCTGCCATATTTTTCTTTTGACAGCAGCACCAGAGGGACAGGCTTTGACTGGTCACACACACACATAACAAAGGGAGAATACACAAATGTAACTAAAGGGGACAAAAAGCAAATTTGGACAGCACTTCGGCTCCTTTGACTGTGTTTCAAAGAACTCAAAAGTCAGCAACTGCTGGGATTGTTGCGTCGACAGAGGTTGTTGAAGAAGAGCAACTGATCAAGGCCTGTTTTCTGTCTGCACTGGAAGACAAGTGGTCACAAAAGTGCTCGATGTGGTGAGGCAGTTCAGAGGACAAGGGGCGTATTGAGGCTGGGGAAAAGGGATAGATGATACCAACGTGTGAATATACAGCCCCAAAACCCAGCCTCCTCAGGTTTCCTTAACAAAGCTCCCATTTTGCAAACCCAACCCCCCTCCTCATCTTGCACACAGATGCACGTCCCTCCTCAGCTTCTTGTTCCATTGTGCTTGCCTGGCCATTTAAATGTGCTCTCAGCATGCCCTTTTATGTTATGGCATAATGTTGCATGTAACGGTCGGCTGCCATTAGGGCTGCTGGATACACTCTTAACTGCCAGCCCTCTGCTTATGTGATGTAATAGTGGAGTGTTTTCAGGAAGCACTGAGGGGGGGGATGGGGTTGAGGGGCATTGTGTTTTCCTACACCCCTCCTTCTGTTTTTGTTCGGTTGAGTGACTCATCAAAAAAAAAAAAAGCCCCTCTGCACTCTTTTCTCCCCTTCCAAGGTCTGTCCAATATGAAAGCAGCCCTGGAGAGAGGAGGACAAAGGGACACACATGTGACACACTAAGACCATTTGGGATCTGGGTCAGGATAGTGGGCTGGTCCTAGAGTCTGGCTTTTGCTAGCAGATGACTGCTGAAAGTTCATCCCTCATAAGGAACTATATGCAAACCTGTAACAAGCTAAAATGTGTAAGTGTTCTTTTAAATGTGAAAAAAAATATCTCCTCTTTGTCTGTACACACATGACAAGAGGCCATGGTAAGGGGCTGCTTCAGTGTCAGGGCTGGGAGCAGAAGGCAGCATTCATATGCAGATACCCCACCATGTGTGAGGGAGAAAAGGGGTTCCCCTCTACGCTACAACATAGTTGCACAATTCCTCACAAGCACAAAACAAACTCACACAGACATGCCTAACGCTGTCCAGTGACATTCCTAAAAACCCCTCTGTCTTATGTCTGATCCTCTCCACAATAGTTCCAGGCATTCAAGAGCAGTTTAAATGACCATGTGAGTCTTCACACAGACTGTAAGCTGAATCAAACTCTACATTTATCTGCTTTGTGCATCAAAAAGTAAAAGGAAAAGTGTGAATTTTGCATCAGATTCTTTGATATGGCTGAAAAATAATCAACATTAAACAAGGCTAGCCTTTAGACTTTAGGACTACATGCTAAAGTAAGCTATCCAGTCAACAGGTAGCCGGCTGGAGGACTAGTAATAGCGAGCACTGCTAACAGATGTTGCAGTGAGCACTGGCCAGGATTTGACCTTACTTGATTGTTAACATGGTCACGCAAGGGGGCTAGGAATTAAAAACAGCCAGCATATGTGATATTAATCTAAAACTGTCTGCCTTGACTGTGTGCGGTGGACTAAATGAACTAAACAGAATTCCTTTTACGCTTTAACATGAAGCAGAGTAGGACTGTTGAGGCAAGAAACTGTTAACAGGGTTACTATACACTTCTAGAAATCTAACTTAATTTTTTTTTACCCAAACTAAAAAAAACATTGATACTGATTGTGGCATGGCCAAACATAAGACAGGATACATCAGTCTTGTGTATTAAATGTTTGTTTTTCTAAAATTTGCAGAAATGCTGCCTTACTAAAGTGAGCTTGTTTTCAATGTTTTCATTACAATATTGAGCTGCAATTCTGTCTCATGAGAAGGAAAACATGAACATGGACAGAAAACCTTTCAATGGTTTAGTTAAAAATATCAAACTGAAATGTTTTATGTCGCAGCTTTAAAATATCCCATAACACAGTAAGGCCAAACAAACACTACAAGATCATATGGTTTTCACATGCAACCGAGCAATATTCAATCACAGAAGCAAGCTGGCAACAGCAGGAAGCAGAACTGAAACGGTCATGGCAGTGACAGCTTACCAACAGCATAAAGTGAGCACAAGAAAGAGAGGACCGCTATGTTGATTTGTGGCAACAACTCAAGTATTTATACAACCCCTGTAAAACATCCAACAACCGATCGACAAAAGGAATAGTTGGACTATTGGTGCGTTCCAGTTGGAAGTCGGAATTTCCGAGTTCCGAGTAGGAAACTACAACTGGAACGCCCCGTGAGGTCAGAATTTTCTACTGGGAACTCAGGGGAACCTCGCCACCCCCCAGTTGACAATCGAAGGTGGCTGCCCCAAGTGTAAACAGACATTAAGCTCCTCTCATGATCTATTTGTTAGCACTCTGTCTAGTGTGAGTCACTCTAAGTCAGCTGTATACACAGTATTGTTTGACTTATATTTACAAAAATTCTGCCATAGTGATATTTACATTTTTCATGTGATATTTGTGAACAACAAGGCAGGGTGTGCTAACAGCAGCTAACAATAGCCTGGTAGATTGGCATGTTTTTCTCCGACTTCAACTGGAACGCCGATAAGTCGGAGATGACGTCACTCCCAGTTCCCTCTTCCCAGTTCTGAGGTAAATGGAACGCAGCATATTACTGCTACTGCAATGGATGTCCAAGGCAGCTGTGCAGGGATGATACTGTTTGTTCATTAGCACTGAGCTAGTTCTCTCAACTAAATGCCTACGAGTGCTCACTGTGTTCATGGATTATTGCTGCTAGTAAAGTCTGTATCAACCAAAACTCAACGTTTCACACAATGTGATAATTTTGATGAACAAATTTAACTTGTATGATTTTTTAAGCTGAAATGTAATTGTCCAGAGTAACAACCTGAAACTAAGCTACTATAGAACTACAGTGCAGAGGTTCAACTTAGACACAGTCACAATATTTCCAGCATATAACGCCACACCGTAGCCTCTTGTTTGAGAATTTCCTTTCAATCGAGTGACCTGATCAATCTGCCTTGCTGTGGCATGATGTTAGAATTATTGATTGACATTTCATGCATTCATTGATTGATGAGCTTAAAAATGATCAGAAATGTCTGAATTGGGCCCCGGCCATATTGTTGTCCTTATTAGGAGTTCATCAGCAACTGTCTTTTAAATACACAAATGCTTGAAAGTCAGCAGCAGGGCCATTTCAGGTGAATTTTAGTATTTTGAATTCAACATGAGAATCCTGTACACTTTTGTGCATCACCAACCTTTTTTCTGGCATTTATTCATTAAGCCCTTTAACAATCCCATATCACTTCAGCCTTGGGAATTGAAAAGTTCATGTTTTTGGACTTGTTCCTGCACTACTCCTTTCTTCCTGCTTGTCATCATGTTCAACAACAATGAATTCATGTGGGACCACACAGGACTATGAGCGGCAAAAGTGAGGACTCGGCTTGTTGGGCATTAAGTTTATATTTGTGTGATGTGTTGTGTTTGCCATCTTAAGTACACAGCTCACTATGGGAACAAAATGCAATAAATGTCACTTTTTTGTTATGTGTGGGTAAAAAATTGTGTGTGCCAGGCTTTTATTAATGTAACATCTAAAATATGAGCCCCCTTATTTGTTAAAATAAGTCTTGTTCTATATATTGTATGGCCTTGAATTTGAAAAACAAACTCAAGACCTCAAGTATTTTCAAGGATCTTTAGGGCCCCTGTGCTCAAGAGTCATCTTGATGACAAATTAAAACAGTTCCTGCAAAAAGTCTGGAAATAGGTCTAAGCATTTTATTCTTGACGCAATACTAAATCTGCTTCCCGCAGCTGATGGATTCGGCATCTAGGTCAGAGTAAATGCAGTGCACAGAGAAAGAGAGCAGCAAGCAGGACTGTTTATACACCGAGTATTCTTATGGATTTTCCCTTTAAATAGAGCACACAGCATATGAACGCTCTGCCAACTAAGAGGGGAACAAACATATCCTACGAATTAAGACTGGAAGCATCTCAGAGAGCACATTTTACAGAAAAAGAAACATTTCAAACACAAAATGGTCGTCCGTGGCTCCCTTGCATGCACACTCAAACAGTCAAACACACTTCTCTTACTCAACGCTGAACGTGAGAGGGCTCAAGATAGAGCAACTGAGCAGGGATCCAGCTTTTGAAGCATAAAGGAGTGAGTCATGATGACCTACATAGGCTATGGGGAGAGAGTGAGAGAGAAAGAGAAGGGGGTGGGGGGGTTGGGAGAGATTCCTTCCGCATATCAAAGTGTTTACTTGGCTCTGCATGCGCCTTCTCTCTGGGAGGGAGGGAAGGGAAAAAAGGAAAGCTAGAGGGGGGCAGATAACGTTGGGATGGAAAAGAAAATGAGAGGACAGGAAAGAGGGAGTTAAATGTTACAATGGCTGTCACTGCTGCTTCCTCCCTTGATCTCTACACTTTATTGCACACAGAAAGCTCAGCCAAGAAATTTCCCAGAATCCACGCTCAGAGCAAAACGCACTGACACCTGGGCTTGCACAGACACACACTGCTCCTGCTTAAAAACAGTGCATGCAAAAAGCAAACACTGATATAAATGCTGAGCTGCAGGCGCCGTGTAAAGAAAACTGATAAGCGCTGTGATTTGAATGCATGTGGAGGGCTCTGCGGAGTCTCCGGAATATCTCGGCTTGAAAATTCTCTCCAATACTAAGGAAACCAGCAATATTCCTGGCTGATCAATAAGCACTGCAGAGAGATCCAGTTCCCTTTGAAGCCGAGCCGTGGATCTGGTTTCCTAATCACCTCCACCACTGCACCCTGTTCCTCCTCCTTCTTCTCTTGTGTCCCTCCCACAGATTTTCCAATACAATGGAGCACTTTTCACACTACATGTGGGCCTGAGCTTGGTCCGACTGTTTGGGAGAAGAGAGGGGGGTAGTAGCATCAGAGAGAAGCACTGACCGAGTAAAGGAGAACAAGGAGAAGTGGTAGCACAGAGGGGAGGACTATTTTAGTGGAAAAAAGACAACACAAGGGCCTATCATTCAAGTCCTGCAGCCATATCCTCTTTTAGCTGAAAAGCCTCCAGATCAAGTAAATGGTTCTTATCTGTGTATAATATTATATATATATATATATATCTGTGTATAATATTTATATGTGTATAAACCTCCTCATTTGCTTCCAGTTGACATGAAATGATGTAACTTGAATATTAAAGCAGTAAAAAGAAAGACTGTTAATGCACAGGTAATGGGAGGGCGAGAAGGACCACAGACAAACACTGCTGACTTCTTGCTGATTGATTGATGATACACAAGGGTCATCTTGATAATTGTTTTCTGTACAAGAATAAATGGTTGAAACTTTACCATAATTATAACATTTGATAAACTTCAAGTAAAACTAATGTCATACCTGTACCTGTTCAATAGGGATGCACAACAATATTGGTATATTTTTGGCACTAGAAGATGATAGCTTTATTACTGATTATTGGTACTGACATGTAAAATGTCAGCCCTTATTTCCATCATGAATAATGACAATATATTACATGAATTAGCTGCAATTTGGGTAAAATGTACCACATTGCTCTTCTTTAAAGGTTACTGTTCAAAAGACATTTTATATGACAAACACAAAACACAAATAATCTTGATTTTCATTGCTTAATATCCAAAATACAGCAAAAGGGTACAATTCAAGGTAAAATTAAATGACCGTTCTTGTTTACTCCAACATTAAAAACACAATCTTCGACGACCAGTAAAGGGAAAGTGCAGACAAACTGCTACACCCTGTCTTCTCTATACAAAAATTGTCAACATTTTCACAAATATAGAGGGTAGACTAACAACAATTGGTGTTAAGAATGCAGTAAGATGCTAACATGTAGCTGAGAAGTTTCAGTTTTGTTCTTAGAGAATGTTCACCATGGGCAGTGAAGATCTGCTGATATCACAGAAACAGTAAGAGCTGGGACATTAGATATTTAACAAAGAAAAAGCTGCATAGTTACAGCAACTGGTATCATATCACAGAGCATTCATTCAGGTAACAATGAATTTTTAACCCAACTTGTTTCCTTTTCCATCAGTTTTTACTCAAAGACAAATGAGTTAAGAGCCACAAACTGAAACTCGTCTGTCTAATAAAGCTGTTTCCTGAACTACAAGTGTTGCTGGAGCTCCTTCGAATACTTCAAGCTTGCTATCCATGCATCTTGAAAGTGTTGTGGTAGCACATCTGACAGTTGTTTAAAAGAAAAAGCAGCAAGCCTGAGGGTCCAGTGGTCTCACCAATGAAACTAAAAATTTTAAGTTGGCAAATACACCTTTGTTCTTGTCTGATGGACTGAGTCTGGCCACTTTGCATCGTCACTTTAATTGCAATTTTAGGATTTGTCTTCGGTTTAAATCACATTTGAATAACTGTTTTCCTTTTCATTTGATTTACATGAAACATGACTGAAGTAGTAAATGTCACACTTTGAATAAATATATATACATGTAAAAGTGGCAGCCAATCAATTTTCAGATATACATGCATGTCCATTTAAGGGTTAAGGCAACAAAAGAAAAGCTAGCGAGTTGAAATAGTGAGAGAAATCAGCTGTTTGACTGGCAGCTGGTGCTTGTGGAGAGTCCTGCCATTACTGGCACACCTGTAAACCAGAGTTTACAATCTGTACCTCTACAGCTATTTATATCTGGATGAAATAAACCATTGTAAACTTTTGATTGACATTTTATTGCCTGGGATTATTTTCAACACACTCTCGCTACTGCTTTTGTATACTCTGATGTAGTCTATACAGCTGATTGGACTTGAATTCAAGATAACAAAATTCTTTAAACAATACTCTAATTTAAAAAGAGACAGGCTTTCTCTTCCCCCACCGTCTCCTTTCCCTCTCTCTTCTGTTTTGTGCTGCATCACCATTAAATGTGGCCATGGGAGCTCTGCCAAAGAGCTGTAAACTGCCATCCACAAGAGGATGGCTGCAACCAAAACAACCAGCTACGTCATCCCTCCAAGTACATTTTTGTCCACTAGCTTTCACTCTCACACACGTACACGATCCAGGACTATCTTAGGATTTGTATCCAAATGAAAGCCTGGACCATTTGCTCACTTATAAACAGCACAAATGAAACAAGAGAATTGCAATGCACTGAAGGCAACTATATCATTGTTTTCACTGAGGCTGACCCTGATATGGTTGGTCCATGACATGGCTGATGAGCTCTATTTGGCCAAAACCTTTAAACAACTACACAAGTTACTTTCATACTTTCAACTGCCAAAAATGAAAAGCTGAATAATTACAAAAAGTGGATTGATTGGAGATTTATCAAGTTTATCCTCCTTTGATAAAACACAACAAGCATGGAAACACACAGCCATTGCTGCAACTACTGTTCTTTCTTCTCCTTCTCTCTTTCTCACTTATGCTCACTCTAACTCCCTTGCAATGGAGATCTTATAACAACACAGCACTGCGATCTGTGCTCAGATAGCAGCATGTGGTCGGCGGTATAGGGTGGGATGCTACTTTTCACCAGACACATATATTATTTCTTCTTAATCTTGTACTTTACAAGTGGTTATTAGGTGGTGCAAGAACAGGTCAAAAAATGCAAAAGTGAGTTAGTATTTTGGTAGCCTGTGGATCCAAATGCCTACAGCATACAATATTTTACTATTGCTCTTTGGTTAAAATATATGAAAAAGGGTTGATTATGAAAACCTGCAAACAAGATCAGAGCATTTTATTTTGCATCTGATATCATCCCCTTTTGAAATTCAAACTACTTTGTAAAAGGATGGTTGTAATCAAGATCATTACTGATCCTTTTTAATAAACAATCATACATATACATGTTGGAGAATTGGAGTTAGCTGCTAAGTTCAACCACCATGTTGTAGCTTCATAATAGCTTGGTGATTTCTTCTTACTCTCTACTTCTATTTTTAAGCTTTAATAGTTGTGCAAGTTCCTATCAGCAATAATCCAACAAAACAGGGAATAATTATGAAGCCTTTTAACTAAAAAACTATGCCCAGGATCACTCTATTTGGGCTGTAAACATAGATGAACATACATATATGGTTATTAGGTTTTTTTGTGTGTTTTTGTGCAATCAAATGCAGATTATTATGGCTACATGAACATCTGTCAAAGTAAGCCAATTAGATAACTTTTATTTCCCTTTTTTCTAATGACCGATCAATTGCTAAGTGTATGAAAGTAATTTTGGTCATTTCTCTGCAGTTGATTACACCCCTTGTGCTTACTAGCATTTAGTTGCTGGGGTTCTTGTTGAACAGGGTGGGGAATGGGGCAACAGGAGTGAGGAGAGAAATGCAGGGTGTGGTGTGTATGTGAATGTGTGTTTTTGGGTGGTGTTTAGGAGGTGAAGGGGAAGGGAAGATGAGGTTAGGAGGGGGGAGAGGGAAAACAGAGGAGGCAGCTGGGGGGTGTAAGGAGGGGAGGGGGGGTGAGACGCACTAAAAGGACTGGTGAATTATTGATGAGAGCCAGCAGGCTGGCCCACAGTCCTAATGCACAGACACACACTAAAGGTGCACGCAGGCATTCACAGAGGATGGATATTGTTACACATTACATCAGCCTGTGCCTCCTCCCCTCTCTTCTTCGTCTTCTCCATCAGCCACCACCCATAACTTCAGCCTCAATTCTGCCTGTCTATCCTCCTGCCTTTTTCCCGAAACCTGTCTCCTATCCTCTGTCACGCCATCCCTGCTACATCTTTCACCCTCCCCCTCCAGCTGCACTCGCACACAGTCTGCTTGTAAATCCTGCAGGATGATGAAAACTTCTATTAGTGTAAGCATTTCTCTGCCATGCCTCTTGTTTTTATCGCAATTGTAAAAGTAAACAACTAAGAATTGTTGCCTGGGCTGAGGTACACAACTTGGGGCACGTGAACCACAACAACTGAGTTCATGTAGGGGCTAGGGAGCCTCTACATTAACAACGCTCCAACAATGCTATGTGCTGGCCAAGCACTGCACATGCTGGTGGACACAACTATTCCACACAAATACAAAGGGGGGACTGAACCAATCCGAGTGCCACCCCGACTCTGAGCTGAGTGTGTGTGCGAGTGTCTTTGTGTACGTGCAAAAGGGAGAATGAGAGAGAGGGAGAGACAGGGGGAGAGTGTTAACGTCATGGGGCCTGCAGGAAATGTTGTGTCTGAGTCTAAAAAGCAAAGGGGAGGCACAAAGCTGAGGGCAGAGCGAGAGATGGGGAGAAATTAGGAGTAACAGGGAGACAATAAAGCAAAAAGAGGTGAGTGCAGGGTTGCTCTGTTTCGTTGCATTTATGTTGCAAGACAGGAAGCAGCTTATATTCTGATGGCATGCTGTTGTTTGGACACTTATCCAGTTCTCATAAGAGCCTTAGCAACCAGCTCAAACCCTGCCACACAGAATGACAGACATATTGGTCCATACATGTGCAGAAATTTCAACATCTCCAGATATGACAGATTTTTGTCATAAAGCATCTGCAAGGCATAAAAACAGTGGAGAATGAAACAGAAAATAAAACCAGAAAGTTTGGTGCTGTGCAGCTTCTGCTTGATTAAGTCTGTTCTGACAAATGGCCAGATCAAGACACGACATTCTAGGGACTGGAACCAATACAGTTTTTTTTTCTTTATCCTGCCCTTGATGATGTGTGAAATTTTTTGAGGGAAAAAAAATAGGCCTCCCTTAGTTTTCTGCACCAACATCACACACAACACTCCTAATATCTCATACCGTGCTGTGTTAGCAAATGTTTCAGCATGTTACTGGTGTTTCTGCCCTTGCTTGAAGTTACTGAACCATAAATATTCGATGTAATGCAGTTGGCACTATTTTGTGTAAATTTAAGATGTATTTTTGACGGCTTCTGCTTAACTCTTTCACTCTCATTTGTGCTGACTGCCTCTCATTATTTAGCAAAGTGTGCAGATCTATTTGTCCCAATCTGTCCTTTCCTGAGCCCCCTCTAGTTGCACCTAAGAAGAGTCAACTACCCCCCCGAGGACCTACACATAGAAATGATAATGATTGAAAATGACTTGCTGTGCAAAAAAATAAATACAAAAACATAATTGCTCAGATCATGGCCCCTGTGTTGCTTTTTGTTGAAGTGAGGAGATGAATTTTGCACCAGAAATGGTTGCAAGCAGAAAAACAACAAACTATTTACAGCAGAGGAAAGTCTGGGAAACCATGCAGAATTAGAGAGAAGAAAACTGGAGATGTTCCTTTTCCTCGTTGACTGCACCCAACTTTTGACAATTCAGAGGTCAGCAGTGTCTTCATGCCACATTAAGTATTGGCTCAGCTCTTTTGGTACTCTACTGGAGGGGATACAAAAACTGTGCCATGTAAAAGACACAATCCTTAATAGGAACTTCAAACAAAAATAAAGTTGAGTCAAGCTGATATCACACAGATGAAAAGCCCCATAAGTAACAAACAGAGCAGCTATAAAGAACCAGGCTGACACACCAAACTCCTAAACCTGGAGGGCACACTGGGGTTTGATATGTGGTTGAATAAATAAACAGTCAGTGCAGATTTGACAACTTAATCAGATATGTCTTAGACACACACCCATATAATTTAAGACCTCTTTAGAGTGAGAATAAGAACATTTTATGACAATTTATGACCTATACTGTAAAAGAAATGGCTTTTAGATTTTGGAAGACTTTAAAAAAATCTCCTTGGACCCTTATCTTGTCATTTCAGTGCGCCTGCACACAGTTCGGGCTCATGTTTACACATATGCATGCAGGACACTGTCTGCTGAACTGAGTAAAGCTGACCTGCATACTGAGCTGCCGAGCTCTGCCTCAACATTGTTTTTGCCTTTGGAGCTCTGGTCTGCCCTTCCCCCATACCTCTCTCTCTCTCTCTCTCTCTCTCTCTCTGCTCTCAGTTTCCCCTCCCCCTGACTGCGGCAGGCAGGCAAGCAGGGCAGATGGTATCCTAGCAAGCAGAATGACCCTGATGTTCCTGCCCCTTGTTTTGATCCTGCAGTCCTGATTGTCCAAGCCTAATCCTACACTAGCCAGAGCTGCTGGACCACTGCCAGCACTCTTATTAAGCACACAAAAGCTTTTCATTACAGCCGGGGTGCTAGCTAGCTCATCAGCCTACACACACTACCTCTATACTGCCACTCGGCTGCTTTCCTTGATTTTTTTTCCCTCTCCAGTTTACATCTCAAACTTCTTCACTCAGAGGTATTCAACAATGAACCTCTCCTCCATGCTTGGTCTAGTTCAAACAGCTCTCCATATTCCTCCTCTCCTGCTCCTCAAGTTTGTTTACAGCTCGATTTTGATAACACTCTAATAATACCACCCAACTGTGGACATTAGATACTGTTAGTGTAGCACTTACGCCATAACTATGACAGATATCACACTTAAAGCATGGAAAAGTAGATTTAAACAGCATTAGACACCGATTGAGGTCAGACCACAATGCTTTCAGCACAGAGGGCGTCCAGCTTTAAAAGATATCAGAGTAAACAAAGCAGGACAAATACAAGGTGATATGAAGTGAAGAAAGACAAGAGGATGGAATTTCTCACACAATCAAAATGTGTGACTGGGTCTGACATGATATGTGATCAAGAATGAGATTGGCTCTGCTCAGTATGAGTGAATTCATTGTGAGCAGGGATTACAGCAGGATAAGACAAATGTTACACACAGTCATGCTTTACATGCGAGCTGCACAACTAACTTCCAACTTCCTCTTTGAAATATCACATTCATTTCATGTCCTTTACCACTAAAGGAAATTGTATCAAAATGTAAGGTGCACTGTAAGCACATGGTAATACATGCTTGGTTTACTTTAGATTTTTGTTGAATAGGAACGGGAATCAAAAAACAATTTCAGTCGAGAATCAATATCCACAAGTGGCATTAATACAATTTTTCTTTATGCTTAATAATTCCCTTCTCAATTCCTCCCACATAATTCAGTATGGCTTTCAAATAAAGGACAATATGCTGTTATTGGAGGCAGTCAGCAGAAATTATAATGAGGCAAGAAAAACTAAAAGTACTTTCCGAGTACTTTCAAGATGCATTTAAACAAGAAAATCTAAAGCACCCTGCAAAGGAAGTTAAGTGAAAAATGTATAAAAATCCACAACAATCAGGATGGTAACATCAGTACCTAGTCATAGTAAAGAGATAACAGTATGCTTTACACACATTTATTTGGGTTTTGTACGTCAACAGAATGTGACAAACCACAGGAAAAAGAAAAAAACTTCATCCATCAAATTTCTCACCTTTATGTAGACTTTTCAACCATTTTAAATGCAACAATTAAACTGAAGCGCTTACAAGGATCTCAAGCACCCTTCCAAAGCCAGAAGATGTCAAAGATGTGATCATGGCAGATAGGACAAGGATAAAGTTAAGGCTGAATTAAACATGATTTAACAACCGGTGCAATATCCAGAGCCTGCTGGAAACACATGCAGACACACAGCACAACACCTAACATCAGGTGTGCTGTGTGTCTGACATTGTTGTCACAGAAAATCTGGGTACACTGAAATTTAACACATAAAAATCCCCAAAAAACAAGGAAAGAGATAAAAAGTCAGGCTGATAACTGAAGACGGATAACTGCATTGGAATTGATAAAACCTTCTACAGGTTAAGGTCACATCATGTGATCCAAAAACATTGTACATGCCATCAATGAATAATAGTTAGCTCCAAACATCAATGATCTGTTTTATTGTCAATTACTAAAGCTAAATAACACTTTATTTTAACAACAAAGGGATAAATTAAATGTCAGGACTTAATTCCCTGTGAGCAGCACAGTGAGAAGGCTGCAGCTTGTTATGGCTCTGTGCGTGTTTTTCTCAGGGCTTAGCGATACACTCTGAAACACTCGCTCATTCTTGCTTCCTCCTCCTCCTCCTCTCGCTACTCTCCGTCTCTCTGAGCTAAAATCAAAGATTATGACTGAGAACTCAACGGCATGTTGCCTAGCAACCTACACAAGAAAGCCTCACTACATCAGATCACATGAGGGACATGTATTTGCCCATGCACACCCAACCACACACAATAATATGGGGTTTATGCTTCCCCGAGGCCAAATCCAGAATAACTGTTATGAAAATAGAAGCAATATATATGAAAGGGCTCTATTTTTCGAATGAAATGACAAACTATTTGTACCCAAGTCAAAGAAGAGGCCATGCTCATTCTGTGTAAGTCTATTTTTATTCAAGTAAAAAGAGCTTTACTGGCATGAGGGTTGTAATACATTATAGTCAGAGCTCTTCATTTACACAATAAATAATAAAATACACTGACATTGATAAACATTAATTAATGATAAGGAATGCATTAGTATTATTATCATAGCAAAGGTAAAAAATCAAATAAAGACTTGAAAAGCACTCGGAGAGCACAGACCTCCGCCAGCACCACAGTCCCCACCCACATCGTGATTTTCACCATAAATATTAGTCCTATCTTCATTTCGTTTTAATCTTTAGATTCCTTGACCATGAGGACATACTGTTAGTTATTGGATTCATAATGAAATCTATTTTGTTTCAGTAGTTATTCCCAAAAATCCCATTTTTCTTCATGGCAAATACAGATGGTGATCTGGATCAGTTCCAAAATCTAATCATTTGTTCCTTGTCCCAATCTGGACATTCCCTGAAAATTTCATCAAAATCCATCCATACATTTTTGAGTTATCCTGCTAACAGAGAAACTAATAAACTAACAAACACACAAACTACGGAAAGAACGAGCAAACGCCAGAAATAACATAACCTCCTGGCTGAGGTAATAAAAAAGTTAATTAATTCATAAAGTGTGGTTGTGTGTCTAATTTTGTGTGCATGTTTATACGCATTAATGAGAGCATTAGTGTTGCGTTCAGGTGCCATTGTTGTCTTCAGGTCTTCTCTTATATCTCAGTTTTGCATTTCTCCTGGTAAATGTGGGATTTCTGAGTATCATGTGTATTTGTATACTTAAATTCTGTGCGTGTTATTTTGGGAGAGTGTTTCTCTCTCACAGCCTGACACTGGGGTGAACCCTGTCTCTACCTGTTGGACGTCACAGTGGGGGCCGACTCCGCTCTGCTCTCTTTGTGACTCCATAATCTGTGGTCGCTGAGGCTGCACGTCTTCAGAACTTTTCTCATCTCATCTCTGGCAGTGCTCAGGTTATCTGACAATTTGCATTCTCTGGTTAAGGCCAAATAACATTTTTGTTCATTATGCGTTGCTTCTTTCAGTTGACGGGAATTTCTTTTGTTGGTTGATAACATCAGAAGGTCTAATGAGACGGCTGTTGAGGTCCTGAGGTTGTGTTGCGTGGTTGCTGTGGTCCTGGTACTCTCTTCGCTTTGTGCTGTACTGCTTTTATGAGAACAGACAGCAGCTTCAAGGCCAACCTGTTTCAACTCTTTAGAAAACTTGTTTTTTATTTGGCATGGATCACTGCGGGGATTGAGTGTGTTGCTAGGTAGAGACAAACTAGAAATACAATGTAATGAAAAACAGGAACGTGAACAGTGAGAGCAACAGAAAGAAAAGCATTGTGCAACAGACACTCCTCAGTTTGAAGACAGGTCATAAAGAGGGCCACTATTACACTTTTACAGCCCCATGTTTACTAATACAAAAGGCTCAGGGCATAGACCAGCTAGCCGTTGCCCAGGTCAACCACAACATTTATTTTAAGATCCTCTCAACCTGAATTTTACAGCTTATTTAAAAATTAACCTCGTAGTTGCTGGAACTGTTATTTTGTCACATGCATCTAGTAGATTTTTTACAGAGATTCTTTGGAGACAGTCGGCTTATCAGCATGAAGAGGTTGAGTCGATGCAGATGATGCAAGACAGCTCCAACCAGACAAGCTAACCTTCTGTACTTAAGAATCCATCAGTTGGAATATGCCCTGGCTTTGTGTCGCAGCTGCTGCATTGCAATAAAAGTCCTGCTGAACCCGACCCGGCAAAAGCTTTGGATTACCAGCAGACCCTGCCCCCGCTCTCGAACACACAACTTTACTGTTAATTTTTCAGTCACCTGCTGCACTGAGCTACTGCACTTTGCTTTTCTAGCATCACGGCAGATGATAGCAGAGGGTTTGAGGTATCTAAGTGTATGCATTCACATATCTTGCTGCAGTATATTTCCTCTTATTGCATCTCATTGCAGACACTCGCACACATCCACACTTATCTCTCACTAGACACCTGAGAGGATTACTAACTAGATCTGTTCAATAGAGTTAGCCTCCCTGATATGTAGGGATGAGTCTGGTGCTGTCTGTGTGGAAAATGCCACCTTATCTCTTCATGCTGTGTTGGTTTAAAAATATAGGACTGAGTATTCAAACATACACATACACACGATGATAATACAAGGTACAACTAGCATTAATTCAGCCACATTTCAACAAATAAAGGCAAAACCTTGAGCAGCTCAAACACAGTAAAAACTATTCTAACAGAGCGTATGGGGATATGGACCAAAACTCATACCTCCATATATTTCTGAAGTTGTGATAAATCATAACTAGACTGTGGTCATGTTTGTAAGTGTGACTTTTGAGTGAGCAGGCCTAAGCAGGACACATAACAAAACTCCAGACGAATCAGCCAGCGCTGGCTAGCACGTTGGTCTAGGTAAATTTTCAAAAGACTGGTTTCTGTGAAGTTTCAAGATCACTCACGCTGAAGGATCAAAAGTGTCACTCAAAAAACTGACCCTAAATAATGGCCCTGACAAATGATAGCAGACTGGCTACATTCAGCTACAGCCATCAGTGAAGTGAAATGAATTAGACACAAGCAAGGTGGCAAGCAGCACTCTAATACACCTTTTCTCCATCATTCTTTCACAGGGCACTCTTTTAAGTACAACAGCTTCAAATGATTTAGCAAATAAATGTTGAAGGGTACTGGATTGATTAAAATGCCCATATATGTGTAGACAAAAACTTCTGAGCAAGTCATAATGAGATGTTTTTGGAGATACCATCGTAAAAGAAAACAAAACTAACTTGTATGATGGGAGCTGGCTCTATTTCAAATGCTTTCCTTTTTTTCTTTCCACTGATGATTGAAAGACATTAAATAAGTGAACAGGATGGTACAAAAAGAAAAGCTGTTTAAATTCAAAAAGACTGGAATGTTTTACTCAGCTGGGTCAAACTATTTGGATGTCTAAATATAGCTGGGATTCCATTTACAACATACAAGGCTGAATGGATGTTAATATACATACTTTTTTACAATATGTTAGACCAGTGGGAGAGTGATTTAATTAGGGCTGCAACAACTAATCGACTACATCGATTAAAATCGATAATTAAGTTCGTCGTCAACTAATTTAATTATCGATTTTCATCGGCAACAAATCATGGGTAGATTGGTCCATGAAATTGTAGCTTACAGTAGGTTAGTTTGGAGGACACGAGCCCGCTCTCTTGCGGTAAGCTACTGTGAGAGGTGCACATGCGCACTAGCGACCTTCACTGCGCATAACAACATGCAGAAGGATTCAAAATGGCGGTGTCCATGGCAGCATCACTTCGTGAACGATCAAAAGCTTCCAAAAGCCGGGGGCATTTCACGCTCAATAAAGCAAAGCAAACGATCACTTGCAAACATTGCAAGGCTGACTTCCTCTGGCATGGGAGCACGACCTCTATGAAAGAGCACTTGCCGAGAAAGCACGTCGGTGTGTTGGAGACGGACGAAGACTCGCCTCGGTATATATTTGTTACATTCAGCGGCACCTCATTTTATTGAATACTTTATAGACAAGACTGCTACTACTTTGCCTGCTGTTTCAAGAAAAAAAATAAGTTTGTGAGCATTTATTTAAACAACATACAAACAAGTCTATTGTAACGCCCGTTGGACGAAAAAATAAAGGTGACTCCAGCTTGCAAATATACCTGCTTTTATTTAACAGTCACTGTGGGCCGTGACCACGCAAACTACAATTTCAATTCACAAACAAAACAGTGAGTAGTAATCTCCAGAGCTCCTGCTAGTGGCTCTCTCCCTCCTCGCTCGAACCCACATATCTCTCCCCTTCTGAACTCTGACCCGCTCGCCCCGCCTTCCTGGTCCCTTCACTGGCCATCAATTTTCAGGAAACATTAACATCCACATTGAAGACATAACAAACAGTAGAACTGCTACACTATTAATGTATTTACAGTTTTGCACAATGAGTCAAGAAAGAAAAAAGCTGTGATAAAATATTATTAATGAAGGAAAAATGATTTTAATTGCCTTTATTGTTGTTTAGAAAATACCAAAAACCACTTTAAGCTAAATTGTAAAGGAAATTGCAAAAATGTGTCATTATCCGATTAATCAATTAATCGTTTAAGATGATCGTCCGACTAATCAATTATGAAAATAATTGTTAGTTGCTGCCCTAGATTTAATGCATGTTGATCCGTCTTAATGTATAACTTAAACACAAGAAAATCCAGCTGCTTGCTAGCCTGTGGGGGCAGTTTATGTTTGCTGCCAGCCCTTTCATGTTAAGCTAATGCCATAATGTCACAGTGATATTATTCTGCAAAGAAATTGTGCAAAAACTCAGTTCTAAATCCACATGGGTTGAATATCATGAGCAAATATGAAGCCAGCCACACAGTGTAAACATGTGCATGATGACAAAAATAAACTACCTGTCAGGGGGAAGATAAAAGTGCTATTTAATAACATAAAATCACTAGGGATGATAACACTGAGTTTTCGCAGGGAGCCTATACACCAATATTTATAAGGTTATTATGGTAAAAACTAAAGGTCAAACAACAGAAAACAAACGGTTGATAAATAATACTTGTACTGCTATTGAACGTATACATTCAGTGATGATAAAGTGAAGCATTATGATTCAAAATGCAAAGCCATCTGAAGTCCAGCAGACACGTGGTGAAATTCTTTGGAAATGTCAAAACACATCTTACTGAGGCCATGACTGTCTATCGACCTGTAAAGTGAGTGCTGCCTCTGAGCCTTGCAGTTCTTCTTTCCCCCCTGTTTTCCTCTCCTCTTTTCGCTGGCCTGTGACATCATCAGCGCTCCAAAGAGGCGCTCTATATTTAGCTGCTCACACCCCTGCTGGGTCTCACTACTCTGTCAATGCCTCGGCCCAGCTCAATCTCCCTCCCTCTCTGCCTCAGATGGCTAGTTTCTCCCTGTTTGCTGGGGAGGTTGGATGCTTTTAAAAGGAGAGGGAGAGAGGGGAAAGGGACAGAGCGGGAGAGAAATGACTGGAAGGGGAGACAAAGAGGAAGATGCTCATTGAAAAAGATGAAGGGGAGGGTTTAGAGGAGCAAGCAGAATGGTGTGAATAGCTGTGCTGTAAATCAGTCGCTCCATAAAATCTCCTTGTGAGAATGGCTCACGTGTTGCCTATAACGCCACACTGTCACAATGTGAGCCGGCATGCTCACACACTTAAAAAAAAAAGAAAACACAAAAAAATAAGCCCTGCAGAGCTCCACAATACTACACTGCACTCTGCTCAATGGCACATTATAAAATAGTCTGTGTGTGTGTGGGAGAGGGAGGATGGGGGCGGGTGCACCGTGTCTGTGACTGGCATTTCAAACATCCTCCCTGCACAAAATAACATCCTGGGAAGATAATCTGCGAGCGTGTGACAATTTATTCAGGCTCACGTTTCTGCAGAATGTGAAAGCCACTGAACGGTAGAGGGGAAGTGCAGGAGACCAATGAGTGCGTGCTGGTTACTTCTGCCTAGAGACACCCGGCTAACAGCTTCAACCACACATATAGAAAAGGACACACCACCTCATCTCATCTGCTCTTCTGTTTTCACCTCCTCATCCAATTGCTAGTACTTCTCAATTCTTTAAACCAACTGCTTTTGTTGCTGCCCATATTGCTAACTGCTCCTGAAACTACCCATCCCCCTTACTGCTGGTGGGGCTGCACAGTAAACTCAAGGGAGGCTGGCACTGAGTGGAATTAGCTGGAGTGTGATGCAGAAAAGGAGGGTTTATGGTGTTTTGGAAGAGTGAGCAGGAATGTACCATTTTATGGCCCCATTTCTACAGGTTTCCTCTGCTTTCTATGGTCTGCAGAAACCTGGAGGGTAAAGACAAGTCACCAGGGCAACACAGATTCTCCTCACCTGGTCTGACTGGCTGAAAGTTGTATCATCTGTTAAACACAGCCTCCATGTTGCACAGACAAAACTGCTAAAATACTGCAGATAATCTATATTTGCTCAGGGTTGGGCAATTAAGGTAGTAAGTAAAATATGAGTTTATTTTTAATTGAAGCATACCCAAAATCCATCTTATGCATTTCTCTAAAGTTTAACACAGTCACCCATCACTATTGACCGCAGCAGCTCTGCTTTGTGGCTGCTGCCTTGCTGTCAAAATGCCCCCAAACATGGATGTAAACAAGAACATGAAGAAATGCAATGGAACCAGCGGATATCATCAGTAGTGTTTTGTGGGTGCAACAGGGTTTGGCAGTATCGTGGTCAAAAAAGATAGATAAATGCTTTGTTAGATTATACTCACAAAAAATCATGGTAGTGGGTAACCATATTTAGCACAGAAATATGGACTTTTAACTGAGATCTGGACCAAAAGCTGCCAAAGTGGTCACAACATAAGCCACACTATGCTCTGCAAACACAGTTAACCCACCAACAGATGATCATATAGTGAATGCACCATCAATAGTACAGGCTAGGGCTGCTCATGAATGGAAAAATAAACTATTATCCAGCATGATACAGGAAAAAGATGCCATGTGCACTAACACTGTTCACCACTGGGATGACGATGATTGTGTGTGATGTGTTAATTCAAGTACTAAAGTCTGTAAAACTTTCTTTAAACTTTGGTACAAACATTGTTCTGTCCTTCAACTGAGAATGCAGTTAGTCCCATAACTTGCATAAAACAGACTGGGCGTTTACTTTGAAACACACATACACCACACCACCACATTTTTATAGGTATACAATTTATGAAGAGCCTCAACAGTAGAGCTGCAACTATCGAGTATTTTTGGAATCGAGTACTCTGTCGATTATTTCTTCGAGTACTCGAGTACTCTAACAAAGTATACTTTTTTTGTTTTTAAACAAATAAATCAATTGTATACAATGCAACATGTTAGGGCTTTCAAATTGAGCAACCAAATGCCGTTTATTCCTCAGAAAAGGGTTTTTATTTGAACAACTTTCAAAGTTTAAACCAGTACTGGCTTAAAACAAAGCCAATACAATACTGATTTACAAAGCAGTAATATAATTCTGCAACTATATTTGTGAAGTGTGTTCTGGAGGGCATTGTGTAGTCTGAATTGAAATCATTGATCATGTTCTTTAATCCTGTGTCCTCCACCATGGAAAGAGGACGCATGTCTGTGATGAGCATATTTAAAATGCTGTAATAGTAATAGTTGCAGCCCTAACAACGTGTTATCATGCTAAGCTATGTGCTAGGCTAACTCTGTTTGACATCAGACACACTGCACTGCGTTTTCTTTTCGTCCCTTCTTGAAGTGACCACACACTTGGGACACTCTCTGCCTTTTCTTCTGCGACTCTCTCCTTTCTATCCCTCTCTTTTCTCTTCCTTCATGATTTTACAAGCCACACAGCAGCGGAGGTAGCAGGCGAGGTGTGCCACAGAAATGACCGTCCGTGTCAAACACCATGCACTGTATAGTAGTCCAGATATATATTTATATGTATAATTATATATTAAACGAGGCTTCGAGGCACACAATTTAATTCGAGGATATTTTGTAATTGAGTACTCGCGAATATTCGAGGAATCGTTTCAGCTCTACTCAACAGACTTCAAGACCAGCAGTACACCTAGATGTTGATCTTTCAAATGATATTCTTAGCTGATAAAGATTCATGCAATTGAGGTGGCAGTACACTGGTTGTAGCTCAAAATTTGGTCTGGTCCAGGTTACACACGCTGGCATCACTGCTCTGGCAAGAAATGGGTTTATGATCCTTGACACAGTGAGCCTCCTTTTTCAGAACTCACCCACACATACCTCAAACCCTAACTCAGACCTGGATGAGAGCTTCAGGCAGAGGAAACATGTGTGGAGCACATGTTGAAGACCCTCAATCTCCAAATCTAGGAGGTTTTATCAGCAGTACACACACATCCCTTTCCCCCTATACATTCCTAAACCCACCAGTCCATACTGCCAACAAGACTCTGGCTTTACATTACTGGAGCTCCATCAGCACACTCACCCACACAGACACACACCATCAACCCTCTCAGTAATGTGCAAGTGATTGAAGTGGGAACTGGGGGCTGCACTAACAGGTGGGCACACATGCTGCTTGGGAGATTCATC
Source organism: Scarus forsteni (assembly GCA_036419115.1). Taxonomy (NCBI): domain Eukaryota; kingdom Metazoa; phylum Chordata; class Actinopteri; order Labriformes; family Labridae; genus Scarus; species Scarus forsteni. The sequence continues at coordinate 4,002,548 of JAZDUH010000354.1, read as the reverse complement.
AGATTATCCCCCAACACTCAGGGCAGGCTTGCCTTGATGCACAGTGTGTGCAAGTGTATGTCTATGTGTGTGGACAGGTGAAGAGTAGAGCTGCCTCATCTCATTCCTGATCACGTACAGATCCAGTTCCATTAGGACACGCCATCAGCCCCCCTACAGCTCTCTCATCCACCCACTCACTCACACAATCACAAACACACTCCCCTCCTTTTCTCAAACTAAAAAGTGGGCCAAACACAAGACGGTCTCTATCCACTGTCTGTTTTCCTGCATCAAGGATGTTTAGTCTTTTCTCTTCCTGCATAGGACAGATATGGATAAATATCTCACGGCTTAAGACGGAGGTTGTCACAGTACCAGGCTGTGAACTAAACAAAACCAGTAAAGAAAAATAATATTTGATAAATGTTTTGACTCAAAGACAAAATAATTGAAACAATTCATACATTAACAGTCCTTTTAGAAAGATTTTGTCTCACTGATGGCTGCAAAAGATGCAGGTTGAGATAAAGTAACTGCACACCTGATGATACATTTACGGGTAACTTAAAGATAAAGCAATAATGAAACTAAGTCAAGACAGAAATGCAGGACAACATGTTTCCAGAGGCCCTGAGGACCGATCTGCGCCGTCATGCTGCAGCTAAAGTAAGTGTGATTACATGACGTACTTCAACTTTTTCCAATGTAAGCCATGTGCAATGTAAACATATTCATGAGACTTTATTCAAAATAAACTTTCCGTTGATGAAATCAAAGACAATTTGAAGCGCTCAGAGCAAAAACCCCAAGGGCGTTTTTAGACATATCTCCCACAAACAAAAGCCAGCAAAGACAAACTCTTCGGCAGAGGTAATAATAATAAATACAAGTGCTCCTTATACCAACTAACAGGCACACACTTTTTTCACACACTTAGCTAATCATCATGAAGCAGGCCAATATTAGCCATTTTGTATTGCATATTTACCTCCACCAAGGAGGTTATGTTTTCGGGAGAGTTTGTTTGTCTATCTGTCTGTCTGTCCGTCCGTCCATGAATAAAATAACTCAAAAAGTAATGGATGGATTTGGATGAAATTTTCAGCATGGGAAAAGGAAGAACTGATTCGATTTTGGTGTTGATCCGGATCAGCGTCTGGCCGCCATGGCGAAAAATGTGATTTCTATGAATAACTACTGAACTAAAACAGATATCATTATGAATCCAATTGTTAATGGTATGTTTTCATGGTCAAGGAATCTAAATATTTAGATGAAATAAAGGTAGGACTAATATTTATGGTCAAAATCCCAATATGGCTGAGGAGTGTGGCGCTGGCGGAGGTCTACGCTCTCCGAGTACTTTTCTAGTTTTGTTATGTCATGTTATCCATTAATAAGCAACTTTGGTTTATGTTGATTTGTCCTTGTTGAAAAAAGTAACAATATGTTCATAAACATGGAGAAATAAAGATCCCTGTCACAGTTTACAGGACTTTACTCATATCTTTAAAAGCAAACAGTAATGTATGCAGATTAAAAATATGAATCTTGCTTGAGTTCCGCAAAAAATGGATCTGGAATAGAAGACTTGATTACTGAATAACCAGAAGTGTTCAGATTTAAACAGTATCCAACCTTGCTCACGGTGGTGTTTGTAACATGATTGAAAGTAACAGGCTGGAATGTGATTGGTTGGACTGACTGGTCGCCTGGAGGAGTTGCACTGTACCAGCTCAACAGACTCAGATGTTTCAGCTTTTTTAGCATCCAGAGCAGCTGAATGAAAAACACATAAACACTCAGAACGCTCTGAAAAATGATGCAGGGCGCAGCAGTTGCCCTCTGAATACCCAATACCACACACTCTTGATTTTGCTTTCTCTTTTCTGGGATTACTCTCAGATAAACAGACTAATACATAATGTGATATAGCCATAGCTGACTTCGATAGGCTTACATCATATGACCATAACCTGCAGCTCTCTCGAACAAACACTACAACTTCCCCAAACAAATGCACATGGTTCACTGGTTTAAAAGCTGTGATCCACTGTCTGCAGGGTGGCAGCTGAACTCATACTCAGACAGAAATAACATTAGTATCAAAATTTCAGACTATATCACAGAGTTCAGAGAAAATCTTCATTTGCTGAGCAGTCCAGATGGTTTTGTTTATAGCTGATGCATAAATAGAGGGGGAAACATTCACTGAGAGCTCTGCTTGTACAGTGTTGTCCTCTCTGTCCCCTCAGGCCTCTGTGACAGGTGCTGTCCTTTTTCCACCACTTACCCCTGTTGTGTATGTGAGGCGGGACGCTGGAAAGTTGGAGAAAGCAATGCCAAGTGGGCCACAGGTGAACTGAGCATGAGGTCACTATCAACATTTCTGCTGGATGAAAAAAGTCTAGCTCAGTGATGAAACTGGAGCTTAGCTGTCTAAAAAGAACAACAATGAGCTGTTGAAAATGTCTGATAGCAGCACCTTAGGTGAACTCGGTGACCTGTTTGTGTGAGTGGGAACACACTCCGGATTTAACAGGCTAACCAGCAGCTTTGACACTTTACTTCATGATTATGGGGTGCCAACCATTTCCTGATGCCAACATTTAGCATTCCTCTGTGCTCTGGTCTAAAAACGGGACTATTTGCATCCAGGGAGAGAGAGACAGACCTGAGTCCTTATTGTTTGGTTCAGCTCAGTCAGGGTCTGGTTCTTTACATCACACTAATACAGGGAAGGCAGCAAAAACAAGCTCAAATGTCAGCACAGTTACACTTTTTTAAAAGAAACCAAGAGTATTGACATGAGCCAGTGCCTGACAATAACCACCATTATGAGAACAGGATTTAAAAGCGACACTAAAATAACAAAATCTGTCTTCATTGCATCATGGAAATTGGGGCAGACCTCCACTCAATTCCCTGTTTTTCAAGAAACTTGAATATTTATGTGGGGCGATAAAATTCCTTCCCCTGATTGTACGGTGTATGACAGGCATATGCAGAATAATTCACAGCTCCTATTCTTGCATCAGAACGACAGATTTAGCATCATCCAAGGGGATATCTTCTGGATCGTGTCCTTAAAGAGTCACATTGGATTTTATGCAACATGTGCTTAAAAGGAACATTCCCATTACATTACCAAAAACTAAAAACATAAAATTTGAGTCTCTGTTTGAAATTGCAATGGAAGGAATAGTTTGGCTGCAATGATTAGGCTGAATCTGAGAAGAGGCAGATTCTTTTATTACTGTTATTTACATTTTGTCTTTCAGATCCTTTCAAGACATACAATTCACAATAATCATAAATTACACAGTACAACTAGAAAATTTGCATTTCCATGAAGGAAATGTGTTGAAATGCTGAGTGTGACTGCTGAAACTGTGAAATGAAATTGCTAAAAGTAATGCAAAGAAAGTTGAAAATGTGAATAGTTGTAAGCAGTAAATCATGGCTGAAAATGTGTGAAATGTGCAACAAAAATGTTTGCAGAACATTCTAGATACTGGAGCTCAGGTGTGCAGGTGATGTGACCACGCTCTATCTTCAAAGAAATGTGCAAAAGTTGATGCAGCTTCAACAGTCATATCTCAGAAACTGTAGCAGATAGTGAAAAGTGCATTAAAAATTGTTTGCAGTTGTGAAAGAAAGCAGAAAATGAATGACTGGTTTGTAACATGGTTAAATGTGTTGATATTTGTAGATGTGCCTAATAAAGTGGCCAGTCAGTGTAATACGTCCAAAGTAAGGGTGAGAGTGTAAAGACAAGCATGATTACGCTATTGTAATGAAGAATCTGTACTAGATGGAAAGAAAAGTACATCTGTCTCAGCCTGGATTTGAACACCGGTCTCCCCTTTCGCAGCCCGCTGCGTGATCTATTCAGCCACGGGGCAAAATATGCTGAGTCATGGAAAGCGCGGTATTTCTCCTTGTAACAGCACTGATAACGCTCGGTACTTCCGGGTAGTCGAACGCTCGCTGTGTCCAAACCAGAATAGATATCAGGAAAGGGATTTCACCGTGAGCATCCCAAGAACCTGCTGAAACGTTTAATGAAATTCTCACGTCTGTACTGCTAAAAATGTTAACACAGTGGCTAGTTAAAAACGTGCTTCAAAGTGAAGCGCTCGGCTGACCAGAGCGTCGGTCTAACGTCACATGACGTGCTCTAACATACAGAGCAATCCTCAAAAGTTGGTGTTGCTTAAAAAATCACATTAAAAATACTGTAGAAGCCAACAAAAAGCTGAACATATGTAAAAAATAGTTGAGAAGTCAGTGCAGCTTTTAAAGCATGAATGAAGTCTGTAGGTGGAAGCATGCCCAGTCTGTGGAGCTTCAAAGTTGCTGAAGTTTTCAGCAGAGCTGCAGAAATGTCCCATTGATTTCAATGTAAAAATACATGCAGAAATTATTTTTTATTGTAAAAAGTATAACTGTTAAAGCTGTGAAAAATACAAGCGCACTTCTCCTGAACATGCTGCATATGTCACTTTTTTCTGTGAAAATCTGTGCAAATTTGAAGCCTGTGAAAGGTGCCAAAATCTTGAGGAATAAGAAGAAGAAGAAGAAGGAAAAGAAGAATAAATTTTAGGAAGAACAATATGTTGAAATGCTGACTCAGCATTTCAAAATAATGAGTAGGATGTGTTTCCACAGTTTTGATGACTTGACTTTTAAGGACAAGAAAGAGCCTATAAGGGAGCTCACACTACAGTGAACAAGCTCTGTGTATATCAAACCAACTGGCTCCTGAGTCAGGACACCCTGATTCCCCACACGATGCAACAACTATAATTTACCTCCTGACAGCTAGCTTTGTTCTGTCTGACATATTAAGACAGAATTGATTGGATCTTGGCAACAGTTGAATTGGGCTGAAAGTTACAAGCCCTCCAACAAAGTGTCTTACACCGAGTGAGAATAGAGCTGGACCAGAAATGAGCCAAATCATGCTAAAAAAAAATGCATCTCAACACTACATAAATGATGTCACAGGCTCCTTAACAAAAAGAGAAAAATTACAAAAACAGTTTTTTGTAGTTATTAGAGGCTATTGAGATGAAAGAATTAAATCAGTCCATCTGAAAACATAAATTAGCAACAGTGATTGAATTATGCTCAACATCTAGACTTGACTTCAATAAATGTTATGTTTTACCATGGTATATATTGTGTACATAAAATTGATCCTTGTTGGCTTTGTGTTGCCATAGAGAGGTTACCAGGACATAAAAGTCAAATCAGACCATGAAACAGTTATTTTATCAACTAGGATTACTACAAAATATAACAGTGTTGCTGCTACTTTATTAAAACAGTCAAGACTATCAATGTGCAGTGGCTGAAGCTTAAAGTTCATTCACAAGGCATTTCTAAAAGTTTTCTTGGTACTACATCGAAGTTGTGTGTGCTAGGACAGTCAGAGGAAATCATACAGGGTTTGTCTTGACAGTCCAACAGCCACAAACAGCAAAGTCAGCACCAGCAACCTGCAATCAACAACACTAAAAAGATACAAATCAAACTGTATTAGCCCTGCTAACTGGCAATTAATCTATTACTCAAACTAATTGGCTGTTATTATAAATAATACTCGCCAATGTGACATTCCAAAAAGGTGTGAAAAGAGCAAAACCCCTGCACTATAAGAGCTTTTCAGATTTCAAGATACAAAAATTTTATTTAAAAAATAATAAGGAAAAGTGTGACAAAACAAAATTGACATGACCTATATCAATTTGCCTGACATCTCTAAATGTGATCTCAATGAGAGGCTTGAGTGCAGTTTTTCATTATTATTATTTCAAAGTAATTTCCAACAGAGAACTGATGTAATAGATCAGAATATTGGTACTTCTGGTTCTATAGTCTCAAACTAGTTCACTTATTACCTCCGCCAAGGAGGTTATGTTTTCGGGAGAGTTTGTCCGTCCATCCTTCTGTGAATAAAATAACTCAAAAAGTAATGGATGGATTTGGATGAAATTTTCAGGAAATGTTTAGCATGGGAAAAGGAAGAACTGATTCGATTTTGGTGTTGATCCGGATCAGCGTCTGGCCGCCATGGCGAAAAATGTGTTTTCTGTGAATAACTACTGAACTAAAATAGATATTATTATGAATAATAATAATAATTATGAATTAGTATGTTTTCATGGTCAAGGAATCTAAATATTTAGATGAAATAAAGGTAGAAGTAATATTTATGGTCAAAATGACAATCTGGCTGAGGACTGTGGCGCTGGCGGAGGTCTGCGCTCTCCAAGTGCTTTCTAGTTACAATTAATTAATTTTAGTTAGATGCTCAAAATAAACTCTGTGGTAAATCAAAGTGCTGAGAATTTCTGAGGCTTCCTTTTTTTTGAGCACCAGGGGTGTCTTTAAGCTTTTTGCTTGGTCAACACTCAGTGGGCTATCAAAACTGTCATCCCTTGAACACAGTTCTGAAAAAAGGCAATATCTAATTCAAAATAACAACAAATCATGGCTAAATTTCCCATGAAACAGTCTACACCAGTGACTTTCAAAATAGTAAGTGCAAACTAAGATGACACTGAAATCTTAAGGCAAACCATAACCATACCAATAAAAAAATAGTCTCTTGACCCATGCTACAGTACCACAGCTCTCTGTACATGACATTTCTTTCTAGCAAGAATTGCTATAATTTGACCTACAACTGTACTACTCTTGAACTTTTTTATTTCATGAAGAATTAATTAAAAACTTGGGGAAATTCCATGAATCCTGCTACAGAAACGGACAGGTCACAAATTTAAATTTAGGTGGGTGAAAAAGTGACAGTAATGCAAAAAATTATACCAACCACCACAATTCTGCTACCTGCAAAAGCTTTGACACTTTGTTTAATAACCTAAGGAACTTAATGTACAATCATAGTCGATGGAGGAAATAAAACAGTCATGTATCAGTCTTCCTACAGTTGTATGTTATGGTCATAAAAACTACCAAGGCATAACCTGAACTTGTCTAAAAGCCAACGATTAGAGAGCCACTGGTGCAACAACAATGCTACATCAGAGTGGGCAAACTGCCATTTTCAGTTGTTTTAACACCAACACATAGACACTTAACAGTGTGTGAATGGAATATCTGGACCTTGAAGTTTATATTTACTAACTATACACACAAATAAGCTGAAACACAAATACCTGAACAACACCACAACTGCATGCACAAACAGATTTAGCATTTGTGGGACAACTTAAACTGGTAACTACAAAAGTTCAAATATGGCAAATCGGTGAAAATTATAAACAACGAGCTGGAGGTCAAAAGAATTCAAAGGCGATGCGTCAATATGGCCTTATTAATCCATACAACATTTGTGTTCCAGCAGAAAAAGCAGCCGGCTACATCTGTCTGACAAAAAGAAAAGATACTATACAAGCTAACGTGTTCAGTGGGTGAGGTTGAACCTTTGTGATGTGTCCAGGAGCAGCAGATAAAGATGCAAGACAGAAAATAGACAGTCACCACACCTCTGATGTCTTATCTGAACACATCACTGTCACACAAACAAGCCACTTGCTCCTCACAAGCACACACACACTCTGGATGTGAGGGCGGATGAGAGTGAGTCACTCTCCCTTCTGGCCATGAAAAAAAAATAAAGCAATCTGTGGCAGAGAGACCAGGACTTAACAAATCTGCTTTAAATACACAGTACATCCGAGTGCACATGATTAAGACATATAATCTGTACTAACTGTAAAAAACATTTTTGGATAATGAGGTAAAATCAACCATCTACTATAAAAGTAGATTGTTGTAGTTGTCATCGCATCTCTACAGCTGTTTGCTGCTGCTAATCAAAACCAGACCATCCTGATGGCCACTAAATGGGAGCTTGATACTGCTTTGTGTTGACCGGGATCACTAGATATTCCATCTGACTGTAGATGTGAGGACAGGCACAGAGGGAGGGAAAAGCATAATCTTAATCTGTCCCAGGCAATCTTTTGAGAAAATCAATCTAAAAGTGCTGCCTGTGCAGTAAATGATCCTAATAACCTGGCTATGAAAAGAAAACTCCATTTCTAAGTCAAAACCCCATTCACACTTGCCATAAAAAAAAAAAAAAAACAGAAGATGGAGATGTAGTCTTAGTAGGCTCCTGTCTGAATGCTGCAGGGAATTATCTGGGTAATTTACTGAGGCGAGCGGGGAGGGCTGATGACACCATCCTGAGCGACCGGTGTGAACCAGGGAAAGAGAGATTTGACAGGATGGATCAAAACAACCACTGTGGAGGGAGAAATGTATCCGACTGTAACGACAGTAACACAAACTCAGATGTGTGTCTGGACTTTAGTGCTTCCACTGCACATCATCAAAGCTCTGTAAAACATCTGCTCCAAACGATCACCAGTGGGTTTCTTGTGCATCCAAACAGTCGACTTGTGCTGCCGTTGAATAAGGAGATGAAACCTGCAGCTTTCCCTCCAGTGTGATTGTGCATGTGATGCTGCTTCATATTCACTTGTGTGTGCTTATAACATTCACAACTTTAATCGATGCTATGAATACATTATTTTTTAACATGTAACACTGAAGGCAGAATATAAATTGTCTGCTATCATTTTATGAACACTGACTTCCACCACTTACATTTGATGCCATGGTCTGCCTGTCGGTGACCTACCCGCCCCCCCTCCACCACTTCTCCCACAGTGAGACACACTCCCTGCTGAGAGGAGCAAGCGTGAATGGCCATGCCAGTGAATTACCTGGGCAGGCTGCATGGATATGATTCAGATAATATCAGGGTTACATGTGTGAAAAGAGCTCTAGTTTTACTCCTCTGAGGATCAATGCTTCACATCCATTGAGAAGTTGTTGTTTTTCTTTTTTCTACTCTCTCCGGTAAAGGACTGAACTTAAAATGCCAGGGTTACGTGCATCCTGTTCTCTTTTCCAAAATAAGACAGTGCTAGAACAGGATGATGGTTTCAGACATGCCAAGCACACTTCATGAGACATGGCATTTACATGAGAAGCACTGGGCTTCCAACACTCCAGCTTTTGGAGCCTACTCTACTCTCCATTGAAAAAAAAAAAAAACACAAAAAGCTTGGAGAGGCAGACAATGGCAGTAGTTGGGTCAAAGATGTAGGACTTTGGCCAAAAGAGCAGGATGATTCAGTTATACAAATACCCAAAGCTGAGTAAAAGTATCTTTGTCACTTTTTTTTAACATTACAAAAAACGTTCGCTTTTTTTTCCAAAATCAACTGTATTCCAAATATGCTGCTCCATGTCTGGGACTAAAGTATTTTACTGTGGATCCTTTCCAGCCTTCATTATGTCATGGTACTATTGAGAGGCAAAACATAGTCCAACGGGAGGAAGACATTAACCACCATCAGAAGCCAGTAGGAAGCCTGGAGTCTAACCTTGTTTATTTATCCATCAGATCCATCCATCACCTTTACTGCTTATTCCTTCCACAGTTGTGCCTATCCAAGCTGCCACTGGGCGAGAGGCAGGGTGCACTCTTAACTGGTCACCAGCCAATCGCAGGGTCACATAGAGAGATGAACGATCATTCATGCTCACACTCATACTTCAGGACAGCCAGGAAGGACCATTTAACCTCATGAGCATGTTTTTGGTCTGTGGGACAAAGCCAGAGCCCAGGGAGGACCCATGCATGCATGAGGGGAACATACAAACATCCCACAGAAAGGCTCTGACTGTAACAGGGATCGAACCAGCAACCTTCTTGCTGTGTGGCACATGCACTACCTGCTGCACCACCATGCCACCCCATTACATATAAGATCTGGCCTTTTAATTGCTCCTTATGTGGAGCTATGGAATTTTTAACATTTTAATGAACAACATCACAGTAAACAGTGTCTAAAAGAGAAGTTGGTTCTTGCCATTGACATTCATGTATTGGTATTAGAAATTACTCTTCTGCAAAGAAGTAAGAAATAAATCATTATTTGTCATTTCAATTTAACCAGAATTGAACAAGGTCATTTGCTGAATTCTCTACTGATTTTTTTAAAGGAGCACTCCCTGTCCTGGAGATCATGTGAATTTACATAGTCAGAGACCTGCTTAACTTGTGCACCTTAAATCTGAGTTAGCGCTGTGCCAAAGAACTCACAGTCATGTGTGTAGGTCATCACCCAAAAAAGACAAAAAGAGGGGGGAAAAAGCATTAGATGTGAATGACCGAGGCTGTAATGTTTTTTTAAGAGTAAAAAACAACAGCAAGAAAAAGATGATGCTTAGGCATTTAGGGAACTGAAGTACACAGAGTATGTGAAAATTAATAGTGTTCTCTTTTAGCAGACAATAAAATCACACGTTTTAATGTAAGAGTAATTAAAGGAGGCAGAGGGGAAAGAGATAAATAGGAAGAATTGGGACAATGGGTGAGGTTGTGACAGGGGGTTAAACAAACAGATAGAAAGAGAGTGATTGAGACAGAGGCTTATTGGATATCATTTGAGATGCCCTGAGCAGCAGTGTATTCAAATCAGAGAAAAGGCCACATAGTACATTTGGTATACTTTGTGTGTTGGTTTCCCCAACAACAATTCTAAATATAACCCTCCACAACTGGAGCAAATGTTGAATAATGAACGGGGGGAGGTTGTGGAAAGGGAAGAGATAGCCTTAAAAAGCCAACATTTTCTGTAATAAGGTTGAACTGCAAAGCCAGTCAAATGGGCTCCTATCCACTTGGAGAATTTCATCACTACCCTCTGACTGAATGTATTTACACTGTATGTGATATTGGCTTTATAACCCAATCACTAAAGTACAACTTACTCCAATCTGCAAAGAGTACATTTTGAAAAGAAATCTTGACTTACTAGTACTCTGAGACATACCCCTTTCACACTGACCAAAAAAAGTTTAAACCTGGGAACAATCAGCTCCTGTTGGCAGTTTAAAAGGGTCTAATCGGCATTTCAGATCGACTGACCCCCCTGCAAGCGACACAAGTTATTATCGCCTTCAGTGGGAACTTCTCACCCAGGTCAACCAGCTAATTTACGTCATGACGTTGGTGTAGCGTACCCACAGCACGCTCCTTCCATCTGTAACTTATGTGACTCTTTGCCATCTCAGCATCAAATTCCATCGGTCTTTGTATCATCAGCGCTCCAATGTCATTCAGTTTGCATTGAGTTTGTACATTTTTAAAGAAGGACAAAAGTACAAAGTATGGAAAACAGTTAACCACCATGTTCCTCTCTATTGTTTACATGGCTGTGTTTGTCGTGTTGATGATGTCTTCAAAGTGATGACATCAGCTTGACACACCAGAGGGGGAAAAAAAGCCATGCAGTTCGTCTGCTGCCAATTAGACCTGGGTCTGCTGGCAGTGGGAAAGGTGCCACTTGCCCATGTTAGCGAGTTAACCCACATAGTCTAAGCACCCAGCTATACAACCATCGGAAAGAGTTTACTGCTATGATGTGCTGATTTAAAATTCTGCATAGTGGACCAAACAGTAGAGGTGGTGTGAGAGCTTTAAGGTAAGTCAGCCCTGCATCAGGGCAGCCGAAACTACATAATCACAGACCTGCAACACCATGTCAAATGCACATTTACGCCTGATGTAGGTTAAATTTAAGTATTTCTAATGGTAGAGGAGTACGACAAAATACGTAACAATATAAAAGTCAGAACTTAAACAATAAACTATCAGAGGCCGAGGACTAAACGGAAAAAAACTTTGAAACTTGAATGTATCACAGCCACTAGCAAAGTTAAATCTGTACAGCTGTCATCGTGTCAGTACGACACAAACACTTGATGAATTTGTGTGTTCTTTTGTGTGAAATTTATTGCATCACACAAGCAATAATCTGCTGAATCACAAAATCCTTGAGCTTAAACTACAATGTTACTTCACACAAGATGTGAAATGAACACGTGCAAAGTGTCAAAAGAAGACACATTTTTGTTTGGTGAGTAAATGTCTGAGGGCTATGTGCCACATGGCAGGTAAATATTCATCATTTGATTCAATTCATGGAGCATGATACAAAATGAACTCAGCCAAACACACTAAAACATCTTTATGTGACACAAAATACAAGTTCTTACTCTGGCCTGTAAAAAGTAGCTTGGCCACTATTATAATCAACTCCCAAACTTGGACGAGGGGTCAAAAGGTTAATATCAGATCCTGTCTACACATCACTGAGTTCTCTGTGTGTTTTGGGATTTAGAGAAAAGCACTGATGGGTTATCACATGGAAATTATTTTACCATCACAAACACTTGCTCATTTTGCTAACTTACAAAGTCAGTCTGAAACTTCTCAAAGGCAAAGGAAACAGCCCAAGGAGCTGTCCAATTAGGTGAGCACTTAAATAAGATTGAGGTTCAATATTCAGCCAAACTGAGAGGACAGAGAGGGTGTGAGGCTTTCAAAGCCTGAAAGGCAGTATCATTAACTTTTGGCCAAAGGTCACAAAGGAGACCTATTCTTGTTTGAAAGAAAAGAATAGAAAAACAAGAAGCAAACAGGACAGAGACGATGACTTCATAAACATAAAGACAGGGCTTCCTGAGGAGACTGTATCCTGTAGCAGAGGATAAAGGATGGAAACTTTAGGGAGAAGAACTGAGGTTCAACAAAATGGTGAAAACAGTGTTTGGATAAAAGGTCAGTGGCCAAAAGACCTCATCTTCCCATCCCCCACATACAACACACTTGCCACAGAGCTGACACTTGGCTTAAACAAAAGTTGCCCGTCGATACACCTCCCCTTTGGCCTTCTCTTCAGTGACTGTGGCTCCCTGCTCTCCTTCTGTTATGGTTATCTACATCCCTGAGAACAATGAGGCAGAGGCAGCGAAGCCCACAGAGGGTTGCAGAGGGCTACAGATGTCTGTCCCCATGCCACATTAAGCTCCCACTTCTGATGCAGTGGGAGGTAGAGGATGGTGAGTTGTGGTGGTAATGGAATGAAGGTAGGAGAGGGGAAACTGAGGCTTTGTTATTATTTAGTATGACATGATTTCATCACCACAAATGTTCTCTTGTCACACACAAGTTGAGACAAGCGGCCAGTATATGAATTAGAAAACAAAGATTTTAGTACATCTAGAAGTAAAAGAGTGGACAAAAACAGACAACCATCCCTTCCATTGTACCATACAAGAGGATGTCAAAGGCGTTCCCTGTATGAAACATGCTGTGCACCTCTTCTATTCTCACACACCACGATCTTCCCTCCTCATCAACAGGCAGAGAGGGTATTGATCCTCCCTTGGGGTTTTCTATTTACAGTCAGCTGGTTAGCAGGGAGAGCAGAGAGGGTGTCTTCCAGAAACTTTACTCAGCAACCATTGATTTGTAATTAAACCTGGACCCTGCATTCTTCCAACAAATCACAGACACACAAAAGCCTAGAGGAAATAGCATATTTACACAAATGATGATGTAAGCCCAAGACCCATGTTATGGTTTTTAGAGTCTTTCATGCCCTTGCGTGTGCTCAATGTCTTCTCCACTTGACAGGTCATTTTTATGAAAACAAAAAGTTTGCAGCTCCTCTGTCCTTTCCCCATCCGTTCCCTCTTTGTGCTACAAATAGCTGAGATGATTAGAGATGGTAAAATAAATATAGAATCATTGATAATATGGCTCCCAGCAGCGCTGAACTAACCAATTCCCACAAAGTAGCCCTGTCAACCATTCAGAGCAGTCTGGTCCCTCAAGCGAAAAGGGGGCTGAAAGAGTCTAGAAGTCCAACAGGACACATCACACAAAGTACAGCTGGAACAGGAATACGTGAAAGCAGTTTTTAAACATCAGTGATTTTGAACATACTCTAGCAGTCATCAAAAGTGATTTATGAACCTGATGTAGGCCAGTAGCTAGACCAGAAAAAATGAATATATGAAGCAGAATAAATGCAAAATTTGGCTTTTTTCACCTTTAACTCTCAAGTATATGGATGGTTAATCTGGTGTGAAGAAACACCAGCCAGTCAAGAACTGAGACATATTTAAAAAAAATGCTGACATTGTGACAACCTTCCCTACTGCAGGCAGGACAAGGTGCTTCTGATAGCAAGAAAACACTCACTGCAGATCTGTATGTCAAAACTTCAGGCTGTCATGTTGCTGTGTCTGTAATTGATCAGCAAATATGTGCAAGCCTGAAGAGGACAGAGAATCTCAGTAATGGTGAAGACAGACAGGAATTCCCTGATCATGTGCCATAAAAAGGAGAATGGTGAAGGAGATGGTTTGGTTTTCATGCAAAACACAGAGGCACTACTCGCTACTGGCCATCCTGCAATCTTACTTTTGTGAATATTTCAGCCCGATGTCAGCATCGTCAGAATATGAACTTAAGCAATACTGCACATCCTTGGAAAGCATGATTGTAAAGAGACTGGCTGTGGGATGTGACTTACTGAGCTTACGGGTCAATCTTTTACCTGAGAGAGCCAGCCAGAACAAGGAGATAGGAGGTTAAGTGTTTAATAAGAACAACAAAGAGTCAAGAGGATCTCACAGGGTGTGGTGACTGTACATCTCAGAAAAGGCAAGGCATTCCTAGGATGACCAAGTAAAGAGCAGGTCTGGCTGAGAGCAGACAGCAGAGTATATCAGGGCAGAAAAAACAGGCTGAAGAGGGACAGCACAGGGACAGAGCAGACAGGGAGTTCCAACATGGAGGCAGGAGCCATATGTCAGCACAGTTCAGCACACACAGACTCCGCAAAGAAAGGTCTCTCTCTCTCTCTCTCTTGCTTGCTCGCTCTCTCTGGTTTCTGTCTGTCTTCCTGCTTGTACTAGGAGAGTTCATGCTCCTCCCATCCCCCAAAACACACGTACATTCCCACTTTGCTCCCCCTCTTTTTCCCTGCAGAGAGACGTGCAGGTTGGAAGAGGAAGGCCAGGAGGATGAAGTGGCGTGGGAAGGGTTAAATCCAAAAAGATCCATCTGCTTCCTCATCTGTCCTGCTGGCTGGCTGCTGGCCCCAGCCCAGCTTTTCCACAGTCTGCAGCCTGACGCAATGCATTAATGCATACACACAACTGGACAGCATGAGTGGAACCAGAGAGCTGACTGATTTGAACGCTTTTGCAAATTTTTGCAAAAATTAATATGAAGGGGAAACATTTTCCAGATGGCCTTCAACGGGACACCTTCGCTCTGAGCCGAAGACCTGCACAAGACATTTCAGTCAAGTCTTGAGAATGTCTTTAGCATGTCTGCAACTTCAACACCACATAAATGCCCCACATAAGCTCCCTGGAAATACTTTTTACAAAGACAATTATATTTCAATACTTTTCTATGCACAAAGATTTTTCTCCTTTTTTCATACACAGAGAAGTTTAAATAACTGAGGCATCTTATTACTTGTCCAAAGCCTAAAAAGTCGTACTGTGCTTATTTTATATGTATATTTATATGCCCTTTAGTGTGTTTAGCATGTTTCTTACACATGATAGAGCACATCCCCAGCCTTGGACCTGAAGTTGTTGACAATGTGGCACAGAGCAGCACTGAAATGACCCATCACCAAAGACCAGACCTGTAAACCAATCAGAGCAGACTGGGCCCACGTAGGAAAAGGGGTCTAAAAGGGGCAGGGAAATAGTTGGTGCGGTAAGGCTGCATAGTGTACTGTGTTGCTACAGTCAATAACACAAGGGTAACAGTGACCTTGAGTAATTACTGTATAAAATGTCCAAGTGGGATGTCCTTCCAAATCAACTTCCAGCACACATGTTTGGGATGACCAACACTCTACCTGTAAATCTGTGAAGCTGGGTGTCAATGATATCTTTCCTTGGCTGTAAGCATCAGTCATCAGAACCAGTTTGTTTACATTGCGTCTCTGGCTCAGTTGTCAGTTAAATGCGCACACTGGCTCACCCACACAGTAGCCTGGAGGCTAAATGAGCATTTCCCATACCTCTAGGACCAGTCTTCTCTTGTGAATGATTTAAACAGAGTAAAGGGAAGGTGATCAATGACGTTAACACCAATTTGACAGCTTAATTTTTTATCTCCTGACATGTCACTAAAGCTTGTAAGAAAGCATGGCTGAGCTGTAAAGATTGAGTATTTAAGATCACTTCATGCAGAAATATTTAATCTAATTTTCCACTATGACTTGACTTTGCTCTGTATCTTTGGTTTTCCAGTTGTACCAAGTACCTGGCACAGTTTTTCAAATCACCTCTAGCAGGGTTCCAAGTAAGCTGAGCGGTGACTTAATGTGATGTGGAGAAACTGATGACCTCCAAAGGGTCAGAGTATCACTACAACTGGGGGTATTGTGGCAACTGAACTAGTTATGATTGCCCATGTCAACTGTGGCTGAGTTTTATGTGACTGAGCCAGAAATTGCAGTAGGTTGTCCCCTTCTAACAAAAATCCTCCAACAAATCTCAACAGTTAAGGTCCAGGACATGAACACAGGGTACCAGAGTGAATGTGACAAGATATTTTAAGTTTAGCAAAATGTAATATAGCTGCTGAGTGCTGCCATAAGGTAAGCAAATATATCCAGCCACTGTAACTTTGGCTTCTTTGTTTTTATTATCTACCTTCCAGATGGACGGTGAGATAAGTTCAGGGAACTACAGCCCACTGCCTCTACACAACTTCTTACTGTAAAAAATGTGCACTCTGCTACCGAATCATTATAACAACAGAAAGTGTGCAGATAGTCCACAGCTTTCTGATGTGCACTGACCACAAGCTACTGCAAACAAGTTAGGCAAAACTTGTTTTCACTGTTTACATACATAAAATGAGAAAAGAGTACATTATGCTAGGCTAAGGAGCCCCAAACAATGATCAAGCATGGTTGCCCCCCTCCTCAGTTCCCTGCTGTCCTATACTCATGCTGATCGAGCAGAACCAGGCCGAAGCACAATTTTGTATCATCAAGTTGTCACAAAAACACAAAGAATGCAGTACAATAGGCAATACAGACAGAAATACATGCAGCAGCCAAATGGCTTATTTTTTACCATTTAGCTCAGATACAGCCCTCTTACAGGCAGCAGTTTAAAATTATACTTGTTTGTGCTCATATCTGAGAAAGCTTTCACTGCCACAGCACTATTTCTGATCATACCAGGTCAACAAAGTCTAAGGTGTTAAAACACAGCATGAAGCAATCACATATTACATATAATTAAACTTCAAGAGGAGGCTTCCCACTCCAGTTAAAATCACAAATAACATGCAAACAGACATCATTCAATTCAGATTTGTATCGCTTTGTTTATGTACCTTGAGTCTGTCAACAAAGTATTCATTTAGTCATTCATGAATCCCTCAAAATTCCTGAAAAAGCTGAGACTGAGCTAAGCATACAGACCAACAAAAAATCTCGGCAAATGCACACCAATTTAATGACATGAATATACATGCCTGGACCCATCTATGCACTCTGCACAACCGGACAGCTGCAGGGAATCAAAGGCAGGAGCACAAAGGGAGAGGACGACAGCGAGTGCACTGCTGCATACACCCACATAAAGGAGTATGTTGTCATTGGGAGGTGAGGCTGTCTGATGAAGGAACACCTGGTTAGAGAGAGAGGCCCAAACCTGCTGAACCCTCACAGTTGTTCCACCTTCATTTGTAAACAACACCCCATAAAAACCTGTTCCTTTACAACAGACTTGTTTGGCCCGCAAATACTGAGGCGTGTGCAACTGAACGAGAGAGGGATGGACAGAGAGGGGTATGCAGACGTACAGTATGTCAGACAACAAGGTCAGCTCATCCCGGGAGAGGTGTTGGCTTTCTAACAGAGTACAGCTACTTGAAACCAAGGTCACTGCTCTGTGGCTGAGAGAGAGAGAGAGAGAGAGAGACAGTGGGGCCAGACAGGGACAGCTTTGCCACATGGGCTATGTATAGGTCTGAGGTATTGTGAAGGCTACATGTGTGTGTTTTGTAGGTGTGTTTTCAATGTGGGGGGAAATATAATACATCCACACCCCTCGGTGCTGCGTTTCCTGAATCAGAGCATTGTTGCTGCTGAAACTACTGAGCAGAAATAGCAGCTGTTCTACACACTCATTCAAGCTCTATCAGACATTCAGTGTTTGGACTGTGTTTTAGGTACAACAGACATGTTAATACACTCCAATGCTGCTTTCATACATTACAAACACAATAATCTTAGGTTTTATGGTAAGCACTAAAGGAAGGGTCAATGAAAGACTTAAACTTTTGATAGCTATGTCAAAGTCACATGCATGCACGTTTTTATGGGTTTTATACAATAGTATGTGTCCATGGCCTGTCTATATAACCCACCATGGATGCAAAACACCCCTCCTCTTTCTCTGTTGCCTGCTCAACCTTTCAAAAATAAGTACATAAACAGTTTGTCTGAATGAACCTCCCCTGATTATGTCATTGGGGGATATGTCACTGTCACCAGACAGGAGACACTCCACAAGCCAGGTGTTTGCTCAGCCAGCAGCTAGCTCCAATGGAGGGAGCATGTCTCAGCATGTCTGCTCAGTCACAGTCAACCACACAGTAGATGCATGATATCATAGGGAGTTATTAGCTTAAAAATGAAATATCCATATTTGTAGATGCCAAAATTTCTGAAATATACGTCTATATATCACATATATTAGCTGTAATATACACAAAATGTATGACTATAATGCAGTGTCTTACCACATTATTGCTGAATATTGACATAAAAAACAGTGTCTTCTAATAGAAAAAAAATGTTTTCCTTGGTCCACACCAATTTCTAACATAAATACACTTTCAAAACAAGAATAGGTCAGTTTTAGAAAAGTAGATACCTCATATTCTTGCCAAATATAACCTGTGAATGACAAGTTTGAAAATAGGGATACCAGATATTGGCAAAAATCAATGAAAGGAGACATATCATGCTGATGCATGATTTAATACTTACATATAATAAAATAAATTTGAAAACAAGGCCTTACACCCCCTTAATTTTCAAAAAATGAGATATTGTATTTTTTCTGATATCCTAGAACGAGATTTGATGCCTCTGAAAATAGGTCATTGCGAGATTTAAATCGTCGTGACATCACGCGGTACCTTTCTTTTTATTGGAGTAATCTGATAAAACACTTCCTCCTCTGTGATGTCCGTTAGCCACTAAACCGTCACCGAGGAACACATTCGTCCAGCAGCAGTATATAGATCCCTAGCTCACACTCACTCATTACCAGCTCTGGCCTGTAGGGGGACTCAATACGCGGTCGCTGCTTTGAGCGTGCCGGAAAATACAGTAGAAGAAGAAGGACAGGCTGGCTCTACCCCCGATAGAACTGACCAATCAGAGCACAAAGGGCTGTGACGTTGCGAGGTAACTGTAGGTCATCCTGAGATCCTCGTGTTTCAACGAGAGCTTGATAATGGCCTAAAATGAGGATTTTGAGAATGCAATTGTGGGGCAATGAAGGAACTACATGACTTGTACTGAGGGCAGAAATGCTTTACAGGCATCCTAGTCTGGCATAGTGAAAAGGAGAAACAAGCATGATATGTCTCCTTTAAAGTGTATCCCAACCTTAAAGTACAGGGCTGAAAAGCCAAAGCCTCATTCACTTCTTGACTCAGACACAAGTTCTATTGAACAAAAAGGAATTCTCAAATGAATTTAGTTGTCTTCTCTCATCCCTATTCTGGTGACATCTGGGTCCAATAACTTATTTAAAAAGATATAAAGCATAAAAACATAAGATTTTCTGCAGTCAAGTCCCAGTTAGCAGTCCATAGGTTTTGACTTTTAGGTTTCTACCAATGCTAAGTATCCATCTCTCTCCTGTTCTTCCTGTCAGACATGTTAACTTGTAAATCTTTATAAGATAAAGGCATTTAAAAAATATTATAACGCCCTTTATCAGCTATTAAATAAAATCCCACACCATCCTGCACATTAATGCAGGAGTGTTGACATGTGCTAAAGTTGACAGGAGTGTAACTGTTGAGAATTTATCTGAAAATAGTAGCTTCTTTTTTTAATTAAATCCTTTATTTGTAATAAGCAATGCTTTTGCTCAGCACTGTATTTTGACTCTCTCTGCAATTAGGTGTTCAAAGTACGACTGTTTATATTTCTCTTTCATGACTTTGGTGCATTTTTACACTGCTGAAAGTTGAAGACATGTGTATTTGATTATGGCCCACGGCATTGAAAAGCATACAGGTACTACAAATGTGGATATCCCTACACAACACTACTTAAAATTTGCAACCAGACATTATCTGGGCTTGAAAGGATGTGAAATGAAAATTTTTGCAGTCTTAACTTAACTAAATGGTTGTTTGGTTGGTTAGTACAGAATGGTGGTTAATGAATGAGGACTGGATGCATCTGGATAAGGGTTACTGGATGAACAAACAAAACCAAACTGTGTGAGGAGGGAGGGCTACTTCAATGTTATCTTATCCTCCTCCACCTTGGACAAGGGCCTAGCAGCTCTAAAATTAGCCATCACATCTAAACACAGTCTTTGGTGTAGCTACTCTTTGATGGGAACTTGGCTCATGGCTGACGTACTGAAAGCACAAGCCGATCTCCAAATGCAGAGATGAAGCCAAGAGAGTGTAAAAAATGCTAACTGGAGACATGAAGTCCTTCACGTCTCCATTTTTACATTTACATTGCAGACGTCTGGATGAGCCTTTCATCCAACGTGACATTGAAGAAACCGGCAACAGCAGTAGACTAAACTTTAACTGACATACATCAATATTGCCCGAGGGATTCAAGAGCTGAAACTTGGCCAACTTTTGAGAAAAAGTGATGCATTACTATAATTGTATGAACATTTCTCGTCAGTCAAAATGAGTACTTCTTTAGAAAAATAAAACCGAAGAGAAATGAAACACAAAGGTGTTCTAGTGGTCCTACGTAAGATGAGCACTACATGTTTGTTCTCAATACTTGACTCACTACCATCTCTGTATTCAATGGCTTATCTGAAGTAACAAAAACTATGGTTCAGCTGAGACATTTTGTGAATATCAATTTCTATTGGGGGAAGATTCACTCAAGTAAATAAATGTATAAAAGCAAATACAAAAGCAGAACAGCATTGTTTGAGTCTTGTGTTGAAGAGAACAAAGGTAGTATATGACCAGAGATATAGAGACATGAAAAGGGTTATTTTTTATAAACATAGGGTTCTCGTCAATGGCCATATAAGTGGAGACGAGAACACACAACAATTCATAGACCACCAACATCATAGAGAAGGAGTGAGTCTTTACAGTCTAACCATCAGGTACATCCCCTGTTTGAGCATGCCTGTATTAACATGTACTTCAGTTTGAGGAAAACAGTGATTGTGAAGAAACTCTGACCTCCCAGCAAGAGCAGAAAAAGAAAACCTGATGAAAATAAAGCAAAATTCTGAGCTTTTGAACTTTCATATAAATAACAATGTACATTATTTGTGAACACAATGAGGAGGAGGAGGAAATTCCTTGTGCAAAGTATGTTATCAGAATCAACTGTTTTTTCTTTGCACATAAGGTTTGCTATATGTGGCTTTTAAGCCCTCTTCAAGTACATGCTTTCTCTATAAATAGCAAAATCCCTTGAGAATAATAAACAAGATAAACCACCAAAGCACAGACAATCGACAGTAAGGCCGGGCACATTGTTTCAGGTGCTTCTATTGTTGCACACTTTTTAAAATATCTTACAAACTTGTCAAACCAGAAGGAAAATGTATTGGTGATGTCTTAAATGTGGTGAACAGCACAGCCAGGGATGTCAAAAGGCTGACACACTGGCTCTTTTCTAATACCACATACCCTGAACAATGCAAAATCCATTATTTTAAAATGCAGTAATAACAAAATTATCATGGTAATCAATGAGGAAAACAGAAATACAGTCCTAGTTTCACTTAGAACTATTACAAGTAAGACAGAGGCAGTGTGCAGCCATGGCATTCAAGTGATGGGGACTGGGTAGTTACATACCAATCTGTGATAAAGAGACATATCACACTAAAGCACAAAAACATTCAAAGCTTTTTCAAATTTGGGCAGGCTTTAATAGTATGTCTGATCCTGACATTTTGCCCTGCACTGTGCAACAGCTCCTTCCTTACTTTTGTTGGGTCACAAAATCTGTTTTATAAAGTCCCATGATCATCTTAATAAAATGGAGCTCACTCTTTACTACATGAACCCATAGAACATGTTAAGTTAAAAAAGAAAACACAGAGGACCAACTCACTGCATAAACTAAAAGGCAATTTTATATTCACTTAGATTCATTTTTGGGCGCAAACATTTTTTTTCACAGAAAACAATTATATATTTATTATCTTTTTTTGTTTACACCATTGCACACCTTTGATGGACAGAGCCCTGACATTTATCAGATGTGAAAACTAAGATCTTGTATTGTCATTGGTCAAATGTATGCAAAATAGCAGTACGATTGTAAGCATCCCAAAGTGGGAGCGCCCAATAAGAGTCTTTGTAGGAAGAGGTGGGCCCTAAGAGAGAGATGACAGCAGGAAACAACTGCTTATAAAGAGATTAGCATTGATGCTAACAGCTTCAGTGGCAGTTTTATCAGATCTTGACCATATTTATTTATGAAATGAAAAACAAACAACAGTTGAGTTTATTACATGAAGTGGTTTATGTTCTGTCTTCTCTGGCACTGCAGTTGCACCTGCCGACTACATTATCCGATTGCCCTGTAATCAAAGTGACTGATGGAACTATCTTCCAATCACCTGCCAGGTATGCTTAAAAAGTTCTACTCGTTCCAAAAACACTTTCCATGTGCTGTTTCCTAGATGGAAAAGTGAAATATAATGAACGAACTATCTGGTGTGTGAGGTTACCACCTACACTGATGCTGTCAAATTAGGATTATTACTTTGAGCTCTTAATCACTAACTGGTTGCTTTTGATTATTTTTGTGAAACTGAAGCATAAATATAGATTTAAACCATAAACAAAAGAATATATCCTGCAAGATACAGGCTGTTCATAGAAAAAAATCTAATTTTAAGAAAAAAAAAGATTTCATTGTTATTATCTTAACTTCTACTCATTAGAAGAATAAAACAATGAATCCAGTTATAAAAAAAATCTATACATTCATTCTCATTCCAATGTTAAATCAACAACAGTGAGTAGATGGCTGTTTGGCTGTCAGCTGGTTTTCAGCGTGGAAAGCCCTGTAGTGTCATGTCTAATTCAAATTCCTGGTATGATGAAAACTATAATAATGGCTACTTCTCATGCTTTAAACAGAAAGTGCAGTGTGGTGCAGTGTGTTTCCCTTCTCTTATTTAAGTACTAGCATACAATTCTCAGCAGCAGAATTTCAACTCCTCAGAGAAGAATGAAGCTAAGACGTACATGTAGCCTCTCTGCAGTACAAAATATCCTCTACATGCTCTCTTAAAAGTTACCAGTGTGTTCATTGAAGGCTAACTGGTTTGAGCCTCCATTACACTGAACACAGTGGCCTCCCAGTCCCACCTTACAAACAGTGGCAGACTGCCAGGTGGAGAATAGCGTGTGTGGTCAAACTACACAAAAATATGGAATAAGGGCATACATGCAAAGCTTATCACAACCGGCTAACCTTGAAATATTTCTCAGTGAATTATGAAAACCCTCCTGAAATAACCTCTAACCTGCAGTGTCACCTCTGGGCATGCTGATGTGAAGCTCTAGGGCTGGCAAGTAATGCGGAGTAGCGCATTCCCCTACTTCCCATCTCCCTGAAACTGTACGACCTATGGCAGACCTCAAATTCCTCTGCCTAAGATGTGAGCTCCCTGCCATTCAGCTTGCTATTAGCGTATTTCTCTGCACTACACACCACAGTGCCTCGCCTGTTCCCTGCAAACAGACTCCTTCTATATAGCATCAGTATGCAGGCTGCCAGAGGGGGAGGAGGAGGAGCAACAGGAGGGGAGGAAGAAGGCAAGGCTGGGAAAACAAAGCCTCTATAGTCGTCTCTCCAGCCGGGCCAGGCCGAGCCGAACTAGCGGGGGCGAGTTATGTAATGTGACTGGCAGGGCCCACTTCCCTGTTCAGAGCTGCTGCACACACTAATCCCCACTGAGGAACAAGCCCCGCTTTGGAGGAGGGGCTGGGGAGGGAAGGGGAGCTTTAAAAGAACCAGAGGAGAAGGTGTGATTACAAGAATTTTTGTCTTTCATCTGCACCAATACAACAGAGAGCCCTCTCCTCCGAGCCCCTCTAACAGTCTGCTGAAGGCTGCCATATTGACTAGCCACCACTCTCATTGATAAATCCTGTGTACAGTTTGTCACAAAGACAAACTTAACACACTTCATCTTCACATCACACTTGAGTGATATCACTTTCACACTGTCACATCTCCAGAAAACTCTGGCCCTCAAACCTTTTTCCAGTAAGTTGTTTTCACATGCACCTCACAGTGAAAGACTGTTCCTGTTGGAAAGGAGGGGAGAGTCTCAGAGGATGATGTAAAAAGAACAACATGGGACAGGCTGACAAAGCAACAGACTTTGAGATAACTAATTTTGCTTTAATATCAATGCAGCTTATTACAGTGTCAACTAAAGAACTATTGCAAAACAGCAAACAAAAAGAAATAGGACCAAATGTGGGTATATTTTTTTCCTTAGTATTTTTTTTTTTTTTTGGCGGTGGTGGCGGCACAACAGAAAAAAACACTGATGTAACAACTGAAAGTACTGATTTCAATGATTATGGACCAATTTACAACATCCTAAAAAAAATCTGCATTTTTTAACAGACCATTTTTTGTTTAAAGGTAAACATCACCAACAGTCAGTAAGAGCACAGCAAACACAGCCATCATTATCTATGGACTACCCTCTCCACTTTCTATGGTACACCAATGCAAAGGGAGTTGTGTTGGTCGCTGCAAATGTTCACAGCACCAGCTCTTTATGTAAATGTGTCGCTTGTACAGTCACAAGAGAAATGAAACATTAAGCCTGATAAATTTTCCATTGAATACAAAACAAACAAACCATCAGAATGTTCAGACACATTGTGGCTAGATAAGACGTGAAATATACCCCATGTATACGTGTGTGGAAAAAATGTCATCAAAACCATAGAGAACTTTTAAGTGATCTTGCACACGGACAGACAAACATACAAACATACACCAGCTTAAACATATCCTCCTTTTGGAGTTAATTAGGAAAGCAAGTATTTAGTGCAGGAGGACTGCATCACTTGTGGGCTGCAGGCCTTTATAAACATTATCTTAAGCTGAGGACACAAGATTTTTTCAAGATTTTAACCAAGATTCCCAGTTAGTCTGCTCAAGCCGAGGACAGTCGGCATGGCTAGTTGGAACACAAATCTGTCAGTATGTGAAGGGTCAAAATGCAAATCTGTAAGTGTGTGAGGGTCACAGACCCAACCCAGCCTCAGCTACAGTCAGTCGAACATGTTTTAACACCAGCTGCTAACAGCCAATGAAAAAAATAGGCTGGGCCACAGACAACAAGAAGCAGCAGGAATATCAAAAAAACTGCTACCCTCCCGAGAGTTTGTGATTGTTTGATGCGTTAGTCGGCTTTAGCTGGTTTGACATATCAGTAGTTTGTGATCCCTCACCAGGCGCAGTTAAGTGTGTGATCATCAGTCTTTCAGTAATCATACAAAAATCTGCTGATACAGTCAGTTACCATGAACTCTTGGTCTTTTAATAATCTGTTAAGACTGTGAAAGTTGTGTGTCTGCAGATGAAAGCTCAATTTCCCTACACAGGAGTTAGCAGGAGAGCAAACTCCTTACTCCTTATGGAGGTCATCAGAAATGGTCTCTGAGTGGCTATTTTAACAGAATACATTTTAAATATCCTTGGAATCTATATTCTGGATTTTACTGTAGATTTCAATAAATCAATATTGAGCTAGTTGGGTCCACAAAACAAGCCTGTTTACAAAGTTGTCACTATTACAACACTGTTTTTAGGGGATTTAAATAAAGCTAGCTGAGGTAGGATTGTTTTTCTTATCCATGTTATACAGTTGTGTTATGCTTGAATTTAATGAATTATGCTTATAATTCAAGTTAAAGCATTGCTGCAATAAAGCATAGAAGAATGTATATGAGAAAAGGCATACAGAGGCCACCACGCATATCTCCTACATTTGGTTATCATAGTGTATATTCACACTTTCAAGCCAAAGCAGAGCATTGTCAAGCCCACACATAACCCAGATAGAGAGAAGGTAGACACATATGGTTTAATGAGGCTGAGAGGAAGTGGCACAGTCACATAGTGAAAGAGAAACACAGGGTGAAGAAAAGGACAAGCAATCAACAAGCACTTGAATCTTGTCCTCCTAACCACGAAGACCAGGTGGAGGATTTAAGGCTGTTAAAAATAAAAGTCTGATTCTGATTTACTTAGCTGCTTGCCTGGAAACCATGTGACTGGCATCACATGAGGAGAGGGAGGAGGGTGGCAGAGGGTTTATGTGTGTGTATGAGTCCAGCCCCCATAGCACACACGCACACAGCATGTACTCCACTCCTGGCACCATAATAAGCTTTGTGATCGGTTGCCTTGGTTTCCAACGACAGTAAGCAGATATAGGCTGCTCGGAGAGGTAAACAGTAGCAGCTCTTGCTGGTGCACAGCCACAGGCACACAGACACAAGAGAGGTGGGTGGGAGGAGAGTAAGAAAGACAGAGATGGAGACAGAAGGAGAAAGAATTTGTGCAGAGTGAGAGAGGGGCGAGCTAGTGTTGCAGTAGTTGGCAGAGCTATATTTAAAAAAAACTGATAATCGCTGTTGTTGCATCTTTTGTCAACATGATGCAGATACTTCTATCTAACACAGATATAGATCTTAACGTTCAAACCTGCACTACAAGACATTCAGGCTGACATTTTATACTGTCAGTGGTTTTGTGAGGGCTGCATTATGTTGAAAAAGTTGTACTTTGAAATCTGATTAGCTAAAAAGTGCAATCATGTTTGAATTTACTGTAATGGAGATGACAGAAAGCTTCGCAAAGCTTGTTTGAGTACTGTGCAATTTCAAGGTGATTGTGGAGTGTTCTTTACTTTGACATTTTGGTTTTATAATTGCATTTACTTACACAGTGAGAGCAGTGACACAAGCAAATTATCCAACATCCAGGTCTTCTTTCATTCTTGCCTTTGTCTTACAGCGTCTGAAATCACTATGATGACAGCAAAGGTGTCTGTGCTATGAGTCCTCCCTACCCCTCTTAATTTGGAAATGTGTGAATAAGCAGGGAATGTATGCAAACTCAAGCTGGTTGGCAATAATTGTTAGGACTTGTATGCTAGTTGGCTGATGATGCTGTGTGTGTGCCATAGCGAGAGTATTTTTGCCTGGGTGTGCATATGAGCTGTATTAATGTGTTATAATACAGGCAGACTTGACTTCAACCTCCATCTGTGGGCAACTTTTCAAGGGAAACTTTGTTGCCATATGTCAGAAACCTCATGATTTAACTAGTATGGTGTAAACATTAGGCATTTGTTCAGCCTTAAGATCATGGTGAGCGCATAAATCCTTCACATTTGTTGTGTGTTCTGGACAATTCGATATCACAATGTAGGTCAACATTTCACCTGGATTAATACACTTTCGTTTGAAAATGCCCTGTATTTGCCAACTTGGATGATCTTGGGTCATCTATACTAGGGTCATGACTGGAAGTGTAAGACAATGCATGATACCAGTACAAAGTGATATTTTCCAGGTGATGTTGTATCAGCAGCAAGCATTTACCTATTTGTTACATTAATGTTATTAATTCTGTCGCATTTCTGACAGCCAGAGTTTGCCCATTTTGCATGGACCACACAAATAATACTGACAAAAGACACTTAAATACGTATGGTATGAGGGTTCTTACAAATATACTGAATTTAAAAAAAAATAGACCATTTAGCAGAAACAGTTGGGGTATATCATTCTTCTTATAGTATCACATTTTACTATGATAAATTCTATCCTTACCACTGTATCACAATGTGTATCATATCACCACATTATCATAAATACACCCATGACAATCTCATCTTGTGTTGTTATTACAGCCTATGCAGACATATTTACAGGATCTGTCATGACTCTGATCAGTGAAGAGAATGCAGGGATAAGAAAATGACAAAGACTTTATAGTAATCTAGGCTTAGTTGAGCAAACAGTGATTAGATTAGCATCATTTAGTTCCCGAGCAGCCAGCTCTAGCTAACAAACCGTTTGCAGGTATCAGGGCAATGTCAACACGAACAGTTGACCCAATTCCAGTAGAGAATCTTGAAAATCTCTATCAAATAATCAATATCACAAGTCTTTGTCTAATCAATTCCCTTATCTATTCATACCACTGACAGAGTTCAGAAGTTAAAATTATGGCTACATTTTTTACAAAAGGCACATACTGCACAACCTTAAGAGAGTGGAAACACAAGCAACTTTTAGAAGCAGTTATCTATGCTGTGACATGAGTTTGTCATTGTTGCCACAGAAAATCTACAGGCTGACATTTGCCCACACGGAAAATCTGCAGGAATCAATAAGGGAATTGTTAAAAGTCATACTTTAGGGATTTCACTTTCACACAACTACAGATACATGAATTGCAGTGTCGTTAGTAGCGCTGGTACGTTAATAGCCCATGCAAAGCCTTTTCTAAAAAAACAAACAAGTATTATGGGACTCTTTTGACCAGTGCTCAAGAAGGACTTCAAAAGAACTAATGTGTTGTTTATAATTTTTTACAAAAGTGTGTCAAGAAAATGAAATTAAAACAATGTGCAGTCAAGAAATCAACAGGACTGCTTACACGCTATGGTCTGGTCGATGCACAAGTTTTAATGTTTTTCATTTGCACAACATTTAGCATGAATCACAGACTGAATTATATATTTTGTTCTCTGGATTGGTGAGTGAGACATACAGAGTAATGGAGGGCTTTTGCTGGACACATGCTAGTTCTGCACTACAGAAGCACTGACCTACTTTTCACAGTCTCTAATGCACACACATAGACACAGCCACACAGCCTCTGACAAAGGGACAGGAAAACAGAGGTTAGGCATGCACTAAGCCCTGTTCTTAATACATGCATTCCAGTGGATAGAGTTCAATGCTGCTGTGCTTTCAGCCTGCCTGTTGGTACAAGCAACTACTGCATACACAGCCTCCTGCATGACTGAGAATAAAGGGCAGAGCCTGATGCTTATAGTATGCAATCACAAACATACACAAGTTCTCTCAAGTCCAAACAATATGCCTTTATACCAGCTCAAATGAAGAGATAGTGTCCTGGTGTTTGGGATAAGACTGGGCTGATTGAGTCTAATGTACATTTATTTAAACTATCTGAGATGCTTAAGAAATACAGACTAAAGACACAATCTATCTGAATGAGTCAAAGTTCAAATCCACATCAACTCAAAAGACAATACAACAGAACTCAAAACCTAGCTTCTTTTTCTTATGTGCTAAAATCACTAAATGGATGAGGAGGCATGATAGGAAACACTAATGTGCAAATGTGACATTTCAGTCCAGTGTTCACAAGGATACACACACACACACACACACACAGGTGTGCCATACACCACAACTGCTGGCACAACTGGACAAAGAATAGCAATAAACACCTCTTTTTGAATACCAATGCTTTGCTTTGAGACTTTCACAGAAAGCTTCACATATCAGCAGGCTGGTAATATTTCAAAAAGATATTTGTCTACATACCGATTCCATGGCTGCGGTAGAATGACAGTGGCCTAATCCAACTAGAAAAACACCTGCCACTGCAGCGTCCACAGAATCTGAAAGACAAGATGAAAAAAACAATAACAAACATTAATTACAGGGAATGTACAAGCAGTTTTACATTCTGTATCTCTCATAGGGAACTGGTTGGTGGCAGCGTTGTGTTTCTGCTATCCACATTGTCTGCATCACAGATCCCTGAATAGCCGAGAATAGTCTGCGTATATTGGTGATGGGTAAATAACAGAGTTATCTTTTTTTATTCTGATTTCAGAACTCCATGATCATAAGAAACACTTCAAAGAAAGATTAAACAATTATGTTGTTATGTCAAACAACGATGCAAACAGAGTAGCTTACACATTGTGTATGTAGTGTGGCTGTTGTCTGTGAAAGTTTGTCTTCACCGCACAGTGTACTGGCCTGGCATGCACACAACAGCGTTTTCAGTCGTTAACATGCAATGTTTTCACTTTGTCTCCAAGTGAATGCAGAGGACTTTGAAAAGGCAAAGGAAAAATCTTTTCCTTTCTGGTGACAATGTTGTCATGTTAAGGGGCTCAAGATAATAACCACATGTCAGTCACCTTGTAGCATGTAAACATTACATTTCAAGTACTTCAGTCGAAAAACTGGTAGATGTGCAAGCCCGCTCTGTACTGCTCACTCATCACAATGCCCCTTCAACCAAATGTGGATATATTACACCATAACTTTGCTCAAAAGTCTCCTTCATTTTTCATCCACATCAGCATCTGTGTGTTTGGTATGCTTGTATTATTCTGCCTCACCATTTAACTCAATTTGGAAGGAGAAGGATGCAAACATGTATATGTCATGACAAAAGTTGCAGGAGCATTTACTGGTCTGGCACATATACTGAATGGTTTAGATGTTTAATGAATCACTTGCACGGTGGCTGTTGTCAAGATGGTGTTTTAATGAAAAGCTTTGAAATCGACTGTTGTCATGGAAACAAGGCTTTGGTGTATAATTTAAAATTTTAAGTTTGAAAGCTTGTCTAACATACATAAATGGTAAAAAGATTTAAGCTTATACAGCTCTTTTCTAGTCTCCTTGACAACTTAAAACTGCCTTACACCGCTGGTCACCTCTCCCCACTCATTCACTGATGGCTGACAGTTTCTTTTTAAGTAGTCCATCATTTACGCAGCAGTGGGAGCAACTTGGAGTAAAATGTCTTGCCCTAGGACACATCGCCATGTGACAGCAGGAGTTGGGCTGGAACCCGCAACCTTCCGGTTACCAACATAGTGCGTTATCAGAGTGGGCTACCAACGCCCTGTGTGTGTAATGCCCCAAATGTACAATCCAGAGGTACAGACATGCAGCGATGCATCAGCCCCTACAAACTTCGACCTACTCCACAATAACTAGACACTGAAGCCAGTTCTTCGCTCCCGCAGGGCAGTAATTCAAGCTTGAAGACTGCAAGTGCTACCTACTATGATATCTTATGTTAGCAATGGTTGACAGAAATTACAGATCAGTCCCCCATCCTGTCTTTCTCAGTAATTTCGTTGTAGTTGTTACAATGGCAATAAAGATATTCTGATTCTGATTCCCATTCTGTATCTAAAAACCTCAATTGTTTGAGACAACTCACAGTACTGTTTTGGACCTCAGATTGCAAAATTAAAATATGTAACATAAAACAAAAATAATAATAAAAAAGTAATAAAAATAGTGAATAAAAAAAGACAACTAAAGAGCACATTTACAAAATTATTTTTAATAATCAAAATAATTCAGTTTTTAAATAACACCAAGTTTGCATTTTGGAATGCATCAAGATTTGTTCATATCTGCCAAATTCTGGATTCAGTGACAACACCTCTGACGTATGATGACTATAAATTAGGCCTGCACAATACATCGTTTGAACATCGACATCGCAATGTGCGCATACGCAATAGTCACATCGTGCATGCGATGTGACTATCGCACTTCCCCCATTTATTGGGGAAATGAAAAAAAGCAACTGAAATTGAAACCTATTCTATTTTGTACAGAGACATGGCCTCCTGGATCCCTTTTATATACAGCAATCTTCATCATTCACAGATGAACCCGCTTAGCCCGGATTAAACTGTATTATACGAATACAATGGTGTCATTGTGAGTCAACCAAATTCTTCCCAAACAGAGCTATTCAAGTCATCTGGTGAAAACTCTTCTATTTTTAATATCGCAATATATATTGCAATATATCGCAAACCCCCCAAAAATCGCAATGTCCGTTCTTTCCAATATCGTGCAGCCCTACTATAAATGACTATACAGTTATCCTCAAATAAAACATACTAACTTAAAGACTGAGAATGTATTAACACTAATTTTAATTCAGGTTAAAGAATTATAAAAATAAAACATTCTGCACTGTACAGTCTCTCAGACTAAAACACATAAGCATTATAAGAATTCTAAATATAAGTTGCAAGAAATGTCTCCTTGTGTGTAATTGGCTGTAAAAATATTCATACACAGAAATCTGTAAGCTTAAGCAGTGCCTCTGGTTGCATATTTTGTCAAGTAAGCTGACATTTAAACAAGAGACAAGCAGAGCCAAGTTTCAATATCTTGTTCACATGATTTAGTCAAAAGCAGCATAAGACAACCCAGTCAATCCAAGTCCTGCTCATGTTCCCAACCTCTTTGGCCAGTTGCCCTTCCCCCCGCCCATTCCCAGCTAGGGGGGCAAGGGTTTATCAGGATTTAGGAGGCAGGACATGAGGAGGGGGGTTATTTAACAGAAGACCAGTGTTGGGCTAGACTGGGGACATTCCAGAATGAATATGAACCAATATTTGTTCCATCAATCTGGTATTAAGGATCACAAGGGGACTGAAGACAGAAAGTCAGTAACTGTCGTGCCAGACATGACTGTATTCTAACAGTGTCTTAGTACAGCAACTAAATCAACAAGGAGAAACATGGACTTAGTTTTTTGTGTGTTGAATAAGAACTGCAGGTAGGATTTAACAGTAAAGAGCACAAAAGCTTATAGTATAGGCTGGGTGGCAGGTGGGTGCGCAGGACAGGATTAAGGCCAAACCCCACTAGGATGGCCTTAGTGGTTAGGAGGATGATGATGTTGGATGCGAATTTGTTGTTTGTACTGAAGTGGAACCTGTGGGGCTTTCCCAGCGGGTAGCACAGGATTGAGGGATTGAAATAATCCAGCAAGGAAGCAGAGAAGCACTCCCCCAACAGTAGAGTTATGAAGACAACGCACATAATTTTCTTTGATGAAGATGAACAGAAACTGTAGAGAGACATTGCTTTGACTTAGACTTTACACTACTAATTGAATGACTACACCAAAGCAGAATGTAGAGAGGATGTACGCAAGCTTTGTAGATGGACAGGCCAGACTTATCTCTTCCACTAAATGTAGCATCAGACTATTTTTGCTGATGTTTCTACACCAGATACTGTTAGGGCATAAAATATGTGCAGCCTCAATATTTCAGTGGCAGTTCCACTTTTCAGACCAAACTGCAGACTTGGACCAAATTGGCCTTTTCCTGTGTAAATACTGACAAGTTTAAGCATTTTAAGCAGTGTTTAAGGGGATATGTTCAGTGTTTGGCATAGGCAACAACACACAATGCTGGTATCTGTGTATGTGCATCCTTATACAAGACTCCAACATCTAAAATGTCTAAAGTTTTGGACTATGTATGTTATTGTCAACTGCAGATCAAGAATCAAACTTAATTTCTTCTTTAAAATTTATAAAACTTTGCAGGTTACTGACTCCTAAGGGAAACCCAGAAACAACATACAGGTTACAACACCCTGACCAGGAAACGCCAATGACAAATACATTTCTGACAGCCAAGTTAAAGAAACACACATCATGAGCCTGCTGAACCAGCTTATTTCAAGGTCAAATTTAGCACCTGTTAGACAAGTTCCCTTTGGCAGCTTTAAAAAGAGAGGTGTTATGTGTAGGGATGGACAGGTTTACATTTTAGTAGATTCATATTCCAGTTCTGCTCATCAATTTGCAGTTCTTAACAGTCCTGAATTCTGATTCCACATTTTCGATGAACAAAATATGACAAATACTTTGAGAATAAAAAAACTGCCTGCTTATACTGTATTGTGGCCTAGTTAGGACCTCATAAGCTACTGTTGCAGAGATTTATATACTTTCCACCGTATATACCAATAAATATCACCACACTTATACTAATAATTATCTTTCAAAACTGCTTAAGGATGAGAAAAAAAACTAAAAATTCTATTTTGTCATATGGTTAATGGTGATATTCCCCCTCTCCTTTCCTCACTAATGCATCAGTACAGTGAGATCTGCAGGGACTCAGAACAGTAAATGGTGGTTAATGGGGTATTTTCTGTATCTGTATCAAAAGAAAGAGAGAACGTAATTTGTTTATCTTAACAGAAATGTAAACTTGAGTTAGCTTAGCTGAGTTTTACCTGTGTGTAATCAGAAGTCAGCACAGAGGCTGCTGCAACTTGTGACTGGGCATATACTGGTCTAAGTGGATGGGAGACTGTCACATGCTGAAAACATTTATGCTGTGTTGAAGACTGCTCTATCATGCCATTTCAAATACCTTGTATGAGTTAAATGTCTTTACTGCAGGAGCTGTTGTGATTAGTCAAACTTTCCACTGCTGCAGTCTGAAATGAACGTCCACTCACAACTTTGTGAACACTGTAACATCACAAAGGACCTGCTGTGTCACTGTAGCATTGCGTCATCTAAGATGCATGTAAGTTTTATGAAAGGTAGTATAACTGACTGCTTTTTAATCTCTAAAAAGATTAAAGTACCTTTTCAATGCCAAAAAGTGAAGCCGTACCTGACTTGCCTTAGTAAGTGGATGCATTTTGAAAACTTATCTTTGGTACACAAGTCTAGTTAAGAGCTTGACTGGTTTTGCTTTGCATAGGTATAATAACTTGGTAATCTTTCACCTGAAAAAAGGAAAATAATATCTTAAACACTAATGTGTACCCAAACCTTTGACAGCAGGCTTTAAGTCTGCCTTGTGTGATCCAACATGTCTAACAGCAGGTCATATGAACAAGCTTCTCTCAAACACAATGGTAAGGCCTCTGTGTTTTTTCAAATGCCACATTTTAAAGGTTCCTTACATTTGACCCAAACATCTTCATTAGCACACATCTTCAGTAAAAATTAAAACACTGCTGTAAGCCTTTGGATGCACATTTTCACACAGATTGTTCTTTGCAGGACATAAGAAATAAAACTCAAACTGGTTTGCAAATCAAAGCCTCCTCAGCAGCAGTGCCCTCCAGTCTATTTATTTTGATCATTCCAGGAAACAATGGCGGGCTGATGGTGATGTGGCACAGACAGATATTCTGCTGACAGGCCAGAATTTCACATGACACGATTACTTCCTCAATCATAACAGATACAAAATTCACTGGCACAAGTGTGTACACACAAATAGCAAGTTCCACACTGGTATTTTTGTAAAGGTGGTCCTCTTTCCAACATGCACCCTCCACCTTGACTACAGTGTGGAGAAAATAAAAAAGAGATCGATTTAAATATTTTGAGCACACACACTACCCACTCTACCTGTCCTGCTTCTATTCACACACACAAACGTAGCCACACACATTCAGAAACCATTTTCATTATTTTTGGACCTCATCTGTTTACCATATGCTATTGTTTTGCAAGTGTCGCTCTCTTCAATATATAATTTGGCAATGCGACAACATTTGTGTTCGTTGTTTTGATGTGTGGCGTCAGTATCATCAAACTTCCTCCTCACCAGCTCGGCTGTACAACCAAGTGTGGATGAAAAGGGGTGAAACTTGGGTGACCACCTGAACTAATTCCCTGAGTAAAACAATCAAATCAGGGGCATTAATTACAACAGTATATAGCGAACATGGATTTGGGGGATTCCCAAAAAAATACATATCGACACTGTGCTCCAGCGTGCCAGTTTGCAGTGTGTCTGGGAATGTTCACAATGAGTGGTTTCTAGTAACTGTGTAGCATTTTCAAGTTAAACCTTTGGAAGCCTGCACTTGTACTACAAATAGTAAAGTAGTTACACTCTGCCTACAGTGACATTAATAGTCATAAAGTCGGACCACCATACTGCAAGCTGTACTGTTTTGTTTCTATTAGTCACTTCTAATTTGTTATTACAAATTCTTCCAGTCAAACCATGGCTGAGTAGAGTATTTACTTGACAGTATACCACTGTTATATTCACAGAACCATTGTCTTACAAGGAGAAACGTTGCTTAAGAGTGTGACACCGGTTTGCTTGGTGTTATTCCATATCCCAGTTCATTTTGAGCTGTGTGGCAGCTGCTTGCAATTCATAATACAGAGAATAGGGGCAAAAAGCAGTGGGTGTTGTTGACAGCTGCACTTAAGGTCATGACAGCACATTTCTCAGTGTTTTACTGTTGAGCATGAACACATCAGTGTTGAGAATACTGCAAACTGATTAGATGAAATCAAATGCATGTCATTCACCAATTTCTATATCATTTCCATTTTTTATACGTCAACTACAGCAAGTTTATATTCCAGCTCATGACTACCACCCACTTAGACTAACAATTTTCAGAGTTTTAACGTCATTTGTTAATTTAGACCATATTTGTGTTAAGATTTAGTGCGTCAGATGCGTTGCCAATGTTGGGCACAGTTTCAGCAAACCCTCAATAAAAGCATTTCCTCCTCTGTACTGTATGTGAAGCTCAGGCCAAACATTCAGCATCATTATGCATAGTTACAGCACATTTCTACTTCACCATCACCATGACAACATATCTGCATATTTAATTCCTCTGCATGATCACTGGTCGTATCCTTGTTATTTAACAGCTGAATTATCAGCGGAGCACTTAACTATACTCATCACAGCATCAGAGGTGTTGCCAGGTGCATATGAGCAGCAAAACAGCTCGACAGAAATCTTCCAGCAACAAGCAGAGTCTCTCTGTGACTGCAGATACAGATATACAGAATATTCTCTGGAGGTAAGAGAATGGACTTGCAAGGAAAGGACACTTAACTACAGTCAGGGTTGGAAATTAACACCAGACAAGCACAAAGTGTTGGTGGGTTTCCGGTTAGGTGAGACCGTCACAAAGGGTTAAGTGTTACATGGTGAGTAAAAGTGTCTAAGCAGTCATGTTGAGAATACATGAAGTATTTTAAATATGCAGTATTATAGCATGCTTCTTCCTCCTGCTCCTATGCTGTCTGCCTGAGCAACATTCTTGGAGGCACCCTAACCAACTAGAAGCACTCTGAGAGCACAACTCTCCACTCTGGCATTTCTGACACTATTTGGCATATGTTAAGATGTTAACAAATCCTTGAAGAAAAACCTTGGATCTGCCATGGGATCTGGATCACTACTAAAATCAAACCTCCTCTTCACTGCATCTTGGCGAACATTCCCTGAAAATGTCATCAAAATCCATTCATAACTTTTTGTATTATCTTGCTTTCAGACAAAAACATAGACAAAAGCTGGAAAAAAACTTCATTGTCAGAGGAAACAACACACTGATACACACACAATAGCATAAAACACAGTGCACCACTGTTTTCTTCCATTGCAACAGATCATTATTAATCCCTGAGCCATAGAAACTGAAAATATAGAAACAAATGTGAACTGGTCGTACAATCAGTTTGATTTTTTTTTTTAAATTTCTTGTACCTTGCCTGCATTTATAAACACTTAGGAACTGAACAGCTGTAATGTCGCCCAGAGACCTGCAGTTTCATGGACACTTCTCCACACATGGATTCTGTTTGACAGGGTTGTGTCATATCCAAATGCTCAGAATATAGTGCACATTAAATGTACACTACATATTTCAT
The DNA here is from genome assembly GCA_036419115.1 of Scarus forsteni. Classification (NCBI taxonomy): domain Eukaryota; kingdom Metazoa; phylum Chordata; class Actinopteri; order Labriformes; family Labridae; genus Scarus; species Scarus forsteni. The sequence goes on along the minus strand of JAZDUH010000354.1, from coordinate 3,964,869 downwards.
TTTAGTGACAACATACATACATAAGCAGCCAGTTATGTGCAAACACACACACACACACACACATCCCTGCAAGAGCATTAGCCTGAGGACTGGTAATAATTATATGGCATCATGTTTGGTTGCTTTCAATATAAAAAAAGTGTTACCAGCATATTTCTTCATTAGAAGCAATTACACTTAACACAATGTCTGTGTTGCATTTATTAACGTCAGCATTTGCATTTAAGCCTAAAAATAAGAATTTTACATCCATCCCTCTATACCATCTAATCAAATTTAGGGCTTTAGGGGACTAAAGTCTGTCCCAACTGACACGTGGCAGGCAGGGTACAACATGGACTGGTTGCTAGCCAATCACAGAGCTAATAAACAGATGGACAACCAATCACACACACACAAAAAACACACCTGAAAACAAAATAGAGCAACCAATAAACCTAAAAGGCATGTTTTTGGCCTTTGGGAGGAAACAAGAGTACCCAGAGAAAACCCTTGCATGCTTAGGGAGTTGATTCAAACTACATATGACCCAGCAACCTTCTTCCTGTGAGGCAAAAACAGTCCCTGCTGCACCACCATTCAGCCCTGTAAGAATACTGGTAAAGTAAACATTATTGAAGCTACATTTGTCATTTTGGGGAAATTAGAGTATTTAGCATGTTGAACTGAGTGTCTCTTATACTGTAACATTTTGGCTCTCAGGCAGTTTGTATAGCAATTACAAAACTTTCATCAAATATATACAAGCAAAAGCCTTTTTATTTATACATTTTTTCATGCTCTTCCCTGATAGAATGACAGGATCTACTGAACATCATCTAGTGATTAAAAAACGACCCGTTACTAATTGATTTTAGCTTAAAAAACAGTTGCTACAGCTGCATCAGAACTGAAATATAAGACAATAGTCATCTACTCTGCCTGGAGCCCCCTGTGTGCTCTAATATTAATCATGCGTGATTATGGTATCAGGTTTATGAGCTGAGGTGACCGTCTGAAATGATTGGTGCAATAGACACACCAAAGCCTGCAGACAGCCAACAAGACCTCCTGGTGGGCTAGACAATAGAAAGGGGGAGACTGCTGGTTCCATGTGCATAACCAGTGGTGACACATAACGTTTGTGTGTATGTGCTGTGGGATTATGGGGGAGACAGGGGCTCAAATGCTGGCTTCAGGACACAAGCATCTTTTGTCCTGCTTCTCTGTCATATGGTATCCGATTACAGGAAGAGCTTCCATTTTCCCGTGCTGCACCTTCTATATGAGAAACTCGGATAATATACAACAAATACAGAGCAGTGTGACCCCTCCAGGGCTCCGGAGCACCTCTCTACTGAGACCTGTGTCTGGCCATCCTATCAGAGCACAGATCAGAGCCAGCTGAAAGGTGACCTGGAACAACAGCACTGACCTCTGTCTGATTTCATAAAGCATGACACAGTCCTAACACACCATGCAGGGACATTAATTCACGCTCACATTGCTTGGGTTGTTTTTTTGCAGCCCAGTGGAAGATCTCAAACAGAATTCACAGGTGGCTGGCTGGACTGTGTAGAGTTCATAAGCAGGACACGGTAGGCAGGGGATCAGAAATGTTTGCACAAAGTCTCAACAGGACAAAACTAACGTGTGGAGCTGCTGGGTTTGATGAAATAAAGCATGCTTACCAAAGCTCTTGGCGACCGACTTCAACATAATGTCATCATCTCAGATTGTGTCACTGGCCATCCATCAAATGATGCAGGATAAACTACACTCACATCAATCATAGTGACTCCCAAGTTTTTGTTCAAACTTAAGCCGCTGATGAAAAATGGCTGTTCAGCATTAATATTAAATGTGATCTTGTTTCTTAGAACAGGGTGTTTTTCAATGAGGCACGCTGCTGATCAATCAAAATGATGTTAGTCACACACATCCTGTGGATTGTTTTGAATCACCTTGCAAATTGCATTTTTCTGTTTGTTTTTTAGATTATAAAATAAGATACAACTGGTGGGAGCTTTCCAGAATGTCAATATTTTTACTTCTGTTCAAGACTTGAGTAAAGGGTCTTAATCCTGATCAATCATATACAGACTCAAGAATTTAATGATAGCACAGTTTGGAGTAGATGACATAATTACATTACAGCAGTCACACACAGACTCAGCTGAAGCAAGTGGAGAGGAATCGAGGAAATAGCAGTGCTCATCATTCAGTGTTTCCTACAGGAAATGTGTCTGTTAGGGTGGCAGTCGGCTTGTCGTGTCCTGCACATGCTCCACAGTGACCACCCAAACCAGTGAAAGAAGGTCCAACAGTTGCCTATATGGTAGGGGTCATATCACCACCACAGTGTCACAACTGCCTCTCAAAATGTAAACTGCAAACACAATCACCAGATGCAACAGCTGGATCTCAATTTGAGACTCACAGCTATAATGTTAAGGTGGGTGCCTTCACTAAAGAGGAGAAACTGTTCATATTTACATTACTTTAAAATACATTAGACAATTAACTAAATAATTGACACATTATTTGTATTAAAAGCACCACAACAGGTAAGTTAGTCATCTGTGTGTAAACCTTTACTTTGCTTATGATAGACAATGTCATGTACAGCTGTGTTTCGTGTAGGGCTGTAATCAACCAAAGAAATTGTTGGTCGACTAAAACACAGCAATTGTCGACCAAAAATTGACCAATCGACCCCCCCGCCGTGTTTCTCCCCTGTGTGCGCCTCTTTCCCTCCTTTCTTTCTCTCAACCCAAGACTCTTTGCTTTCCAGTTTTCATCAATGAAATGGACAGTCACTGTCATATAGGACTCCATTCGAAGAGACATACACATCTGTTATCTTTATCTGTTAACTCGCAAGCTTTCTCTTTTTTACTCCCTCGTATTTTGCCGTTAGTGCGTGCATAATTGTCTGGCGCGCTGGCACTGAATATCCAGAAAAACATTGGAACCTGGAAATTCATGGGACTCATTTAGTGTTCCCACACAGAGTTTCACATTAACCACGTTGTTCACTACAACAGACACTTTTCCTGCTGGAACTTTAAAGGCATCGCCAACTTCATAGTCGCGCAGCGATGGTTCTTCCTGTGTGCGCACCTCCTTTTTTTCTCTCAACACAAGACTCTTTGCTTTCCAGTCTTCATCAATGAAATGGGCAGTCACTCTCATATAGGGGTCCATTTGAAGAGACGTACACATCAGTTATCCTTATCTATTAACTCGGAAACTTCCTCTTTTTACTCCCTCGTATTTTGCCGTGAGGGCGTGCGTAATTGTCTGGTGCGCTAGAACTGAATATCCAGGTTCCAATGTTTTTCTTGGCCTTCCACGACACCAATGGGCCTCATACCCTAAGAAATAAAATAGTCAATTCCTTCTGTGATGTATTTTTTGCATTTGGGTGTTTATATGAGGCATAAAATCCAGTGTGAGGGTGAGGGATCCCGCAGCGCGGGCAGAGCGCATGCAGCTATAAAACGAATAAACGATTATTAGAGTAGAATATTGAAATGTTCTTAAATAAAAATATTGAAATGAACGATAAATACATTAAAATGGTGTTCTGAGACATGATGGGGGTGCTCAGAAAATACCCCCATTTCACTTGATACGTTTCTCCTGATGAAATGAACTGCTGGGGAAAAATAAATTGACATATTTGGTCGACCAATCAGAATTTTGGTCGACTGAGCACGCATCGACCTATTAGTCGACCAGTCGACTTGGACTTTACAGCCCTACAGGTTTCAATGTTTTCTTGGCCTTCCACGACACCAATGGGCCTCATTTCCTAAGAAATAAAACTGTCAATTTGTTCTGTGATGTCATTTTTGCATTTGGGTGTTTATATGAGGCATAAAATTCAGCGCGGACTGGGTGAGGGATGCTGCCGCTGCAGCGCGGGCAGCGGCAGGTGCGCATGCAGTTATAAAACCAATAAACGATTATTAGAGTAGAATATTGAAATGTTCTTAAATAAAAATATTGAAATGAACGATAAATACATTAAAATGGTGTTCTAAGACATGATGGGGGTGCTCAGAAAATACCCCCATTTCACTTGATACGTTTCTCCTGATGAAATGAATAGCAGGGGAAAAAAATTAATTGACACATTTGGTCGACCAATCAGAATTTTGGTCGACTGAGCACGCATCGACCAATTAGTCGACCAGTCGACTTGGACTTTACAGCCCTAGTTTCATGTCTTTGTCAGTTTATTTATCAGTCTTCATATGCACACACATAATAAGCACATAATCATGTGTGCCAAGAGATTTGTTTGCCTTGACTAATTCAAAGACATGCTCAGTCCACCAACTCTGTCTGTTTAACTTGGATCCCTGACCCAATAAGCCACCTGAATATGGGTCAGTAAACAACCCACTGCTAATGCTTATCTTGAAAACTGACTGCAAGTTATGGGAGGCTATCTTTCTGCCATCTCGTCACTGGACCACTGAATCAAAACCTCTTGAGACATGATATAAAACCTGCAAATTAAAGTAGAGATTTTAATTTTGCATGTCAATTTCAAGTAAAAAGAGAAAATAAGTGTAGTCAATGCATGATTATATAATCAAAATTAAGCTATAATTATTACATAATTAATCTTTTTTTGCACCAGTAACAGTTAGTATTTCAAAGTTAAAAAGAAAAAAAAGTCAACCAAACTATGTGCGGAGTGCAAATATAGCCCAAACTGACAGGCATGGTGTTTGGGGCCAAGTCGCCAAGAAATTCAGATGTTTTCTCCAAAAAATCACCTGGACCTATCAGCCCCAAAAACGTGTTGTATCATCATGGGTAGAGTGTCCCGGTGCACAGCAACGAAGGCAACCCTTCCAGCATGTTTGATTCTTGTCTTGCCTTGTTTCATTAGTTCTATTGGTCAATAAGAGCACAAAATGCTCTGCACACACATAAGTCACAGATACAAACAAACCAAACAGCAAAACAAAAGAACAAAGTTGTTGCTTAGAGACCAAGGAAAAGTTTGTGAAGCTCCTGAAACAACATCTCTGCCTTTAAGCTGTGTCTTAAAAGGACAACCATAACAGGGAGATGTTGGCAGGAAAAAACAACTGCTGGTGGGTAACTGTAGTTAGCATTTGGCATTAAGCTAACTAGAGCTGAAACGATTCCATGAATAATCTCGATTATTCGATTACAAAATATCTTCGAGGCAAATTGTGACTCGAAGCCTCGTTTAATATATAATTATACATATAAAATATATATGTTTGACACGGACGGTCATTTCTGTGGCACAATGCGCCTGCTATCTCTGCTGCTGCTGGCTTGTAAATCATGAAGGAAGAGAAAAGAGAGGGACAGAAAGGAGAGAGTCTGCACAAGAAATGACAGAGTGTCCCAAGAGTGTGGTCACTACAAGAAGGGACGAAAAGAAAACAAAGTGCAGTGTGTCTGATTTCAAACAGAGTAAGCTTAGCATGTTGCTTAGCATGATAGCACGTCGTCAATGCTGCAGCACGTCAACAGTAAACATCCGGTCTGTGCGTCAGAGCCGACAAAACAGGATGACACTGACGATACATCAACAGAAGCAGCCAATGTGATCAATAACTGAGATATGGGCTAGTAAATAACCTACCTTGATTATGGCTCCATCTAAAGGCTGGTTCAGAACGTAAATCAATGCGGAGGCTTCTTACCCAGAATCATGTGTATTTTGTTCACATACTTTAAACATCCAATAACTTTACATTTAATTTGATTGCAGAGAGTAGAACAGGAAACACTGACAGTGAGCAGAGGAAGCAGGTGTAGGGAATGCTTTCATATGTTATAGAAATGTACATTAGCTAGTTAAATTATCTTAGTATCTAAGTATGACATTATTTGGTCCTAGAAATAAAGTAAGCAAAATAAGATCATCAATATGGTACAGTAGTAAAGGCAATAACTTAGCAAAAAGAGACAAGCATGAATACAAATATAATAAAAATAACCAAACTTTTAAAAAAAATACTGAAAAAAGCAAGATATGGCCCAGAGAAAAATAAAAGTATAGATTTTGATTTTGAGATCCCATTTATGCTCAGAATGTTCAAAATAAGGAAAATAAGTTAATTTAAGTGACCTGGCTTTTCTGTTTTGTGTTACTACTACTAATAATAATGTGAAGTGATTCATTGTAAAAAAAAAAAAAAAAAAATAGCATTGAGCACAATGTAACTGTTATCCAGTTACTCGATTAATCAGCTAAAAAAAATTTGATAGAGTAATCGATTACAAAAAGAATCGATAGCTGCAGCTCTAAAGCATAACTTAGTTTGCTTGCTGACTTGAACGTGGTCCCTTCTGTTAACTGTTGGTCATGAGAATGAGTGGTGTGCATGGCCTGTTTGAGTGCAAGAAATGAATTGCCCTTTGGGCAAAATAGAGCTGTGTGAATCTGAAACTGAGTCAAAATCGAATCATCTGAATCGGAGTGCAGTCTATCGTGCCTGTCTGTTCAGTCACTGCACAATTATTCTAACTTTGTGATGGTCTGATCCAACAGTGTTCCCAGTAACAGACAATGTGACTTGCTTAGTATGAAATGTGAATTTGAGATTGGGTTTACATGCACTTTTAACTCAAGCTGCCATGATAGCTTGATTAGTAAATCTAATTTGACTTCTGTCTTTTTCCTTGTATTAAAGTGCTTAGGGAGGATCATTTTCAGAAGTGTAACAGGGACGTCTGCAAGCTCCACGACCAAGACAGGAGATCGGGACAAGAAAATGTGGAGTACAAAGTGTATGTAGTGAAAAAGAACAGCTCCTCTGCCACTGAGATTATTTTTAGATTGAGGCTTCACAAACTGAGATGGACCACAGCACAAGATTTGCCAAGCACTTGTGGCTACTTCCAACAAACATATGACAAATCTCTTCCAACACCTACAACAACACCATTAAGTACAACAACAACATTTAATCTTATTCAGAAAACAAAACCAGGATCCTCAAGTGGCACACCTAAAACTTTACCATTATGACAAAAACACTTTCTCAGAATTTCCTGCCTGTGACTCCTTATAATATATATATATATACATATACATATATATACATATACATATATATACATATACATATATATACATATACATATATATACATATACATATATATACATATACATATATATATATATATATATATATATATATATATATATATATATATATATATATATATACACATTACGACAAAATTCTAAACACATGTAAATGGCACAGAGTGGCAACAGAGGCCACTGTTTGTTTTCTGGTTGAGGACATGATAAGTATAAATACAGTGATTCACATGGTTTGCCAATCTATATTTGACTCTGCCCTCAAGTTCCTTTTTGTATTCAACAGCTGTGGATTAGTGGTAAAGTCACTGGATCAGTGCTGTCAACAGCACAACAGCACATATTTAACCTTAAATTTCACTGTTGTGTCACTTGCATGTGAATTTATGTGGATTTAATTTGTTAAGACTGTTTGACTTGACATTACAGATAGTAACATCTGGGAATAGTAACATGAAAATAAATCAGGCTTGAGTGAAACCTACAGTTTGTAAAAATGCTTTGTGCAATTAAACAAAAACAAACAAAAAAACAGCTTGAGTCCTTTAACCATTTAAAAATCTTTTGACACAGTGTCCACTTTCTAAATTTGTTGGCCCCTCACTAGGCATGCAAACAATAAATCGATTAATTGTCGATAAGAAATTACTCGATTAAAGTCAATTAATTGCAATTAATTACATATTGAACCCGTAATTCCCCGCAAGCCTGCATGAGGGCGCGCGTGACGCCAGACGTTCTTGACACACACACGAGAACACAAGAGAAGCTGGCCTCTGACGACAACAACATAACCCAACCTGTGGAGGGCAGCATTACGCTTCCTTGCGTACAGCCTGCTGGAACCTTATTAGAAGAGGAAGAAGACGACAACAACAAGACAAACGAGAAGCGATAAGCTGGCAGGATGAAGAGGACAAGACAGAGTTCAGTACGGAACCACTTTAAGTTGGTTAATGACGACAAAGACGCCAAATGCACAATCTGTGGAAGTAATTTAAAGTACAACTCCTCCACAACTTCGCTAAATTATCACCTCAATACGTCACATTCAGCCGTGCTGCAAGGAGCGAGTAGCGAGTAGTGAGTAGCCGCTTATCAATTAATCGATAATTTGCATCCCTACCCCTCACAATACAAAACTTTGGATGGCTCAGGTCAGCACAGTTTAAAAGGCATCTGCCTATCTGTACCTACTGTTTACTAACCCAAATCCATGTAAACAATGCAACAAAACAGCTTATGAAGCTGCTTTAAGAGGGAATTCAGTGTTTGGCCAATTATAATGTAGGATACCAAAGAATACCAAAAGACATGAACTTAAAAGCTAATTTTACAACATCACTATTGTTTTTCTCATTGATTATAATTATCACCTTCTTTATTATTACAAATCGTCACAGAAAGCCATTTTACTTCTCAAAGTTGAATAAAAACAGTCTATCAGAAAAACAGACAAACACAGCATTGATATAGAGGCATAAAACAACTCAAATGAACAACAACTTTCAAACACATACAACACACAGCACTATCACAAACTGAAGCTTGTATAAAAAGATTTGGATGTGGAGTTTTGTATTGGTACAGTTATAAGTTCATGAAGGAAGGAGCAGCTATGGTCAGTGCACCGTCCCTCCAGGTTCAGCACTTAGTTATATGTGCACTTAATACATGATTGTTTAATGACCCCTAGTAATATCATCCTAACAATGCTGGCCACTTAATGAACAACTATTTTTAGATTCCATTGATGTAAAAAACAAAGTTGCTAACTGGTGAATTTTTAAAGCAAGGCTCAAGACCAACATGGCTAAACTACATCATCTATGCCAGTGACGGAAATTCTGAACAAAATGTAGTTTGGTCAAACTGTTCAGAGAGGCTGAACAACAACACAAAAGTCCTACATTTCTGTAAATTATTCACAAATACAACACTGATACTGATACAGTATCATGCCACAAAGTAAAGCACTAGTTCTGATAGTTTCTTCAAAATTAGGATGCTCCCTGGTAGATCATTTTAAATCCTGCAAAAATGCAAATAAAATGCATGTTTGATAAAGTAGTCCTCAGTTGACAAATCACTTAGAAAACAGAAAAAACTGAAAACTTTATGTTTATCACAGTTTCAAATCATCAGCAGATAAAAAAAATCAAGTCTACCCTAATTCCCAGATCTATCTTAACTTTATCATATGATGTAGCCTCAACAGTTTGTACTTTGCCATCTGAGCATGAAGTATATGAGTGGTACATTTGCTTGCACACTGAAGATGACTCCTATATTAAACAGAAGAGAGACAATAACATATTCATACAGTTATGAAATAGTTCAGCACGTCTGTACCATGTGCCTGACAAGAGGATACGGTGCCTATAGTATCTGGAGGGGTTGGCTGTCACTTGGGAGCTCATTGATGTTATTGTAGTTATGTTGATGGTGAATACGCTATATAAAGTCTGAGCGCTTCACCAAACAAACCATAGGAAGCAGGGGCAGCAGCAGATTAGGACAAAAGCCTGCAGTATGTCACAGCATCAGGTAACACAGCTTATTGTTGTATCTTCACTAATTTGATTCAGTCATCTGCTTTCCTGTGCTCCAACACTGGAGGGGAAATCTGACACTGGAGGGTGTGTAGGGGGGGAATGCCAGGAGAAGCTAGGAGGAGGGGAGATGGGCCGGGGGAGGAGAGAGAAAAAGAGATGCACACCACACCTCTCCTCTTCAAAAACATCTACATTATTGATAAAGCTTGGCTTCTTCAGGGAGGGAGCACAGCTCACTGATCCCGCTGTATCTCCAACACGAGCAACCAGCACAGACAGCACATTGGCAGCTCCATCCGAATCAGTTTACCTCAAGACCGAACATGTGGGTGTGAGATAAAGCTTCGGCACAGGGGACACAATGAGATGTAATAAGCAAATGCAGAGGAGAGGATGAGATGGAGAGAAGAGGGAGCAAGGAGTTTAGAAAAAAAAAAAGATCTAGATAGCAAAGATAAAACAGTAAGTCTGTCAGAACGCTGCAACGTGTGGACACCAGCTGAACAACAAGCCCTCTAAATAAAAGTCTGATATTAAATGAAGGAAGAGAAGCGTGGGGAGGAGGCGGGGGAGTGAGAGGGAAGGGATAAGGGCTGCAATGAGCAGGCAGCAGCAGCAGCAGCACCACTACTCGTGACACAGTTAGCGACAGCGCTTGTTTGTTCGCCACAGCCATGCCGAGGCAAGCTCAGCTCGCTCTTTTGCTCGGCTCCACTTGCTACGAATCTTCTGCTGTTGTCAAGGTAACAAGCTCTCTGGACTGGGAGAGAAAAATATCTTCACATTCAAAAGATTTCTTTTCATATGCTGGTCCCAACCTGATACTTCCATGTGCTCTCAATTTACAGCATGGTGGTTTGAAGGTATCATCTGCTCTGCTGTGGAGCTGAAGCTTTAAAAAACTGTCCATACAGTTTTCTGTGGGTGTGGGGGCACCCTCTGATGAAGGACAGAAAAAGTTCAATCGAACTATAACATTAATATTTGTGCTGATTCATTCAAATTCATCTGTCAGATTAAGTCTAGTTCCTACAAACAATTCAGCTTTAAGCTAAATAAAATCCCTTGTCTTCTAAATAATCTACTATCTAACGGGATAATAAAGCACCCTGTTATCCAACAGAAGAATGAAGGTTTCTCATTCACACTGTGACCAAAGGAGTGATGCAGGGATGACCAATTTTTGTAAATCTCATACACTGTTGTTAACCCCAGATTATTTCAGGTATTTATCCAAAAAGTATCAGTAAAATCCCATATATTTTGGCTTTTGGAACCAATAGTGTTAAAATGCTGACTTACATCCGTTTATGGACTGATGTCTGCTCCACTTAATTACTGTTTATGCTTGGAAAAAAATGTTGTATTATCAAGAGTGTTGTATGAAGTGCTGGAGGCCGTGTCCATAAATAGGTTGATACTGGTTTCCCTACTTTATTTTGCAGAATAATTCCAACTATAAACGTGAAGTTTTGGAAAACATGTCCACTCAGAACAACATAACCATACATTAATGCACAACACAAAGCTTGCACACTAAACAATTCTGGTTAATCTTCTGCAATGGCAGTTTAATTTCAAGTGTATCCTACCAACCTGAAATCCAACAGACCACACAAGCTGGTGTTAACATGTCATCACTGTCTGAAAAAAACAACGATCTCCAAAATTGCTACTTTACAGACATTAAAAAACCCCTCTTCTACCACATGAATATTGTATTGGCGAGCTTACAACTGGGTTGTTTTGTACCTGTATTTGTATTTGGCTTTGTATATGTCTATAAAACTCACTCACCAGCATGGAAGGCAACCAGAAGCACTGTTATATGGGGAAAAAATAAAACTAGGTTTGTGCCTGACAGTGCAAAATGCTACACTAGTAGCATTGAGCTAGTCTGGTGCTGATACTATAATTAGGGGTGTCCCAATACAACTATTTCACCTCCGATACGATACCGATATTGCAGCCTCGAGTATTGGCCGATACCGATATCAATCCGATACGACATCAGCAGGAATCATACAGACTTTTATTACCTACTTTGTAGTATGGACTGTAAGAAACGGCTTGATCAGGTCAGATTACTCAAACAGAGAACAGTAGTCAGAAATAGTAGGTATGAGAAAAACTGACCCATTTGTTGTTAACCAATAGGTTAAATACATTTTAACCTTAAACATAAGAATATACTACAATTAAAACAACATGAATAAAAAATATTAGAAGACCCTGAAAGTGACCTCAATAAATCAAACAAAAACATATTTCACCAATTGCAAAATAACCACTGTGTTGAACTTAAACATAAGCATATTCTACAACTGAATAAAATAAAAAATAAATATATTAGAATGGACTGCTTGTATCGGAGTGCTGATATCGGAGATTTAGGATGCAGGCCGATATAATCCGATATTTGTTTTTTTGACCGATATCCGATATCAATATCAGATAGGAACATCCCTAACTATAATACAAAAAGAAATATGTTTTTGTGTGCACTCTTGCGAAATTCAATGTTTGCCGGATCAACGGTAAAGACACAGGTGGCTAAAAGTTGGCAAATGTTTCTTTTAACAGCACCAGGTCTCCACAAATCATCAGCAGTGTTTTGATCCTCAGTGTCGTATGAAGCAGTAGTAGAGAGGGAGAACAGTCCAGTTAGTAACTTAAAATCAGCAAAGGTTTATCAAAGTGCCCATAGCACAATTTCTTATGCAAACAGAAGTTTACATCACTGTGAAGAAATTGGTCTCTTCTGTACTGAGGGTCAAAACTCTTTAAACACTGTAAACACATTTCCTCAAAACTTAATAGCGAAAGAAGTTTTTAAACATTGAGTCTTCAGTGAACCAAATTGCCACTTGTGTGTATATGTAAGGAAAGAAAACCTTGTATCAAGAAGCACCTAATTACATGAACATGACCCTAGTCTGAGAGTCTCAAAGAAAAACTTTGAGATTGTTCATTTTGTTTCCCCTCTTCTTCATTAAAGAAATATTATCAAGAAGTATTGGAGAGCATTTGATAACTTTTGTCAAATATTAGTGTCCCATTGTCACTTCATTTTGCAATAAGATAAAGAGATTCCAACCCATAGACAATGTTCAAGTACACAGGTAAACACAGCCCACATAATCACTGCGAATATGCTTTAATTACTAAATGCTAAATTGGAGTATCTTTTCGGAATGTTGATGAATACAGGTAAGAGAGCAGAAACTATAAATTATAAACATTAGGAAAGGGGTGGAAATAGGGTAGTCTTCGCATGGCGTATGTATGTAGTCTACAAATACAAAGACATCCACATCAGCATAAAGATAATGGACACAAAACAACTTATTTGTTGCCTAACACTTGGAAATCCTCAATGCCTCCACCATAGTTATATTACACAACCGATTCAAATAGCCCCCATCCCACTGACATACATACAGCAAACGCAGCAAGCTGCCATACTGATTTCCCTTTACAGACCACAGATTATGGTAATTTTATAATATAACGCTCTACTGCTGCAGGATCCCACTTTCCTATAAAATGTTTATGGTCACTGTTTATCGAAATCAACAGCTTTATTTCTGTTGCAGCATTTTCAGCAGTGTCAGAGCTGGAGACGTGCTGCATAGACAAAACACTAAAGCGCAGAGGGGGGCTGAGAAAGGGGTGCTGCTTCAGTGTTATGTAATTATTCTAAAAACAATACATCACATCATATTAGCAGAGTCATATTACCAGGAGATCTATGTGAAGTATCTGCTTCATGAAGTTTGCTCCCCAGAGACAAAACTTCTGTGATCAATGATTTTAAAAACACTCTCAAAGGCTTACAATCTAAATAAAAGAAGTTCAGAACAAGGTGACTCAAATGACTTTTTGCCACCACAGGTCATTTAGTCTGACAGATTAGAGCGTGTTACGTAACAACTACAAAAATACAGGCTCCCTTTATATACATGATTGCTCATTTAGTAATAAATCAGTGTAGTATATTATGAGCAATTTTTAAAACCATGACACTTCCTCTCAAAGCCAAACAGAGCTGAAGGAAATGCTTTCACACTGGAGGGGTGGTGTTAAACACAGACCTGACTGCAAAGGCAACAAAGCATCTACGTCATTTTATTTTGTAGGTAATTTTTAAGTCAAGCAGATGCAACTCATGATTTCCATACACTCTAGAACTTAACAAAAACTTTACAAATGTCTACAAAAGGTTCTTAAATCTGAAGTCATGGGTAAAGACTTGAGATCTTACCAACTACAGGACAACATCCCCTTCCCTTTATGAGTCACTAAAAACAGAGGGCTGATATCACTGCAATCCTCACTATCACTATGGACTGTGCTTTTGCTAAGCAGACAATAAGCCAACTACTGTACTGCGTGGAGCTGTATCAATATACAGTATGCTGATATTCAAAACATCATGCTAACACTGATACCAAACGTGATTTCACTTAATATAAAAAACTGCCCTGTACAAGAACTTCTAATTTATTGTAATTGTGATGGTCCACATTGAACAAACAGAAATAAAGACAATTTTGCAAAATAAGTAATCAATGCATCTATTTCAACGAACAATGACAACCAAAAATAATCAAAGATACTTTATGTAACAATTTAACAGCAAGTTAAACCAAACAGCTTTTTAACAATCTACTAACAGACAGTAAGCTTAAGTAAGCCGACTTTTGTTTTCCTCACTTATTTGTACTGTACTTGAGTCTGTGTGACTGTTTGTTGAAACTGTGTTTTGCTGCCTATTTTGGTCATGTCTCACTTGGAAAAGGGATCTGCTGATCTCAATGGCACTAACCTTGGTAAAAAATGGTTAAATAAATAAAAAAAACTCTGATGAACACTTGATAAATATATGTTCTTTTCTAACAAAGCTTTAATACTTTACATTTAATACCAATTTAACTTTTTAAACAACAGATTTGCTGACAAAGTGCTTAGAATATAATGAAATGCATTCTTGTCTTGTGCAATATAATCCCACTAATAATTCAGAGCCAAAACTTTGGAGGACATGAGGATGAAACAAGAGAAAAAAATCTAAGTTGAATATTAACAGCGCTAAACTCCTCAGACACAGTATGTATAACCAATATATCAGCAATCAATAATGTCAGACATTTTTTAATCTTCAAACCCGAATGATATACTTATAAACCTATTATCTGCCAATACCAAAATCAAGCCGAGCACGTTACTGTAAGCATCCTCCACCGTAACAGCGAAACACTAAAAGAAATACACAATAATTGTGTATTGCCTTTCAAGGACGTTACAACTGGATTTACTTTAGGCTTAACCTCATATCAACACACACCCTGACAAGTCTGGTTAAGTTCTCGCCTTCACATCACAAAAAGTTAAAGAGATGATGACAACCAGAAAAAAATGACTACCATCAGAACAAAAACACCTCTTTCAGGATTTCAAGTTTACTGTTAAATCAGTGCTCAAGTACTTCCTTATGCCCAAGTACTGAAGAATTCCATCATCATCTCCTTCTTTTGAATTTAGGAAAATACACAACCAACTACTGGCGTCTTATTTCTCTATCTGTGGTGGTTCACATGTTCATAAAATCCCTGTAATTCAATTAATAATAAAAAGTGAGAGAAGTATAACTGAGTCAGAGAGTTTGTACAAGACAGCTGCTAAATCTGTCCATCTCTAAATTTTACAAACACAAATTTCTGTTTTAACCCTTCAAAATATAAGTCCCTCTGGATACCAAGCTGTTTTCAAGAGAGAAAGAGCTTGTAACTGTTGAACTTGGGTTCAACGGAGGCTGTAGAAACAAACTGTTATGATTCTTTGGAGATCTCTGTCCATGAATCTGTAGATATAGTCCATTTAGAAGCACTGTATATCAGCTCCAAACTGTGCTGCTGTTTCTGCATATGCCTCTTCAACTCTCAGTTGTTTGTGGTGATGGTGGCCTTTGATACAGCTCACAAATACCTTCAGCTCACACAAACCATCTTACTCCACACAACTGAACACAAGCACGCACCGATGAGGCCTAACATTTGGACTAGCCATCACCCTGACTGGTCTGTAACTACACAGCTTCAGACACAATAGAATGTGATGCACTGTGTGTTCAGACACCTTTCTATCAGAACCAGCATGAACTTATTCAGCAATCTGAGCTACAGGCTCATCTACAGAATCAGACCGCACAGGCCAGCCTTCACTCCCCCAGGTATCAGTGCACAAACAATGACCCTGTCACCATTTCACCAGTTTCTGCCTTGGATTTTTTGTGAAAGTTACAAACCACGACAGACCACGAGAGTTGCAGTTTTAAACTTTTGATCAGCTGATGAACAGCCTGTTTCACTTTAATAAACTGCTTACTCAATTATTTTTGTCCCATTTCTTCTTTTTGCACTTTGTAGCTCTACATAAAACCTACTGAAGA
The DNA here is from genome assembly GCA_036419115.1 of Scarus forsteni. Classification (NCBI taxonomy): domain Eukaryota; kingdom Metazoa; phylum Chordata; class Actinopteri; order Labriformes; family Labridae; genus Scarus; species Scarus forsteni. The sequence continues at coordinate 3,948,771 of JAZDUH010000354.1, read as the reverse complement.
TCCAACAGGACAAAATGTAAATTATTGCAATTTTTAGACCGGTCTTTAGAATTTCATTGGGGGACTATGTCCTCGGAGACGCCATACCTGCCATAAAGCAGTTTGAATTGTTTGTACAAAATGCCTAAGCTGTGGTCAATGAAGTGTATCTCTGTAGACTTTCTATGATCCTCTTTTTTTACCTTACTTTTCCTTATCAGAAAGGTGGGTTACACATCAGTGCTGAGTTCAAATGAAATGTAAAGAGGTAAAACTGGCACCATTTTGTAGTAAAAACATATCAATACAGCGCCTCACCTTTCTGAGATTGTCTCTGAGTATTCTGTCACATAATAACTGGATCACAATACTATTGGTACCCAGGGCTATGAAGCTTGTACTGTAGAGTATCAAGAGTTAGGCAATGCAAACTTGGTGATGACAGATTTATGTCCAATGCACAATCTGAGTCAACAAGTCTCCAAACAAACACAAACGTCAACATCTTTTTCATAACATTCCATTTAAATACTAGACACATAACCACATCATCTCTTCTTCATGGGGAGAAGTTTGCATATCCCTGGGGCAGGGGTTCAGTGACACAAACCAAAGTAATTTCCCTTAATATTTTTCCTTTGAAAGGATAACAAAAACAAATTCAATTCAAATTCAAAACTGCTCACCAAATGTCATTCAACCGTGTTAAAATGACATAAACAATGACACAAAATATACTGCAGATAAAAAAAGCACTGCTACTAAAGTACAAAAATTCAACACAACAATAATTTTGTCCTAATTATTACTAATAATGGGGTCAGATCAGCACCATATTCTCTGACCAGACAGTCGGTTTGGGAGCAGTCCACCCTGAAAACATTATTTCTCCTATGTAGGATTTGTCAAGGACAATAATCAGAGCTGCACCTCACACCTCCTATCCAAAATCTAGCATGTTTGATTTTCTTTCTATGAGTTGTTCTGCTTTATCACTGATGTTGGCCAGAGCACAAAGGCCTGTGCTATTGGCCAGTCACATACAAACCAACCAGCAAAGCATAAGAGAGGTGTAGTTGTTACAGTAAGATAAAATAGTTAAACATAGAAGTTTTTCAAGCTCTAAAAATATTAAATAATATATTTGTCTTTTTGATGAGTCATAGAGGATTAACAAAGAGAGTAACTGACCCAAAACTAGGCCTGTGCTCAAAATATCGATATGGCAAAATATCGTATTGCACTCCTTTGGGATACGTGTATCGATACGGATTCTCCAGAATCGATACTGCCTAAATATTTTTACAGTTGTTGTAAATACACTTTGGCTAATGTTAACAGAGGCACAGTTCAAGGTAGAAGACAAGCTACATAATGAAGCATATGTTCCAAATTTGAACTTAGGTCTACCACCTTTGAGGATCTGAATTTATGTCTCTCAAGTTGTAGAACCACTTAAAACTCATCCTTGTTCTTTTTCTTCTTATAAGAAAAAACTAAACTTGTCAAGAATTTTGCTTAAAGCATAGTCAGTGTTCACAATTTATGTGTATCGGGATATGTATCGTATCGTGGCCTTAGTATCGGGATACGTATCGTATCGTGAAGTTGCTGGAAATACCCAGCCCTACCCAAAACAGTATTTATTGTGTGGCGTGTGTGTGTGTATGTGGGGAGGGGTTCATAAATAAAGTACCAAGAAGTACCAAGGCATGTTCAGAATTGTTTTGCAAGCTATTATCAAAAAAGTGGAAACTACCCCATCTTGCTTTGTTAACAAATCCTTGAAAAATAAATCCTTTATCTGCATTTGAATTTGTATCCCCACCAAAATCAAGCATATTGTACCATACTTAAAAAATGTTTAATTTCTTAGTACAGTTACAGCATTAAAATTAAAAAAAAACATCAACAAAAAAATATCAGTTTAGTATAGTCTCTTTTGAGGCTACTGATATGTTAATTTTGGATGTAGCTTGTCAGCTACAGCCAGAACAAAGCTACAAGGACTCACTGACAAAGTGTGTAAGAACATAAATAAGCCCTCAGAATGATGTAACATGGGATGGAGGTGCACTAGAATCCCAATACGAATATAGTTTAACATGGTTAACAACAACAAAAGCCAAACTTAGAAAACCAGATCATACAGAAATTCAGCTACATCAATAATGTAAACACTTGTGCCAGGTTGATATCAGATATGAAAGAAACAGCTCTATGAGTATTAACGTTAGGAATCTCAAACAATTGACCAAACAAGACATAACAGGTTTTTATTTATTTGTATTGTAAATTTTTCTCTGAGTTTAGAAAATTATACCATCTGCCAGCACAGATAATTAAGATATTGATCCACCCAGTGACAACAAAGCTAATGGATCATTGGGCAGTCTGCTGAAAACAAAACCAGACCCCCGTCCTTCCAAAATCATTTATGCAACTGGAGTAAGCTGTAGAAGCTGAATCCATCAGCAACTGGTGTCCCCCGCCATAGGCAGTGAGGCAGACCCTTTGGCATGGTGGTAACTCCACCACATTCCCCACCCTTGGCTCAAAACTAGCAAACAAGCAAGCATCTTTGCATCCCTGAAACTAGCTCACCTTCAGAGGGGCTCTCAGCACATCAGGAAATATGGTAACATGTCAATGTCAATGTCTGAAACCCAGCAGAGCTTTCTTGGCCAAAAACCTGCCCTAGGATAAAAATAGAAGAATAACCCAATAAGTTCAGTTTTTTTTAACCTTTTTATTTTTACTTTTTAAGACTCCAGGGGCATCCTGTGACACAGTGACAACTGCAACATTTCTTTCAGTTAATTTTTTTATTGACTTACGTTTTGTTTATTGTTAAAAGCGCTACTATCTGTCTCGGCAATGATTACCTTGTGTGTTAGGTTCTTGATATTAGTAAGGTTTTACCTGATTATGTCACTGTAAAATAAAATTAAAATAAATAAGCTGAAATTAAAATAAACTTGGTTTTAAATGCATTTGCATCACATGGGCAAGGACATGAAGTTTAAACAGTAAATTCACTGCAACCAGTTCTTTCAGTTCAGTCCCCATCTATGCTCAAAGCTAGAAAAAGAGCCTGATCATGCATCACACATTTGATCATTGCATTTGAACATTTGCTGCTCTGTAAGTACTCCTCACATTAATCATGACACTGCATACTGAGCTTAAGACGAAGGCACAGCACTGAAATTTTGAATGTGGGCGAAAAGCCAAAGCATTGTTTGGTATGGTGGATTATATTCAGAAGGAAAGTTTAATTCTATCATCGTGCAATGGAATATTCAGTGTTCTTAACAATGGCATAATACAGTGAGTGAAGGCCATCCAGCCTATTCACTGACGCTGTGATTTGATTTTCTATCATAAAAGCTCGCTCTGTCATTCAGCCTCTCACACAACCTGAGAGTTTCTACAGTCCTGCCATTTGTCATTTTCTGTTGCCATGGTTGCAGTGAAAGACATGGCTCTATGAATGTTGGAAATGGAGGAGTAGCTGCACATGGTACATTATCGACAAACACCCCGCACATGCTCTAACACCACAGAACAAGCCGACTGTGCTGGTTCTGAATGCCTGTGGCCATCCGCTCGCCCACACAATCCTCAGCCGGTTGAAAAGTGGGCATTTAATAAATATCTCCGGCTGACACACATTGTCTCCAAACAAATACCAAATCACATATCCTTCGACAACACCACCTCTCTAATTCCACACAAAGAAGTTAAGCTAAGATTAGACTCAATGCACAAAAACCATAGCTTTTTTAAAACTCAGGTAACAATTCTTCTGACAATGGGCGATGGGGTTAAAAATTAAAAGCATAAGAGCAGCATTATCAGCCATACCACTAAGCTCTGGCCAGTGTCAGACTTCAGTATGTTAGTAGATCAGGTAAACTGAGGACCATTTAGACAGGCTGCTGATAAACAAGATGATTGTGAGGGATCCAATTTAGGATCTAAGTCGTGCTGCATTCAAGGGGATTCAGATAGATAGTGGCTGGCAGGAAGACAACACTTTCTGGACAGCACAAGAGACAGAGTAACAACAAGATGTAAAATCATCCAACAGTCATCAAGATATCCCAAGAGTTCTCCTTACATGCAATTAAGCCAAATCAAACTGCAACTTCTCTCTCAAAAGACAGTGTAAAGTTGAAATGATTTTATTTTGAAGGCAGAGTCATTCAGTGCCTTGAATTTTAACAACCCTATCTTCATGCTTGCTCTGGTCACTGCTGCATCTCTAGTGTGGAGGAAAAGCTTAAGTGAGGCAAAGGACGATCTACACTTTGAGCTGACTTACAGGCACATGATTTACCTGGCTCGAGAAAATGTTGGGCACAAATACAGCTTAGCAAACAAAAACACATCTCTAAATTACTTAAAGCTAAACAACAACAACAATGTCACCTGTGTTTCCCACACATAACTAAACGTGGGCAAACCACCCAAGCTGATCTGATCTGCCATTGTTTCTTCTAACAAAATGCAATAATCTTTACAATGCACAAGACAAGAATCCACAAGTGTGCCCTTTCTGTAAAAATATGATTACAATGTGTTGTCTTGTGTAAAAACTGAAGCTTTGTCAGACAGGAGTTGTTTCACATTTTTTGTGCAGCTTATTGCACCCCAACACTCTGGGATGAAGATCATGAGATACTAACTCATCAGAATCACATCTTCACACAAACAGCTCAGTTTCGGTGAGTGCAAAACACTAAGGGGCCGTTTACATGGAAACTCCTGACTTAAAGATGCAAAGATTCTTCCTTTGCGTTTTCAAATTCTTCTGCGTTCAGATGACAACGCTGGAGACAAGTTAATCCCCTGTAAATCCACTGTAGTGTGTATGCCGGTTCAGTAGACGGCGGTGTAGGTCTGTAGAGAGGCAGCGCTGCTACAACACACAAACGAAGAAGAATAACATTTCACAAACAATAATGGTGAACAGACGCACAGAGACGCAGTAGTTTCTTTTCTGGACAACAAATCAGTTTGGACAACAAATCTGTCTGGATAGTTTTGTCTGGTTAACAAACAGAGCACAGTAAGAGGCTCACACGTTACTCGGCAGACGGCCGAAGCCGCTGTCGTTCCTGGTATGCACGCTGAGCCTTCATCTGAATGAGCACTGCGCATTCGGTGACGTAAGCGTTTCACTCTGAAACGCTCTGATACGAATTTACACAGAGCTGCATGGAGAGCGGATTCAAACCTTTCCACTCTAGAGCACGTTTTCAAAAGTTTCAGTTTTCAGTAAAAACGCAACGCGCTCCATCTAAACGCAAGGCCAAAACGCAGTGAAAACTTATCGGATTTGAGCGTTTTTGGTGCCATGTAAACGGCCCCTGAGCCAAGTATTCACTCATTTTGTTTGAGCATCTTAAAAGTAACTTTTCCACTATAAAACTGTCATTTCATGCTTGAGCAAAACAATAAGTTTAGAGGACAGATTAGGGTCCATCGGTCTCTTCAGCTTCTTGCCTGGTCACTCTCTTTTTCTTTATAGACAAAACCTCTCCCCTCTCGTAGCTTTCGCCGCTGGATCATAGAATACTTAGAGTATCTACTTTGTTTTTCTTTAGAAGAGGGCTTTCATGTGTTAAATAGTGCTGTAAAACATGTACATTTCTAGTAAGAGAACTGGGGTTCACTCAAAGTTTCACAGCAGCCCACTTCAAAAAGCTGCTTAAAGACAAAATATGTCTGCCCCACCTCCACTGTGAAGGGGGGAGACACCCAAAACCAGGCAACTCATTTCTGACAATCAAAAACTTCAGATCAACTAGCAAACACTGTCTTGACTGTGCAAATGGCAGCATTTCCATTTGAGGTAGCCAAATGTTTGTCTCCTAAACACCATGATTTTTAAAACGATGTGATCACCACTGGTATCAAAAGCACAGAAACGTTGCCAACTTCAGTCATACTCGCAACCAAAAGCAACAGAGCACACTCTAAACCATGCAAGCATGCTGACAACAATAGGAACAGTGGGTTGATGTGAGGAGCCTCTCTCCCAGACAGCTTCAGTCACTTTTTCATTTACTCCACAATAGACTGTAAAATTTATAGACAGAAACTCACAAACCTGACACACCAGATGGACTGATTTACATATCCATGACATACATTTCACATCCATCCGGGAAACATCCCACATGAAGTGACTAGGACGGCCAGGACCCGGAAAAATGTTGAGGTGACTAAGAGTGTTTGTCCGTCACATTCACTATGGGCCAGTGGCCAAGAGTCAATTCTCTTTTTCAGCACATCTATAGCAGACACCCAGCTGCTGCCTCTTTCTCAATGACGGACACTGATAAGTCTGACTAACAGTTGTTTCAGATTTGCAAGAAAGATCTGACAGAAGACAGACAAGGTATCGGAAAAATCCAGCAGCGAGGATAGAAATTTTTTATTCACTTGTTAATTTTTAAAAATATGACATGATCCAATGTGGGCTTTTAAATATTTTATGTATGTACCTTGGTAAGAAACAGGTATGAAAATCATTTGATTTTTGCTGATGATACAAAAGCTCCAAAATAAACTGAAACTGTTAACAATGTTTAGAAAGATAAACATAACCACCTGTGTCATAACTTCTTTTAAAAATTGATCTCTTTCTATCCTCCTGCGAATAGCATGATTTCACAGAAGTTTCAAAATGTAATCTCCTCTCCATCGATGAGTTAAAAAATAACAAGGGTACAGAGACACAGATTTCACCTGTAACACAAGACAAAACAAAGGCACAAAAAATCTTGTATTTGAGGTCTGAGCAATGGGCCGTCCTCAATCTGACAATAGATTGCAACAGCCGTCCAGCTCACAGACGCTGTTCACTGCATGCAGGGAGATACAGAGGGGAAATGTTTGCTTTAATGTGTTTTTTAATTCTGGTTATGGTCTCTCAGATATCCTTGCCATAGCAAGTTTTCATATCATGATGATGATAAAAAGTTATTTTTGTGCAAAAATCTACATGTTGATATATTTGGCTTTGTCATCCCTGCACATCGTTTAGAAGTAAAATGATGGACCAGACAGGCATGATTCATTGCCCAGCACAAGAACCAAACGACCAAGCTTAGTGCATGTGCAAGTGTATGTTTGGTCCCTCTGGATATGCTTAAGCCTCGCATACACACCCCTCAGTTTCTCTGAGATTTCTCTTATTGTCCTCATTGGAAAACTGTCACCGCACCAGTGCAGGGTGTGTATGAATTATAGCTGAAAGCACTGTAGAGCATACAGTGGGGCTGTTGCTTCTGAGGTTTGTGGATGTGCATGTTTATGTAAAGGGAGAACGAGCTTGGGGAAGAGGTTTGCTGACATTGCACATGTTACAACAACACCTGAGGCTATCAGAGTATACTGAAGCTGCTATTAAGTCTAATTAGCAATGGAGTCAGTATACCATTGACATACACACAATCTAATGTTTGAGCATGCTGTGTTTCTATTGCTCCTGAGGAAGAATGATAGATCACACGAGAGTCCGCTTGTGATGGTTTTATCTCACAAATGAATAGCAACAGAGACAGCTCTCTGCCCCTCTCTGTGAAGGTGTGACTGCAGCCACGTGTGCGCTGCACACAGGAAAGGCAAGCTTGATAATGGCCTACAAATAGCAATTAATTCCTGATTTAAAAAAAAAAGAATTTAGACAGCAGTGCTAATATTGCAGGGCTGTGTTTTACAAGATACAGAAGGATGGCTTGTACATATGTTTAGGAACAGAAAGTTTTGGACTCAGCCGAAATTGAATTATTCTTTCACATGTCTGAAGCCTCTAAACCCTCATCCTAGCAGTTGGACCCCTAGTATAAAATATGTTAATAACAACTTTGATTATAATTACAGTGAAAAGACAACATGGCCAAATCAACTTATAAATATTGGCCAATAACACATTAGTATTGATGATAATGAGTTCAGACATATTGGCATATTTGATAATTGCAAAAATAAAACTTGATGATTTCCATAAAAATACTCAAGAGGTCTGAAATAAAGAACAATTAAGATGAATTATTGTTTTATTTAACACTGCAGTCGAGCAGGCTATAATAAAATCTGTGGGTCGGTTTTGCTCAAGCATCATGTTGCAGTTATAGGTGAGATGCAATACACATTTTTGCTAAGCAACAAATATCTGCAGACTGAAAAAGCTCATTAAGCCTGTCCAAGACTGAACAATGCAAATGGTAAATAAAAGGCAGCAAGTTTTAGAATATATACGCACTTATATCATGCATTTTCTGCAATTAATTTGTTGTCCTGCGAACCATACCTTTTGTTTCTTAACAATTCACTCAAGTTCCTTGCAAAAGCCCAAACTTAAATCCATTTACACACATTCAAACACATCATGAACCAACCTTTATCTTATATGATGGGGCCTGCACACACAGATCTTTATGTAAGCAAACATACCTAAAAAAAACTTAATGGTTTCATCTTGTTTAGTGAGCCAACTGTCTTTATTTAGGATGGTCTCAGCACAGCCTTCAACACTGGATTCATATTTGTAACTAACAGCACTGAAAACAAAGCTCTGGGGTTTCTACAACAGTTTCTTTCAGTGGGTGACAGGGCAGCAGCAGAGGCAACAGACAACTTTGTTTTGCACCCTGGAGTTGCTTCATGCAGCGTTAACCACAGGTGATCAGATCAGTGGATACACACTTTAGGTAAAATGAGCAGCTCATGTTTTTTCAGTGAACTTTGGCTTGTTATGATTGGCTCCTGATGGGTAACCCTTCTAAGTTTTCAAGATTCATGAATTCATTAAGGCAAGAAAGTTTCTGTTCAGCTTATCTGTGTCTGACTGTAGCTGAATGATTGAACTGAAGTTGGATAAATGTTATCCACATAAGTGTGACATGCCTCTGATGACCTGCTGACTATGTGGGAGGGCCTCATCACATTTAATCCTAAATTTCTAACACTAATTTATATCAAAGGCAATAGAACAAAATAAAATGCAGTATAAAATACATATTTTTCCATTTCACCCAAATGACTGATTTTTTTAATAGTTGTTTCAATCCATCTTTGACAAAAAGTATTGTTCATTTTTAACCAAAGAGAAAATTTGCTGCTGCCTGGTTTGTTGTTTGTTGTGGTTTAGGGATGACAATTATGACATTTTATTGATGCCAATGTCATGATCAGTCCTGCTTTTCAATTCTTTTTCTGATGTAAATCCATTTCTAAATAAGTTGTCAGGGTCAACAACATCTAACACTTGGCACTTTTGATATTAAATGCTGTACAGCAATGATGAATGCTTTTGCAAGTTGCTTGTGTTTCCACTCTTGTTGAATGTGGTGCTGTTTATGTCATGTTGCATAAAACTGACCAACAATTTACGACTCTGTTTCCTATCTGCTATGATCACATCTTTAATTCTTCTTCATGGTTTCAATATTCCTCTAGGGATGCAACTGACAATATTTGGTAGATTAATCGACTAGTCAGGTGTTTCGTTTTCTGGTCCCAATGATTACCTTATGGGTCTTTTTATTGCTTCATGATGTTAGTATTATATCACATCAAATAATGATGTAACATAATAAAAGGTTAAGAAATTCACTTATTATTGTTACAACATAACTGTCAAACTAAAAACGTCAAACTAAAAATTTGTAGTTTTGATTTTAAACATTGTCAAACATTTCTCATGTTCATAACAGTGTCTGCCGCTGCTATGCTATGTTGTTTTCCTGGTGCGCTGTGGCGGCTGTTGGATGATGCTGCTCACTCAAAGATAGAAAGAGGAGTAAGTTGACTCACTCCACTAAATACTCTGCTCCAGAAGCATTTTAATGTCCACACATTAAACTAAAAACATAGGATGACATAATTCAATGATGATTTGACGATAGAATCCATCATAGACCATTTAAGACGTTAACTTTTGTGGACGACATAGACGACTTAGATGCATGCTCAATTGTCTCCTTATGAGTCTGTGACATCCTTGATTTGCAAGGCATGCAGGGAAGGGAGCTGAAATGGGTCAGAATGAGGACCTTTTCAGAACCAGAATCAATACGCAGAACTGGAACTATAATCAGAATCTATAAAATGTGGCTGGTATTAAACCCTAGCGCTGATCAGTCAGGCTACCTCTCTTTATGCAAGCTTTAAATTTCTTTATCTACTCAACTGTGATGTTAGCACTTACTCTATTATTTCAGCTGTTATCTGCTTTAATTTGTGTACCCATGTCTCAAACTGTAATACATTACACAAAATAAAGATACTGCAACACTGAGTTCTTCAAAAATCAAACAGCATGTATGGTACGATATATTCCTGTTGATTACTTCGGTTTAAACTTATCAGACAGAAACATTTATGCTCTGTCAGTGAACACCTTAACTCTAAAAAGTGGGTCAACTAAACATGTCTGACACATCCAGGGGTTCACATGATTATTTAGAAATTTAAGAGTGGATAATCCACCACAATCTACCAGCAAAAAAACATGTGCTTGCTGCACATAGCTCACTGTAACTCTTAACAAAGAAGGAAATAAGGCAAACAGTAGGGTCCAACGCCCTTAGCTTCCTGCGAGCAGAGCTTCCTGAGGAACCAAGGCTACTGCAGAGAGGTGGAGATGGGGGAGGAGACTGTCAGAGAGAGAGAGAGAAATAGAGAGAGAGAAAGAGAGAGGGTGAGGATGCAGCATGCATGCGTACTGCTAGGCTTTCAGATCTAAAGATGGGAGAGAACAGGCTGCATAGTGAAAGTGTAAGCGAATAACAGTGAGCTGGTGGTTAGGGAGAGGAACAAGGGGAGGCCCCAGCCAAGTGTGTGAGAGAGCAGCATAACAGAGCACCACAGGACTGAGTGCAGGAGATGATCGAATCTGTCCAAGAATCACACAGAGCCATGTGAGCAAAACCTGACATGTTGCACACCAGTACGTAGAGCATGCTCCTGTGGTTGTGCAAAACAGTTGTGTGTCGGGTGTTATCATCCTACTATAACTACACATGAAGAGATCACCGCGATGAGGAAGAGTGCAGGGCTGGATCATCAAGGGAGAGTCAAAAAGGCAACAGACCAAGCTATTTCTTCTGTGTGGATGAATCGCAAATCCCATTGCCTTTTCAACCAGGCTCTCCAAATTTAGCTTTTGGTCACTTAATATTTTAACAGGAAAATCATTCATAATAGAAAAGCTGCAGCTTTAAATAGATTTTAATTCTGAAGCTCTCTGCAAAGACAAAGATGTTCTAAAACATTAAAAGGCACTTATAAAACCCTAAGACCAGAGACCTTTTTACCTTGGTTCACCTCATGTTCACCTGGAAATTCTACCAGGTTATTCTTTCACATAAAACATTTCCAGCAGGAGATTTTCCATGACGGATGGGTGGTGAGATAGATAGACTGCAGTGGGTCTGGGTAAGTACTTAGGTATGGGTTGTGGACATCATTGCTCTTGTAATGTTTCATTACTGGTGCATATGTCACATGTTGTTAAAGACTACAATACTTCACCTTTATTTACACATGTAAACTTTCTGGGTTCAATTTACAGAATAAACTGAGTGAGAAATAAGAAGTTAGAAAGTATAAAATCACACAAGGAGGCAAAACTTCTCCAACCAACACAATGAACTTTTTTTTGTATCTACAACAACAGCTTTATGGCTTCACTGGTAACCATCAAGGTACAAATTTGCAGTCAGAACAGTCGATGAAACATGCACCATATCATCTGTGAGCAAGAATGTGATATCAGGAACTAAGGTAACAATGACTTGAACATGCACTTGTAGCTTAGCACTTGTCATCTGCAAACACTGTTAGCACGGGATTGCACATGTTGTGATGAGACCAGTAGCAAGGATAAGTCATGTAATAGTTAAAGTGGTGGCTAGAGAAATGCTCCCTTTAAAGTGTGTTGATTAGATACTGTTAATAGCATTTAACTGCGGGATTAACAGCATTTCTATAGCTAGCAGTATGGTATGAAAAGCACCTACAATTTCAAAGGTGAAAGCACAAGTGTTGTGCTTTCATACTTTCTTTATTCACTTTTACACAGCTGAGCTCTATGTTAATATTTCCTTTGTACTTATACTGAGCATGAATGACTAATAACAGAGCTTCATTACCATCACTTATTTCGTTCAGAGCAGGGATTTAGAAGGAATGATGAGCAGTGCACCATGGAGTACAAAGGCCATCTGCAGGTTAGTATATTCATATATGGATAGATAGTAGGGATGTAAAGGTTACCGGTATAATGGTATACCGCAGTAAAATTTCCCACGGTATTATCATACCGTCATTACCGTGTCCTTTTAAAATGACCATTATGCCGTGTTTGATCACCACACTGTGTCAATAACTCACGGTGATGTTGCTCTTTGCCGGAAAAGGCGAAACTCTGTGCGTCTGCTCCTCGATGAAGCAGCTGTGTGTTGCAAACAGAGGCGCGCAAACGTAGCTTGTTGTACAAATGAAGTACAAATTCAATCACAAAATAATGACAAATGCTTGCAAGAATCGTTTACTTTTATTTCTAATGATTTTTTTTTGACAAATTTACTTATAGGACATTTCCTGACACAATTGTTAACAAAAAAAGACAAAAGGACTGTTAAAATTAAGATATTAAGGGGGTAAAATGATTTCAAAACTGTGTAAAAGTACTTTTTTAAACATTTTGAGCACACTGCAACAATACCGCGATAATAATGATAACCGTGATAATTTTGGTCACAATAACCGTGATATGAAATTTTCATACCGTTACATCCCTAATAGATAAATACAGAGATATAGTTATAGACATATAAACTGTTGCAAAGGAAGAGTTAATGGGCAAGCAAACCCAAGAGGATTGAACTGTTGCCTGGATCTGGCTGGATATCACAACATAAAAGCTAACATGGAGATCACTGGCAATAACAAGCAGAGAACTGCAAATACTTGCACTGCTGGCATCTGATCCTCTTGTCCTCTACATGTCTGTGCAGAATATGTTAATGCATTTCACAAGTTTATTTGTAAAGTTTATGAAGAAATGTGCTGCAACACTGTCCTCTGTAAGTTAATGTGTTTTTCAATGCAATGGAAAAACTTGTGGGTTTACGAAAAAATTACTTATGAGGTCCAGCTTAAATTGTCAAACATGAAAATACTTCAATTTTTGAAAACACACTCTCAAAAATATTATAATATATGTGGCAGATGTAAAAAAAAAAAAAAATACGGTATTATTTTTCCTCAAATGTGTTCAGCCCTAATGTCAGGCATTGAAAACTTTGTATATTTTGTAAAAAATCTCAGCACTCAACAATCTTTACAAACACAATGCACACTGAACCTCAATCACGCTGTGATGACCAAAGACAGAACATAGCACAACTTCTGCTCCAGGAAATGCTATTCATCTTCTCGGGAAAAGTCAAAGGAGCGTGTGCAGAATGCAGCAAGCTAGCCTCCAACTCAATCAGCAAATGCCCTGCATGTAACACTTATGATGAAGATAAATCCAAGATAGTGGGTATGGCAGCAAATGATGACTGTTGGTGGCCTGTTTCCAATCGCTATGAATTGTTGGATGTATGGTTTTAACATTTAATTACAAAAGATCATTCTGTTGTGGAAAGACATTGTGAAGAAAAAGCACATCATGCATGCACTGATGTGCTGAAATAGGGGCTGAGGTGCAGGCCTGCAGAACATAGAAAAACAAGATGTGCTATACATCCTGCAGTATATTGTGCAATGAAAAAGTGAATTGTAATGATTTATCAAAAGCTTATGAGTTCATATAAAAATCACAATAAACTGCCATGCCCTACTTCTTAAGAAATAGAATGCTCAAGGCATATTGGAAGTAATGAATCGTTTGCTTTCATTGTTAAAGTTGACATGCTCCAGATGTGAAACTATTCTTTTAATTTAGTGGTAGGACTAATATTTTTCAAACTGGCAACAGTGAAGAGTGATTTTGATTGTGTAAATAGATTATATTTTGATGATTGACTCCTCAGTCTGACATGCCAGACAGAGGGGTCCAAATTTCACATCAACTAGAAGGACATGGACAAAAATTTGAGCTCTACTCTGTGCTACCATGACACTGAACTGTGAATATCCTATGAGTAAGTATGATGACAAATACCGCAAGATCTGATCCTCCAAATAAAAAAGAATAATCCCCAGACAAATGTTTTGCTTCAAGAAAGTGACCCCCTATAGGTATTGATACTCACAATTTTGACAAAGAACAAGACTTCAATCATGCTCCAAAGTTGAGCATTTTACTTTTCACCTTATTCTAATAATACCGTACATTCAAAAAGGCTGTGCAGTGATTGTGGTAGAGAAGTGGCTTTGCATTATAACGTCAAAACAAACGACAGAACTCTGGGTTCAATAAATCAACAATCAGGTCAAACAGAAACTCAAAGAGTCTGCTGAAAAGGCACAGAAGTTCATGGAAAATAAAGCAACGAAAGGAAAGAAAATGGTTAACTTGTGGACAGGAGACACATTGAGTACTTTAGGAACATATTATATTAATACTGGTTAACAGGTCAACATGTAAAAGATGATAAGGAAACAATATAATAAAAAGACTTAGATACAGTATGTAGATAAATAGATGAGAGCTGATGGCAGTTGATAGCCGTCTTTTATTTTTTTTCATTAGTAATGAGGAGAAATAAAAGACTATCCTACATCCACGACAGAGATTACACTGCTGGCTGCTGTTTCTAAAAAAAGATTCACTGCAGGGAGAGTGAGTGACACAGGCACACACGCAACCATGCACATACAAAAACACAAACAGGCAAGAAAACAAGGCGGTATATTTTTAAGGAGGAAGGTTCTGGTATCAAAAGAGCTTCAAAGATCAATGTCTGGTTAGCTGTAGTCGTCCAATCACAGATCTGCGACTATTCCCAGCCCTGGCAGACAAACACAGCAAAGTGTTGGAGAGATTATTGGTGGCTCCAGGCCAACTTTAAATGTTTGCTGAATTTCCTGTTCTCCTATTTTCCACTTCTCATTTGGGCCTTTCCTTTCTTGGCAAAAAAAATAACAAATAACTGAGTGAAGTGTCTCTGCAATGTGACACAGGGATACAATGTGGATGTACAAGTATCGATACAACGGCCAAACACATTCTGGCCTGTAGCTTTAAGAAGGGCTCTGTGTTGCCACATATTCAGCAGGGAAAGTCCCTGTGCAGGCTGACTGAAGATGATGTGATTTTCCACTCACTGCTGACTGCTCTGGTTAAATACAAGCACTAATTCCAGTGCGGGGACCAATATAGGACTTTAAACGTTTCTTTCACTCCTGCAAGACTGATTAGGATTATTCAGGACAGTTAGACATTTTAAAAGCTGCAATAAAGAGTCATTTTTGTGTTGTTTATTATGTTGAGCATTTTTTAGAAATGTTCAACCTGTTTTAAATCTTTGAATAAGTTATGAGGCAATTGGTGAGGCACCTGACTTCTCAAAGATATCAAGTTTTCCAAGGTAGCAATATTGTGTTTTTAAACTTTTCCTTATCTAACAACTTAAAAATGTGTTTCATGGTTAGAATGAAAAATAGGCAGAAAAAAGCCAGTTATGAAGCCTGTCTAGCCTAACGCTGAATTTGGAGTCATTTTCAGAGTTAAATCAGTCATCACAGCTTTAAATGTGTATCTTCTTTTCATAATGTGCAGGAATTATCCAGCTAGATGTCGAAAACCAGTCCCTGCGATAGGCTGCCTCTGGAGCTCTGAAAGCAGCTCAATAAATGTTAAGTAGGTCCTCACTTGATGTTTGGCAAATACTTCATCAATTTTTTTCCATTTTCAGTACAAGCAAAAAAGCATCAAACAAGGAAAGTAGGTGAGCTAAAATTAGTAACACCTTATGCTTTGCCATCTTGCTTCTTATGCCATTTCTTCAGATATGTGCTTGCTTCAAAGATGGCTGACATGTACAGTAACTCATCTGTAACACCCAGAGTTCAGACTAGACTGAAGAATCAGGGACTAAAATAACTCTCTAAGTATATTTGATCAGTGCTGCCTCAACAACAATAACTCGGGAAGGAGAAAATGGAAAACAAAGATGAACAAAGGGAAGCATCCTCAAGATGGAGATGCATATTGTTTTTCAAAGACAATGTATGTCATACATAGAGATGTAACGGTTACCAGTACAATGGTAAACCGCAGTAAAATTTCCCACGGTAATCATTACCGTGTCCTATTACAATTACCATTATACTGTGTTTGATCATCACACTGTGTCAATAACTCTTGGTGATGCTGCTCTTTGCCGGGAAAAGCCAGAACTACGTGTGTCGATGCCTCACAATGAAGCCGTCTCTCGCACACAGAGGCGCACATGCGCAGCTTGCAATGTTTGGCTTCAGCAGTTGGAACCTTGCTCAGACTCTCACTGGTTTCCTTCTCGAAACAGGTTAACGACCAAACGTCTGGTCGAAGTTTGGATTTTAAAGGATGTCGAGGGGAAACTGAGTGACGACAGTCACCCTGTCTAAAACACAAAGCTGCCTTGAAAGACAAAAATGTGCAAGATTAAAACTGTTGTAACTCCTCAAGTAAATGAGCAGAGAGAGAGATGGGGTCGGGGGGGTTCAGTGAGCCATACCAGAGTGAATTAAAGGTGGTTTATCAGTATTTTCTGTGTAAATAATGTATAAAGATTGTACATAACAGCATTAGTATCAATCTGGAGTGTGTTCCTGCCGTTCTTTTGCAGTTTATTTGCAGTGTTTTGCCGTATTTCGTCGTAACAGACTGTGTATTTTTTAGTCATAGTTCATGTTTTATGGATTTAACCAATCGTAATTTGGAAATAGTAAAGAAGGACATGTTGAGGAGATCTGCCATGGAAAGGAGAGACCAGAGGAGAGCCATTAAGGGTGCTAATTGCTTCAGGGACCATCATTAGTAAAACAAAAAATTAAAAAAAAATGCCTGGACATGGTCTAATATAATGAGCTGTAACATGGACACTAATGCTGCAGAAAAACAAAAATGTGTGAGTGTTTGTAAAATAGGTTAAATTCATTTTTGGCTGTCTAAAAACTGAATATGTTCATTTACAATTGTTTATGAAGAAAAATCTGTTTAAAGTACGAATTTGTTTTTTTCTACTCTTGTAATTACACACAGCTAAGCATTTATAACAAAATAATGACAAATACTTGCCAGAATTGTTTACTTTTATTTCTCAGGAAAAAATTTAAGCAAATTTACTTATAGGACATTTCCTGACACAATTATTGACCATAAAGACATAACAACTGTTAAAATTATAATATTAAAGGGATTAAATGATTTCAAGACTGTTAAAGAACTTTTTGAACATTTTGAGCACACTGCAACAATACCGTGATAATAAAGATAACCGTGACAATTTTGATCACAATAACCGTGATATTAATTTTTCATACCGTTACATCCCTAGTCATACAATGATCTTCTAGTTCAAGGCTATCAATTTCTCATCAACCTACAGGTGATCACTACCTCATACAAAATACGATATGTTCGTACATTGAACATTTGAACATGGAAAAAGTACAGAACAGTATGCAAAGGTGACAGAACTCCAACAATATCAACAATGAAGCTTGGGAAAGAATAATTGGACAATATTTCTTGGTGTCAGTGGCTGTTGTAGGTCTATAAACAGCTATTACAATTATTTAAATGTCACTGCTGAATAAGATGGGATGGCCCACCTATATAACCACTAGACATGCATGATGCTAAACGCTGTTATAAACCTCAGAAGTCTCCATTTCCCAATTTAAATTAATTTTGAGGGGTGTACCCAGACAGACATTCAAACTCATTTACTGTTAAATGGTGTTTCTTTCTTGTTGCAAAAATCATGTTACAATGACAATCTAATAACATGAGAAAGATCCACCAGTTTGGCTTGCAGTCTATCACGCTCATGTTAAAAACTGAAGCTTTCTGTGCCAAACTTTAAACTTTCCTCTGCTGCTCTACCTGCCAACTTTCTCCAGTACTCCTGCACTTATGGATAAAGGTTGCATCACATCCGCTTCTTGGCAACACACTGTCAACTTCAGCTCACCAGACATAGGTACAAAAAATGAGCAAGCTGACTATGAAACCAATGTAACATTACGAAAGCATCTTTACTGAAAGGTTGAACACTGCCAAGAGAGAAGAACTCCCCCCCAAAAAAATGATAATAATTATGTCAGGTGAGACAACAGTATAACCCTGTGTGAAAAAAAAACTAACTACATGCCGTCACCGTGGACATGCAGTTATTTGAATTAAACAAATGTGATGGATTGACAGGCAGTGCGAATTCTAACAAGTTCCGGGCATTAGACTGCAATACTTAAATAGTTGTTTAGGATTGGAAGACAACATTCACTACATTTAGTTGTAGGGCTATGATTATAGTTCAAACAGGCAATTTTACCAAAGTATTGCCCTTTCATTGTGGTTGATATATTGAACAGTGGATATTTTTGTCAAATGGTTGACAAATGGACAAGCTTAACAACTCTATATATTCTAAAATACTCTGCACTATACTTCTGCCATAAATGCAATGAAGCAGACTCTAAAGCTCATGGCAAAACCCCCAAGCAGATGACAGAATGACTCCTGCTATGCTACCTTCTGTGCTGATTAAATTCCAGGTCTAAAACCTGACATGAACCCTGCTCATTCCTGCAAAAAAGACAGCTCATTTCTGGATATATCTGGGTGAGCTGCATGTACAATTGCAAACATCTGGGCTTTTCTCCTGGAATTACCCCAAAAATACCTTGCTGGCTCCCCCTTTCCTCTTTCCTCACCCTTCCATTGACCAAAATGCAGACTGATGATGACTTCCTGTTGTGAGGAAAACGTGCGAATGTAAAAGTCAAGATATTTTCTGGGTAAGCTGCCCATACAAGAAAGGCACTGGGAGCTGAGGAGCAGATAGCCTTTTTCTGTTTATAGTCACTTCTGTGTGCTACAATGCTCCTCTAAGGCTATGTTTACACGGACACTCCTGACTTCAAAACCCAAAGATTTTTCGTTTGCATTTTCAAAGTTCATCTGCGTTCAGACGCTGCTACAATACACACACGCAGAAGAAAAACTTTTCACAAACAACAATGGCAAGTGAATGCACAGAGACACAGGAGTTTCTCTTCTGGACAACAAATCTGCCTGGATAGTTTTGTCTGGATAACAAACCGAGCACGGTAAGCGGCACACACATTACTTGGTAGACAGCTGAAGCTGTTGTTGTTGCTGGTATGCGCACACAGCCTTCATGTGAAAGAGTACTGCACATGCAGTAATGTTAGTGTTTCACCCTGACAGGCTCTGATATGGGTTTACACAGCAATGCATAGAGTGCATATTGAAAACCTTCCACTCTGGAGCCCGTTCTCAAAAGTTTGCAAAATCAAGAACTCCAGGTACCATTGTCATGTAAACAGGAGACCCAAACGCAATGAAAACGTATCGGATTTGAGCGTTTCAGGAGTCATGTTAACAGCCCCTTGCTCTGAAGTCGAAGCTATACTTAACATGTAGCACTGAAGTAAAGATCTACATTGTGATATGAACTGCATGCCGCTATCATAGTATGAACATGGACTTCAGCTACTTATATTTCATGTTGTGTATTATCGGGGACCCCCTGTCCCCCTCCACCACTTCTCCCCTGACCAGTGGGTACTACTTCCTGCTGAGTAGCAAGCATGAATGACCATTTGAGTGAATTACCTGAGCAGACTGTCTGTGTATTATCCTGGTAATATCAGGGTTGCGTGTGTGAAAAGGGCTTCAGTATTCAAAGTAGAGTGAGCTCGGTCAGTCTGACATGTACGTTAAATGGTTGATTTTGGACAGACAAAAAGTAAGCCTTTTTTTTTACCTGAATGTAAATGTGATGTAATTTTCTATTAGCTCTGCCGAGCTAATTGGTTTGCTTGAAACAAGCGGGCTCCCATATTTTAAAGCAGAGCTACTGCTCCTCATTATATAGCCATGATTTTCTCCAAACTGCCTTTCAATCAATGTCACAAACACCTCTGAGGACATCCACCTTTTCCCACAAAGCTTTATAAACTCAGAAAAAATGACACACTGGCCTCATTTGTCTGAGCAACAGTTTGGGTCTAAAGTCTCTGATGAGTTACAGACCTGGTGTCTTCCTCTAGCCATTAGCACAATATGACCTCTATCACAGAGGGCCAAAAGTGAAAGCTTGAAAAACTCTGCAACCACTGCAGGTTACACAAATATGCCTCTCTAAGAATTCACATGAGTAAATCATCTTTTTGAAGGCAATTACCCACAAAAAGTGAAGAAGGCATAGTACAAACAGCAGCATGGACAATAGGTGTAACAGTAGAGAGCTGTTAAAGCAGACAGTGGGATGAATCAGACATCTTTATAGCCACCAGCCTGGCTGTAAAGACAGAAAAGAGCTGAGTGGGGAAAATGCATGTAGTGGTCAAAAGGGTGCTTAGACCCTTTGTGTTAAGTATACTGCCCCACGGCATGCTGGGGGGAGGGGGGGGATTGCTGAATGTATTGGTGAGCAGGGCCATGGGCCCTGACTGATGGACCTCATCTCTTTGGTGTTTAGGTATGCCTTTGCTTTTCATTCACATCCCACCCAGCACAGGCGCAGAGGCCCATCTCCCCACAGTCAGCCCCTCCCCCCTTCCTGTTGTTGCATTTCAATGTAAATGGCTGGATGAATGGCCGCAGCTGGCCCATCAAAAGGCCAGCCCTGCTGAGGGGCTTGGTGATTGAGATTCAGCCAGGCCACACCACCTTCACCCTCCCCCACCCAACACTTTATCTTAACACCCTTACCCTATCACAGCCTGTAGCTCACATGAGGAGAAGGGCTGGACACAAGAGAAGTGATACAGCTGTTTGCCTCTGAGCACAGCAGCAGTGGTATGAGGCTATTCCTCCAGGAAGGAACAAGTCCAAGAAATGTACTTAATGTTAAAGTTAAATGAAGGCTTGTTAGTGATCAGATAAAAGCTCTGTTCATTATTAACAGAGATGCCAGACAGAATGGAAAAGCTACTTACACACTGATTAAAACATTACTTTCACAGTGATGAATTTAAATATATGCACCATTGCAAGAACACCCATACATAGGTACAACAGAAATGTTAAACCAAATCTATATGAGGCATTTACGGCTCTAAATCTAACAATTCATAATGTACAATTGATATGACAAACAAAACTTATTCTATCCCACAGAAGAGTCAGACAGGCATTTGGATCAAAACATCAAACTGATCCAATCATGGATTCTTTCAGGGAGAATTAAAACAGCCCCTGGTGCCAGTTTCTCTGTACTGTGCACAGGGACGTTTGCCCTCCTGCAGTACCTTGCTGGCCTATGCTCAAATTGCTCCAGGCCTGAGAACAGCTATACCACATCTGTACATTAAACACATTATTTAATGATGTTTAAAATGATAGTTGAGAGGAACAGCCACAGTGATCATGTTTACATCTTAAGCTCATGCTAGAGCTCTTGCATGCAGATCTTCCAGAGGCACAGCTCTTCAGTTCCAGGACTAATACAGTGCTCAGCAGAAGCATAAAGCACTCACTGTAGAAAGACAGACATTTGATGTGGGACATGCAGGCCCAGTTCATAGTGCCTCGTGTGAGCACACCAAAAGAGTAGTACAGGCAAAATTTGAGATAGAAAAACTAGCTTTACAAGAAAAAAAGTCAGAAAATACATATTGTTTGATAGTTCATCAAACATATTGCTTAAATCAAACTAAGGCTGAGCAATACTCTGTTTGAACATTGCACTTTCAATGTTTAGGTGTAATTTCAGTCACGTCTCAATGCAGGACATGCTGTATGACCATGTTTAATGGACACATTAATCTGTTCATGTTTTCACCTTTCAGCCCTCTTTAACTAACAATGTTAGAAACAGTCATAATACTTGTCAGCAGTGCAACACAGAGAGCTTTCTGAGGTTATGAACACTGCTCTGCCCCTACAGGATATATTTTATGCATCGTCAGAAAAAATAAACAATTTAGGCTACCAGTAATGCAATTGTTAGCTCAAAATTTCTGAGGAAGTCACAACACTCTCCCTCCCTCTTTGTGAATGTATCACAGTTGCTGCCAGAGGGCTGAAATGAGAAAAAAATTAACAAGCAAGTTTAGAGAAAAAAAAAGGAGTGAAAGAATATGTTGCTAAAAGAGGCTCGACAATTATCTCCCTTCAAAACATCTGAATAGATATCACAGAATGAAAAAAATACAGAAGTATAATTTTCAGCAAATATCGGCAAAACCTTACATAAACTAAAGCTCAAAACATATAGATTAAAAACTGCAGTAATAAGGTGAGGAAAACATGAGGGGACTCTTAGTGAGTCCAGGTAACTGAACCCATCTTGTCATTTTCCCAGTGTGCCAGGAACAGGCAGAACAGACAAGAAGAGCCGAGCCCAGAGGGACACAGCACACAGACTGCCTGTGCCATCAGCTCACAGACCTGGCCGACTAACCTCGAGACATTTCTAGTGTCACATTCAGATAATGCATCATTCCCCACAGTCTCCTGCTCAACAGTACACCTTGATAAAACACTAACTTTTGTCCCAAGATTTTTAACAACCCTCAAGACATCCACCCATGTGGAGGTACAAAACCATTTGCCTAATAGCTCTAAATACTAATAAGACATATCCAGTACAAACACAGGCCTAGCAGGCAGAAAGGTTACAATGAAAATAACCTTGAGCTTCTGTAGGTTAATTCCATAAGAAACTGATAACGTGAAGGGGGTAACATTGTGACAGTGTATTTGTACCCAACTGTCTTGGTACTGGCATGTACCAAACAAATACATGTATGTGGACATGAAGCACACATGCAGAACTGTTCTTCAATTCAGTTTTCCACATAGAGCTGTAAACTGGAGCACAGCAGACCAGTACAAATAAACTCCTCTGGCCATCAGACAGGGCTCCAGTCAGAGAATATTGGAGCAATGTTGTGATAAACAGCCAGACAAAGCAGCAATGGGCAGACACGGATGACAATATACAGTAATTTTTAGTATTTCATGTATGTACAGTAGGCCAGCCAGAGAGGAAACAGTTTGCCAACTGTTTTTTGAAACCTGAGATATTGTGTGCAAGACTGTGTGTATTAGCGGTTTAAAGGACAGAAAATGTCTATGTGCATCAATTTGTGTCATTATCAGAGAGTGAGAGATGTTGTGGGTGATAGGGATCTAAAATATGTACCATACTGATATTGTACTGAAAACATACTGAACCATTTCTGAAAAACGTACGTTCTAAATATTTTTTCCTATACTGCTCCCTTCCTCTACTTTAAAGTGACGTTATACTCCAGGCCTGCACTGATAGTTCAATCAAATTCAAAATACACTGCCTTCCCTCCAAAAAAAATTCCACTGAGAATTGTCTATATATAAATCACTCCTTTTGCTTTTCTAAGATTAACACAGTCATATTTTGATTAGATTTAATGTGATATGAATTTAACATCTTTTATAAACAACACAGTTCTTTGGAGCAATTGCTTTTCCACACGTTGCAAAGTGTGTATGTTTTCTGCATATGTGAATAAAGATTAAGGAATTGGTTAATTTGCTTGGAAAAATAAAAGCACAAAACACCCTTCTGCCAAGACTTGATCGGAGATCAAAAGCCACGTCTGTAAAAAGCTCATTTCTGGAGAAGCAGCAGCGAGCCAGAATGGAGAACCTTTCCCTTTGATGTGATCGAGATGCAGGGAAGAGAAAATATTATCAAGAGCAGCACAGCGGAAGCCAAGGAAGTAAGCACAGCGCAACATGAGTGGAGACGACATCAAGCATCAGGACCTCCAAAACCCTGAAATGTGGCTCCTCAGTTCCTGAGGGAAACAGCGGGACTGGGGCCTGCCATTTTGTTCCATTTGGCTTTGAGGATAGAGGAAGGGGCAAAGGAATAGGCTTAGTTTCAAAGGGCTTCGGATGCCATTTGAGTATCCGCAGAGATTGGGCTGGAAAAACAGCAGCTATAAAAGATTTACACAACTCAACAAGGAGGAGGAGAGGGGAGTGAGCGAGAAACCATGACACAGGCAGAGGAGGGAAGGCAGAGATGGACAAAGACGAGCAAGAAACAGGAGTAGCCATGCTTGTTTACCTAAAAAGACCACACTCTCCGCACTAGAGGGGGAGGGGAGAGCCAGCATGGACAGAAGGCAGGCAGAGTGGGTGCTGGAGCTGAAGCTGAAGGCTCTTTTGGCCAATGCAAGAAGCACAACCAGCTTGTTTATTCTTTCACTGGACTCATATGAGTGCATTTTCAGTGATGAATGCAGAATTAGTTGAAATGTTTACTACGAATGAGCCAACACTTCATGTTTGTAATCACATGAAAAAAGAGCCAACCTTAAACCACAACTTACACATGAAATGACATCTACTGTCTTCATTCTCAAGGCTTTGGCTTACTAAGTTAAGTAAATACTATTTTGGATGTTGCTTTAAATAAACCAGTTAGGGAAATGAATACAAACATGCACTATGAGCAAATCACTACCATGAAAAAGAAACATACAGGACGCAGAGAAACACTCCTGGAACTTTCAGGTGGGAAATACTTTGTAATAATTGAGAACATTTGGAAAAACATTTATGCACTGAATTAAGACTTTCAGATTTGTGATGACAAATAAGCAAAGAATGAAAACATTTACTATCTCTAAGTAATCACGACTATAGTTGGATTGAGGACAACAGTGGTTTGTGGAAATGGGCAACCTCCCAAACAACATTTCTGGATATACTTAAACATTAAATTGTCAACATTGTTAGGCTTGATTTGTACTTCTGTGTCTAATCCACCCATGCTTCTCTGTACCTGCTCAAAAGACTTTGCATGTAGCTTGACATGCAACTCCTCAGAAATGTAACTACTCATCAGAATGACAAAGGCCACCAGCCCTATGACGGGTCCACTGCAATGCATAAGATCACTGCCTGTCTCCAAGTACATCTAAAAGGTATATGTGTTTACTCTAAAATGAAGTTGAACCAGTTCCTTCAATGCACTTAGAGAGACATGGCAATTACATCTCTGCATCCGTACCACTCGGTGGCAAAGGTAAGTAATGAAAATTCCAGTTCTCTGCCCCAACAGATACATTGGCCGTAAACTCAACGTCAATCAATCAATCAACATTTAGATGCCATAGTTTACTGCATACAAACCCAGAAAACATGGATGGATCAAAAAGAAAGAAAAATGTTATGCCAATAGCCATTTTATGACAACACATCAACATACACACACTAGTATGGATGGACTAGAGCAAATAGTGCACCAAGGTAAAGCTGCCGCATAGACTTAGCATCAACCAAGATTTGGCAGACGGTGTCTGATGTTGGACTATCAGCAAGGTATACAATGAGGCAGGCTGATCATAGACATCATAATTTTCAGATGTGCTAGGACCAGCAGTTTTACCAAAAAGAGTTTGCTCAAGGAATGGGCTGGTTTATCAGAACGGGCAACACTGTATGCGAGAATTTTCTCATTCATAAAAGGTCTGAACATCAACTTGCAGGTTTTCGGAGTGCATATCAACCTGAGGCACAAAAAGCTTGTTCATTTTCAGAGGTTTCTCCAGGAAATGCCCATAGACTACTGGCTTCAAAGTGCTACTTAAGTCTGACCAACTCTCAGTTTGTTCACCTGTAAGCTAGGACTGGTGCCACCAGTTCTTGGATGTGGACGAACTGCAGAATATCTCTTATGTGTTGTTCTTTCAAAGTTAAAGCCTCTGTCCATAGTCACCAGTCTTTTTATGTGTTTGTTTTTTCAAATCACCCTCAAATTCAGAACACTTCTCACCAGAATTTTAATGTCAAGCTACCAAAGCTGAGTTCTGCTTCTCTCTGAACTCTATGCTAAAAACCACTGCATGTGCTTCATATTCTCTTTTATCCACTCCAATATCAAACAGAAAACAGAGTCATGAAATCATGCCTTAGCACCGATAGCAGCTGAAAACCAGGGAAATTGTCTGTTCACTCTCTCAGCTGCCATTCTTGTCTACAAACAGGTCATTTTGATTAGTCAGTGGGTGATAAGTGACAGTGACGACTGCTGCACTATCCCAAAATTTACCAGTTTTACACTGCACTACATGATGCACAACAACAGAAAACAGCCAACAGAGGGCAGTTGTTTTTGTTGGGCTGCTAGAAGCCCTGCTTTTAATCACATTCCTACTGATAACAAGAATAGTCAGGCTAAAGAAGGCTGCTGTGGACCTTGGCCATAAGAATCCAATCAACACATTTCAGGTTTATCAAGTCACAATCAATATTTATCAGGCATACCACAGCAAAAAGTGCCTCACCAAATTGGCAAGTGTTAAATAATAAATAAGTTTATGATGGACAAAATTACAAATATTGACTCTTGTTAATAAAGAATCTAATCAGGCTTTTCTTGGCATGTCCCTTTTAAGCAAGCCATGCTTGTTATCTTAAACAGTTTAGTTTGGCTGATTGTATTAGCTGCTGGAGAATCTTGAAAGTTAAAGGCCTTTCCGTCACATGTATCCTTAGATATAGCCACAGCCTCATATTCTATCCCCACTGCCTATTTTAATGGGTTGATTTGAATTTCTCAAGCCCGAAGCATTAGGGTTGTTTTTGAAGAACCAGACAGAGCTTGTCAAAGATGTCAAATCAAAATAGAAACGCAATTACTGAAGACTACAATCATGATTTTTGATTTGTGCAGACACCCACAATCAAAACACTGACAGTTTAAGCAGTGTGCCTGAATTAAAGAAACAACAAAAAAGGAGCCTTACAGACAAACACTATGTTACCAGCACCTGCAGTCAACTAAAGTTAAACCCACCCCTCAACTTATGTTTGGCTGTTGAAGTAAAATTAGCATGCAATGTCTTTACCATTACTGTGGTCATACATTCTTACTTTTTGTCCAAACGCACTATTACATATACACAAGCTGTTTGCAGAACATAAACCATTCTAAGACCCCATTTTGTAATACTGAAGTAACAACTGACCCGTAGTTGTCTGACATACCCCTGCCTCTAATGTGACTTGAAAACTAACATTATTGGTGGATGTAGCGCAGCAGTTCTTCAGAAGTTTACACAAAGCCACTTCAGACAGTTGATTGTCTTATTTTCAACAACAACCAAAGC
Source organism: Scarus forsteni (assembly GCA_036419115.1). Taxonomy (NCBI): domain Eukaryota; kingdom Metazoa; phylum Chordata; class Actinopteri; order Labriformes; family Labridae; genus Scarus; species Scarus forsteni. Next base: position 3,921,474 of record JAZDUH010000354.1, on the reverse strand, counting down.
AAAAAAACAAAAAATCTGTTGGCAAGAGAATACAGACATGGCACGCCTTTTCCAACACGTTGTATTAATTTTCCTCTATTTGTGTAGTCATTTAAAAAAACGGTACATGCTTGCTTCAAGTGTGCAGCACGCATGCCAGTACTCTACCTCTTGTTAGTTACTGCCTCACACCTGCCCGCCTTTGGTACAAAACTGATCCTTTGGCTAAACTAAAGACAACAACCAAACACAGACGCCATGGATAGGGTGCATCAGGCTAACTCAGTTTGGACAAGGAATATTCCCCCACTGTTTCTGTGGAAGCAAGGGTTCACACATGAGAGAGATGGTGCTATGAAGTCATCATTGCTGAAGCTGTCTGTATTTGTCGTCTACATGGAAACGCAAGGCTGCCATTTTCACATTCATCTTCATGTGTGTTTGCGGGCACCTAAATACAGTTTCCGTTGGACAAAGCAACAATACAATTGAAATTCTGTTCAGATATGCCTGAACTTGTCTCTGTGTGGATGCTCCCTTAAAGCACTTGATGTTGTCTATTAATAACAAGGGGAAGCAAAGGGCAAAGAATTCAGTGTGTAATGTGCGCAATCCAAAGCCACATCTGACGCTTGTGTTCATTTAGAAACTATTGTGATGCCACCCCTGGAGGGGGAACAAATGGGGGTCAGCTCACTCCCCTGTCTCACTCAGCATCATATGGGCAAAAATATTGAAGCGTAAATAAGCAGTGTCAATAAGGCTTACGACTAATGCGCAAACCAAAGACAGCCATCAGGACCATCCTGTTTTTTCTTGTGTTTTTGTTTGTTTTTTTCACTCATGCTGTTTCCTGCTTAAACCATTTTAACCACGCAGTTCCCTTTGAGAGATACAGGGCATAAGAGCCCTTCAACAGTGGTTTAAAAAAAGGACACTTGGGGCAAAAAGGAAAAACAATTTAGCCTGTACTGCTTGAGCTGTTTCTTTACTCCATGGCAGTCTGTAACTCTACAAGCCAAGAAAGAAAGTTGATTCATGATAGGTCCAACTAAAAGTGGACTTCAAAAAATGCACACACGATACTTTGGCTGAAATATTATTATGTCCAACACCATCAGACAGTATCATACAGATGATGCCCAAACTGGACACTGGCTTAAGATCTGGAGGTCACACATAGTAAAAAGACAGCATTGTCGTCTAAGAATATTAATTTAAGCAAAGGGGGCATATGTATAAGAATATGTACAAAAAGTTAAGTGCAGAATATGTGTATGGTGCTGTATTATTTACATGTTTTACTATTCAATACACGACCAGTTTACTCCTAATCCAATCATAACTAGCTTCTTCAGGACAAATGGCACATAGTGGAGAAGATACTACTTTTGATGTGCCAGTTTTATCCTGATGCATGTGTACTGACACAAAAACAGCAGTCAAGTTAAATATTCTAATCAGAATAAAACTGGGGATGCACTGTTATCATGCTGTTTTTGTGTCAGTAGTCTCATTTATTGTCTGTCAAGCACTGGAGAGCAGAAGCATAAAAATGTTGCCTGGTTCCCAATCACCCAACACATGTAACCCCCAGCTCCAATCTCAGCTCATGACCTTTCTGACCTCACCGAACTCTATTTCCTGTTGCAGTCCAAGGGCCTCTTCATTCTCAAGTCTGACTAATAAAGACAGACCTGAAACAACAAACCCACAATAATGGGAACTAGATGCGATGGTCAGTTTGCTCACTTGGTTAGTTTCTATTATTCTTATACTTTAGTTTTTCTTCTAAAAAACATTCAAAGACATGTTTGCACCAGACAGAGAAGAAGTGCTGCGCTGTTTTTAAAACACAGTATAATAATTTTTTCCTAATTCAGAGGGACACGTGCCTTCAGTACTGTTTATGACTTCTGCTTACAATCCAACTGCAGCAAATATTTAATTCATTACCATGTTGCAGTGTGTGACAAAAATGAATGTGATCTTATAAATGCCCATTATATTTAAATTCTATGAGATTAAAAAAAACACTGAGAATGGAGAACCCATTGGTGAGATATGGCTATATATTAGAGATGGCATTTATTAGTGAAACATCTGCTATCTGTTTAAATTCTACATCACAGCCCTGGTGTAAACAGAGCACACAGGTGATAGCATTTGGATTGCAGCATTAACTATAAAAGAGAAATGGGAGCTACATGAGCTCTGGGGAGACAGAGATATGCATCAGTGCCTCTGCAGTGTAGTCAACATGAACGCCCCAACAAGCTAAAACACTCTCAGTATCTTGGTGGAAAACACCACCAGCGGCACTGCAGTGTTTTCCTCAGCATTGGTACTGCACCAAAGTGGAGAGCTTCTCTAAATTCTGTTCCCTGAACAAAACATTTCAGATCCCACCGTGTTGCTCCCCTCTCTGCCAGGTCTTACAAACAAACACAAGCACTGCACTGACCTTACTTCAGTAATTGTGTCTAATAATACCTGAGCAGCCCACTCTTTTACCGCTCACGGTTTACGAAGAGTTTCTGACCAATCCAGGCAGCCTGGATGCATTATTCCAAAAATCAGTACCTGTTTTGGTTCAGACAAAGTTATGCATTGTGATCCTAATGAAAGGGCTTGTAGCACATCAGTTTTGCTTTGCTGCTGGATCAGACCAGCAAACAGGGCTTCATGGCAGGAATTAATCACACAGTCCATAGTCTACTGTAAAAGCTGGGCAAACTGTGCTTTTTTTAAGACAACAAAACAGATGCTCACCACTGTGTTCATTTTTTATAATTAGCTCTGTATATACTCATGCCAACTGCAGGGATGAAGTCTCAAAATATGAACACATCGTGAGCCAGCCGTGGACTGAGAGTACAGATCTATACATTACACACACTCTGACACAGTATGACTAGTATTATCATGAAATGTTTCCTACTAGAAGAACGAATGATTCATTGCATATAATGTATCAATTTATGCACCATATTTCGACAACACGCTACGTTCTGCCAACACATTTATTGAGCACGTATCAGTGCACATAAAATGGAATCTGAGTTCTTTCCTTCAACACCTTTAACTATTACAACAATGCCAAAATTCAAAACGATACAGCCACGCAAATGAAAGATATATTCAAGAAGCAGAGGATCTGATAAAGCGACATTCAGGTGAAATCACCACAGCATTTCTGCAGCTATTAAAAAAACACAAGCTGTGACAAATCTTAAATGTTAAATAATCTGAGCCCTTGCAAGTCAACTGTAAGTCGCAGCAACATACACACAGCAGTAGCAAGTCAGTTTGTTGTGGTAGACCTATTAGCTTAGCTCAAGTAGGTAATGTGGGGACTTACCTCCGGCTGATTTCCACAAACTCCAATAGATATCTGAATCTTTAATGTTTAGTCTATGCCGCGGTGCTTTGGGCCAATGCTGGATGGTCCCATTTGTTGCCGTTGGTTCAGTATCGACTGGTCCGGATACATACGCATAAACTCGCGTCGACCATTGCAGCTCAATGCAGCTCACTGGTATCGAGGCTAGCGTTAGCTTGTTAAGACCGTGAGACCAACAAACAGACGTCCAGGGGAAAATAATAAATTATCCACGAAACCTCGATTACAGCGCTGCTATGTCGGCTTCACCACAAACTACGACCCTTAAACACTCCATTTGCACGACGGTAGGGTTGCTTGGGTGAATGTAAAACTTCGAAAGAGCATATTTTGTTTCGGTTTAATCCTCTCCGCCAACCAGTACGAGCGGTTCGAGCGGCCCTTCACTTCGGTGTATGGACGCTCGGAAACGCTTTGGGACTGAGTCGAGCTTCCTGATTGGCTCAAGCGCTGTAGGCGGATACCGTTTCCGCACGGAATGAAACTGACGCCATCTTGGATCTGCGCAGTACGGACCGCTCGCAACAGTGCAAATAGGAGTGGGCTCCAACGTGGCTGACCGCAGTACCTAGTTTCAAACGCTAGAGACAACACTCCATTATGTAGTTGGAGACTTCGAAAAGGAAATGGAGTACACGCATTGGGTGCACTCGTTCTTTATACCTTTACGAGCCTCAGTTTGTCACTTCGCTGTCATGGTTTGTCGTGGGTCATTTCACTGTTAAAATGATCCATTAAATCGACCTGGTCATCGCTTTAATGAAAAGATACAATCAATATATTTACCTAAAGAGCTAATCATGCAATAACACTGTTGAATCCACATCTCATCTTTGATGCAGAATTCACTGTCTGTAATATTTTCTTTAAAAAAGGATAACTTTTCATCCAAACGCACTGTAATTTTAGGTATGGTAATTGTTTTTTAATCTCCTGGAAAGGAATTTAAGAAAAACTTCATCGTCAATCTTTTTACATTACATGGACTATATTCTTTATTCAGAAAATACCAAAACAACGAAAACTTAAATCCACATGCCACTTTTCTTTAAACGCTCAATGTCTAATGTACAAGACTAAATGATTTACTTACTTTTTTTTCACTTGTGAAGTATTCATGCCCTGTTATTTTAAGATAACATTGCCTTCTCCCCTGGTAATCAATTTTTGGGTTCACTTTTTACACCGTGTAATCATTTTGTTGGATGATGTACTGTGTGTGTGTGTGATGTATTTTTTATGTGTTTGTGTTGATCGATGCCACCTCTGTTTTCGCTGTTGATTGTCAGTATTAAATAACACATATTAGCGGTTCATATGCCCTGCATGAAAAAGAAAATGAATTGCATATGTTTACTTTCAGGTAAACAAGGAGCAAGAAGTCGGAGTGTGCAGATGTATAAAACCAAACGCATCTTGGACAAGAGGAAAACGCTCAAGGATGAAACGAAGGCTCTCATTGGCTCTTAAAAAGTCATCCAGAGCCATTGGTTCATTCATATGTCACTCAAGCTGACCCGTACACGTCGCTTCCATGACACTATTGCCTTGATTATTTACATGGGGTATCTAGGGCACAAATCTGCATGCTTAAACCCCAACTTCAGAGTCCTCAAACTTTTGATTTTGCAGATTCTTCTTTGAATTAACATTAAGGCATCATGTTTCAATAAATTAGACAAAGTTTTTACCCAAATGAAAACCAGTGGGGGGTCCCGCACCACTTGTTGCCATGTAATTAAATCATTTCAAAACATCAGCTAAAAGTACGTCTGTGTGTATTATCTTGTGAATTACTTTCACAAATTATAACGATCTAATGTCCGGACAAGTTCCGTCTATCTTTTTACCATCCAATAGCGCACTCTGCTGGATAAGTATCACACTTGGAAAAATATTTCTCTACCATGCCTGAAGAGTCTAACTTCAGTCTCGAACGGTTAATTCTGAGTTAATAGGCCAATAACCTCGAAGATGAAACCATCAAAACACAACTAAAATTTGTCATAGATGTAAGGAAATCAGATATGGGCCCAGACAGCAAGTGAAACATGAATTAGACTGGGCATGGATTCCAACGACTGTGTGGTTTATTAGCAGGTCTTGAAATGTATTTATTTAACAATCAATGTAGATTTAAAAATAAATTAGGCTTCAACCTCATAAATGAACAGCTACAACCCTGCAAAACTGCCGACTGAACTATCATACGTCTGTCATCAGTAGGATTTCAACACAGTGATCTGTTGAGTCATATTATAACATTTGACATCAAGCAAAAGAGCTAATCCGTTTAGGATTAATAGGGGTTGCTTGTTTGAATGAACCCATTCACAATTTTTATTATAATTTTATTTCATAATTATGGCTTTGTTCATGCATGCAATATACATTTTGAGAAGAGTGTGAATTTGAATTGGTTGTGTCATTTCCAGCTCAGCTTTTACAGTAGGTCTATAATAAAGTGAGAAAGTGTTACACTCATGTTTCAGTTAAACACAGTAAAGCTGCAAATTTCAAACTCATGACTACTATTTTTGTTATAATTTTCATTAAAGCACGAAACATGTACATGTTACACATACATGTTTATACTATCTGGGCTCTTGTGTTAAAATCGGTTATTTTTACTACTTTCCTCCAGATGGTATCATATTGGCCATATGAGTTTGAGTATTTGACACTTCACAAGAAATAATAATGCAAACAAATGTACAGGGATGTTAATCATTAACATATCCAATGCTACATATAATAATTCAACACAAAAACTGTACTTTACATGTAATGCACTCAAATTCATTAACTATTAACTATAAATCTTTAAAAAATGACGTTTGAAATCATAAATTAGGTCAAGTGTAGGTGAAAAAAAAAATCTTAGTGAAAGCAGACTAATATTAGTGTATAATACTTCCGTTTTTAAGCACGTCTTTGAGCTTGGTGGGAGTGACTACTGTTTCCATCTGCGCAGTGACTCTATAATCTATCCATGCATGAGCAGCGCAGTATTGTACGAGAACGCCTGCAGTGCTTTATAGAGTTAAAAGTCATTGTCAAAATAAAAAATTGGGTATGTGTTGAATTTCATGGGGACTGAAATTAATTTTGCGTGCGTCGAAGGATAATAACGTCTGCGTAAACACTGCGCAAAGGTTACGCAACATCGAGGCGCCTGAAGAAGAGCAGACGCGGTCAGAGTTGAGAGTTCCAGGCAAAGATATTAGCAAGCGTACGAGATGTCCTTACAGTGACGTTGAATATTCAGCAAATGTTTAGTGCTGGATATTAAACAAAAGTCTTTTGAACAGGGACCAGCTGCTCGTATTTACAGTGTTTCCGTACCCGTCCGTTTGTTTGGGGGACTTTGGTTCCCTCACCTTCGTGAGCGGCGTGGTGTCGATCTCGAGTCAACATCTTTGCTCCCTGCTCGGTTTAATAACATAGCGCGTTAGCTCCGAGCAAAGACAGTGATAAACAAACGCGTTATGACACACTGCTGTAACTAGTAGACAGCCTTCAGCTATGGGGTTGTTATTGAAGAGTTAATACACAGGATACAGGGATAGCAGACATCATGTCCGCCTTGCTGCAGCACCGTGCAGCGCTTTGCAGAAACTACAGCAGAGGCTTGTCCTGGACCCTGCCTCACAGGAGCTCTAATGTATTAGCTAACAGGCTAACATCAGGTAGTTGTGTCAAAAATGTCCAATCAAGGTGGGAGACTGTCCGAAAGATGCTGCTCACAAAATCGGAGTGGACAGGTCAGCAGCAGAGAGTCCTTCAGGTGAGTCTGAACTCATTTTAAGTAAAAGCGGAGCTGCTTCAGGCTTGATTGGAACCTGTGATAAGTTCAAGACTTAAAGATGGACAAAAGTTCATGAATTATGATTTGAGAGCAGCGGTTCTTTACACTTTGATATGGAATATAAATACAGAAAGAAAGTGATTATATTTACTTAATAATTCACTGGCACATCTCTGATGTCTGAATCTATATCCAAACATTTCTAAAGCTGGCCAAGAATGGCTGTGAACCAATGTTATGTCAATGTTATCTTGATTCACTCCACGCACATTTTATTTTAAGTCTCCCCTTTCACTTTAAATATGTTTTTTAATGCCATGGCAAAGAAAAGAATAAACTCTTCATCAGTCTTTTATTTCCTTTAAAAGAACATCATGTTAACATATGAAGCTCAGTGCCTCTAAGCCTCAGTTTGCTTTATTCACAATAGGACTTGACAATAAAATGAACTCTTATTCTTCCAGAAAACCTCACAGAGCAGAACTGTACATCTTATATGTTTCTCTAAACACTCATATTTAACGTATAATATTGAATGATAAACTGTCACACTCCACTTGTTATTATTCATGCCTTGCTATCTTAAGTTGATAATGTTTTCCCACTTGGTAATCATTTTTTAGTTTCTCTTTGCAAAGTTAGAATGATTTGCTGTGTGTGTGTGTGTGTGTGTGTGTGTGTGTGTGTGTGTGTGTGTGTGTGTGTGTTGATTGGTACCACTTCTGTCATTGTTAGTGCTGCTGTTTGTCACAAAACTAAATGTCAAATTCTACCACTTCATGCCCTGTGTGAAAATAAATAAACAACACAGTGTTGCTTTTAGTTAATCAAGGAACAAGGAGGTAGAGTGTGCAGAGTGTGCAGATGTATAGATCAAATGCCTTTGGGGCAAGAAATGGCACAGATGTCATATCACTTTTTTATTATATATGATAAATAAATCTGAAGAACTGAAAGAGTTAACAGGTGGAAAAAGGCACAAAAATAAGCTCCAATTCAATTGCACGGGCCAAATGTAACATGGGCCAGTTGCTCAGTCCATTCACATGAAAATGACATGATAATAAACACGAAAATGAACTTACTTTTATAGAACCCAAATGAATAAAGACCTTACATTTCCTTTATACACCCACATTTCAAACATATATCAGGGGTGGAAAGTACTTTATTACATGTTTTTAAATGTTTTGTAATTGACTTCCTTTCTCATGTAATTTGTTGTCTACTCTATGAGAAAAGTACCTTTGCTTTTACCTGAGTATTTGTGGGGATATATCGCACTTAGTTTCAATCTCTATAGCATCTGAGTAGAAAAATAGAAAGCAAAAATGCTCAAAGTTTTCCATCTACTAGTGTACAAGGACATTTCATTAATTGAAGATTTATCACAGCAAAGTGTTAATTGATATTAATTCTGTTATCATCTGGTCCAATACAGTGTGCTTATGCAAAACTACAACTCAGCGAATATACAAAGCAAATTTACAGTGATATCTTTAAGAAAAGTTTTTAGAAATGTGTTATATTATTGGTGTCAAATATGATTATAATCCACCGTTATGCAGAAATTATTACATTTCAGCTGTTATTATTTTTATGTGATGCATCAATCTATGCTCAAATACCCAGTACTTCATCTGATGTACCTTCTACCAGTGAGTAGATCTAATGAATGCTATTTGATTTTTTTTTATTAATGTGTTTGTACTTCTACTTTACACTCTCAGCTGTGGTCAATCAGGCATTTCTCTTTCTATTCTCCTGTATAACTATAGCAGGCTCTGACAGGTTATTTTTTTTTTCAAATAACAGAAACTATATTGATATAGATTATGTCTTACCTTTCATCTCCTCTGAAAATAATTAAAATTCTAACAAAAAAAATGAAATTATTGTCCAGCGTTATTACTAAGCTTAAAATGATTACTTTCAATACCTCTGTCACAGTTGTTGAATTTTTATCCTTAAATTTACAAAAAGTAAAATTACATCAATATTTCCATTTTAGAGTCTTCTTCACAGACCTTTGAGTCCAGGCATGGTGGGAGTCAGCAGAGACCTCATCAGGAGCAACCTGCTGAGAAACCCTGTTGGTTTAGTAAATCTTTTAGGTAAATACCAAATTGCATCAACCTGGTTGTGGTAGTGTTCAGATATTCAGATACACAATAGAATGACCCCTTTTCTGTATATAATGATAAACATGCTCGTTACAGAGGCAACAGACTTCTTCAGCACATCTCAGTCCAAACAGTCCAAACAGGAGAAGAATAAAGGTAATGCTCCAAAGGGAAAAACTCCAGAAGAAGAGGAAGGTAAGTGACTTGATGCATTTACTTCTTTGAACACAGAGCTAAAACCACCTTGCTGTGATCAATTCATTTCATTTTCTGACCATCTTTATTCTCTTCTACTTTGATCTGCTCTAACCCCTTAGAGGATAAAAAACGTCGCGAGCAGGAAGACCAGATGTACAAGGAGCGTCTTCGTGCCCTCGTCATCATCGCCATCATCATAACCTTGATGAACTCCATAAATACCAGCGGTGGGAACATCTCCTGGAACGACTTTGTCAATGAGATGCTGGGCAAGGGAGAGGTACTGCGTGTGCAAGTCGTCCCGGAGAGTGACCTGGTTGAAATCTACCTCCATCCTGGAGCAGTCATCTTTGGGAGGCCGGTATGTAACTGACAGACTGATGTTGTGGTGTCGTAAACTTAATGTGGTCAATCTAAAAGCCTGTTGACGTCTGTATACCGACCGCTCAGTTTCTGCTCCCTCTCTGCCTTTGCAGCGGCTGGCGCTCATGTACAGAATGCAGGTTGCAAACATTGACAAATTTGAGGAGAAGTTGAGAGCTGCGGAAGAGGAGCTGAATATAGACACGAAGGACAGAATACCTGTGTCCTACAAACGCACTGGATTCTTTGGAAAGTAAGAACACAAAGCAGGATGCACGTCATTGGATCTTTACAAATATTCAGTATGGATATTTCCTCATTCATTTCAGCCGGTAGGATAAACGTACAGCTTTGATGACCTAAAGAACAAGATTTAAGATGTCACTTTTAATGATCCACTGTTTTTGTTTTAGGGACAGACATGACACAAGAAATATATTTTACAGTATCTCGTCTTTTGGATCAAACCACATGTCCCAGCCTCTGTTCTCCACATGCAGCAATGAGCCTTGACCGTCCATGACCCTGTTACTATTTCACCACAGTTCCTTTGACCAATTTCTGATAGATACTGACCACTGCACACTGGGAACAAACCACAAGAGCTGTAGTTTTGGAGACGCTAAAAGCTACAAACAGCTCTTACCCTGATAGACAGACTGTGAGATCTTTAGAGCTTTATTTTCTGTTTTCATTAAGAATCTGATTACAAATTGGAATAACAGTGCTACTTGCAAAACAGGTTTGTAAGCTGGTTCCTTGCTGTAATGATTTATTGAGATGACTTCAGTAAAATGCTGTATCGGCAGAAATCTTCAAACAGCAATAAAAAGAAGAAATGAAGCCAGCTCTGGTATCTGCCTGTACTGACATTGGGTAAACGATACTGTACATCTCTAAATAATACTTAGAATTAGCATTGATTTTAAAGAAGTACATCGTATCATGAAGTCTTTTGCAATAAAAATATCTGTGATAGTGTGTGTTTTAAGTATAGTCCCACCATGTTTTATTTAAAATGTGCTGAAATGTGAATGTCTCAAGCCCTGAATTTCTCACTTGTTGTGCTGGCTGCCAAATGTCATGATTGCACATTTGTTGTCATTGCAGCGCTTTCTACGCTCTGGTGATGGCTGCCATGGGTGTGGCTATTCTCTGGTATATCTTTCGACTAGCCGGCATGGGTGGTCGAGAGGGCGGCTTCAGTGCTTTTGTGAGTGAGACCCACTGAAGTAAAATTGTTTTTGTAATTTTTTGTGATGTTCGAAGATTGATCCATCCGTCTGACTGTGCATCACTTTACACTCGACAGAATCAGCTAAAGATGGCCAAGTTCACTATCGTTGATGGCAAATCGGGTAAAGGTGTGAGATTTAAAGATGTGGCAGGGATGCATGAGGCCAAGATGGAAGTGAAGGAGTTTGTGGACTACCTCAAGGTAACAAGAGACTCATAACCTTTGCTTTCCAGGTATTGTACTCGAGTAATGCTTCTCAAGACCACATTATATTATATATTTAATCATCAGATGAGGTGAAACTTCTTTGTGTTTTGGTGCTCCATAAGTGGTTTCAATATGTATACGGTGATCTAGAACTTGATTGGAATATCCCATTTCTCCAGTGAAATACATTTCCAAACATCATGTTGTCCTTTCACAGAATCCAGAGAGATACCTCCAGCTAGGAGCCAAAGTTCCTAAAGGCTCACTGTTGCTCGGGCCACCAGGCTGTGGGAAAACTCTGCTGGCTAAAGCTGTCGCTACAGAGGCTCAGGTGCCCTTTCTGGCCATGGCTGGATCTGAGTTTGTGGAGGTCATAGGAGGTATGCATCGATGTGTTTGAATGGTCAGAGTGACATGAGCTTAAAAAAAAAAAATTGTTTTCCCATTGAAAAACTTTTTCAACTGATTTCTTTACTGCATTGAAAGGAAAGGATGTATGAAAAATGTATGCCAACTGGTGTGCTTTTTTATTTAATGACAATGTTTTACACATGCCAACTGGATTTTCCTTTTGGGGTTAAAATGTCAGCTGGAAAACCTCATAGTTTAATGAAAGGGTGAGTTTTTACACGAACTTAAGGGTGTTAAAGTTGTGTTATACATTTGTTTCTTTCAATTTGGGAGCTCTGGGTATGTACAGTATATGTTGTATGTGGGGATGTAACGGTTACCGTTAAAATGGTAAACTGCGGTAAAATTTCCCACGGTAGTCATTACCGCGTCCTATTAAAATTACCGAGTAACCGTGTTTGACCACACGGTGTCAATAACTCACGGGGATGCTGCTCTTTGCCCCGAAAAGCCTGAACTATGTGTGTCTGCCCCGGAAGAAGCAGCCGTGTCTCACAAGTGGAGGTGCGCATGTGCAGTTTGTATTGTTTAGTCTCTGAAGTTTAGCAGTTGGAGCCTCGCTCAGACTCTTAACAGATTTTCACACTCAAAACAGCTAAAGTCTGGTCAGAGTTTGGATTTTAGAAGGATGTCGAGGGGAAACTGATTGACGACAGTCGCCCTGTCTAAAATACCAAGCTGCAGTGAAAGACAAAAATGATTAAAACTGCTGTAACTCCTCGAGTAAACGGGCAGAGAGAGAGAGAGGATTCGGTGAGCCACACCTGAGTGAATTATATGCAGTTTATCAGGATTTTCTGTGTAAATAATGTATAAAGGCTGTAAGTAACAGCATTAGTATCAATCTGGGATGTGTTCCTGTCGTTCTTTCGCAGTTTATTTGCTGTGTTTCACCGTATATCGTCGTAAAAAGGAGATGTCGAGGAGATCTGCCATGGAAAGGGGAGACCAGAGGAGAGTCATGAAGGGGGGCAACTGCTTCAGGGACTATCGTTAGTAAAACAAAAAATACTAGTACTTTTTGAACATTTTGAGCTCACTGCAACAGTACCGCGATAGTAACGATAACCGTGATAATTTTGGTCACAATAACCATGATATGAAATTTTCATACCGTTACATCCCTAGTTGTATGTTAATAAAGGATGTATCAGTTTGTTTGAAGTGATCATTAAAGCTAAATTTAGTTTATGACAAAGCATCAACATTTGGTGTGACTGCAGTAAATGTAAAGTAAACCTAGAGTCTAGTTTTTCAAATTCTCAGGTTTCCAAAAATATATCAGCTACATGGACTTAGTGTTTAATGGTGCGCTCCGTTTGCCTTGGAACTTGGACGTGGGAATCATGAAACATTCCAGGTAAATGCGTTCTCGCTATGAGCTGGGAAAGTCAGGGTACTGGCAGGAAAGGAAATTTCAACCAAAAGGGATGTTTCCTGTGTCATACCTAATATGCAACTTGGACAGTCTAGATTCTGAGCTCCAGTGGAGAGCACCATACAGCAGCTGTGGTACATGGAGATTGAGATCAGATCTCATTCAGCCTGTCACTCTAAATGCCAGTTCTGGTGTCTTGTGTTTGCACACAGGCTTGGGTGCCGCCAGAGTCAGGAGTCTATTCAAGGAGGCTCGAAGCCGAGCTCCCTGCATCGTCTACATCGATGAGATCGATGCAGTCGGGAAAAAGCGCTCGACCAACATGTCAGGTTTCTCTAACACAGAGGAGGAGCAGACTCTGAACCAGCTGCTGGTAGAGATGGATGGTGAGTATAACTTTGCTTCATAGATGTGGGTGTTTTTTTGTCTTTATGAAATAAAATTTTGAACCCATCTTTTTGCAGGAATGGGAACAACAGACCACGTCATCGTCCTTGCCTCCACAAACAGAGCAGATATCTTGGACAACGCTTTAATGAGGCCGGGCAGACTGGACAGACACATCTTTATAGATCTACCAACACTGCAGGTAGTCTTCAATCTTTATTTTTGCTAGAGGCTACAAGAATAATCAAGTAGGTCCTTCTCTGTAGTTACGTTTATGTAATTTGTCAAATTTAAGGTGACTATTAATTTTAATCTTAAAAAAAGTTCAAGGGCTTAAATAGTATGTTCACAATTTTTAATATGACGTCAAGCTAAACTTAAAATCTTGGATAATTTGCTTGTAATGATGTAGATGAAATTGTTTATTTTTATTTTCAGCTACTTTTTTGTCGTCACATTCTTTGTTCCTTCTCCTCCTGTCTAGACAGTTCACTTATGTACTCCCAAAAACTGTCTGGAGGTCAGAGTTATTTTTTTCTTTCTTTGCTTGAATGTAATTATTCTGTTGCTTTATTTGCCTGCCAGGAGAGGAAGGAAATCTTTGAGCAACATCTGAAGATCTTAAAGTTGACCCAACCAGCCAATTTCTACTCCCAGCGTCTGGCTGAGCTCACCCCGGGCTTCAGTGGTATTCAATATCATTTTAATTATTGTATTCTTGTGCACTGTGTATTCAGTAATGAAAGAAATGATTAACATAACATTGTTTTTACAGCATCTTTTTTAACAGAAGTTTTGCAAAGTGCTGAACAGAGAAAACAGAAACCCAGAGAATAACAAAATGAGAATTAACAGTCAGGCCAAACAAAGAGATTTCCTCTGCAAACACAGGGTCAAGGATAATAAAGCAAATAAAAAGATGAAAGGAGTAAACTAGGAACATATGAAGTACTACATAAATATTTTAGTAGGGATGGGAATTGAAAACCAATACCAGTTGAGAATCGTTAGTAAATCTGGGCAATCGATATCATTGGTCTTTTTCTTTTTCCATTCACTTTGTTATACAAGCTTTGCAAATGAAGGACGTCACACTCTTATCTGGGGCAGTCAACAGAGGTTCGAACAACCATGTCAAATATCATAACAGATGGGGGACAAAAGTGGACAAAATTGTGTCTTCTTGCTCAACAAAAATAATGCTTATTGTTGTGTTTCTTGTTGCTGCCACAGAAAACTTTCTGTGTCGGTCAAATCTTTTCTACACAGAAAATCAGCAGACATTGATAAAGGATAGTAAAAGAATCTGACTGATAAACAGAGATGTTAATGCAGTTGGTATCAATAAAATCTTATCAGTTTACATCCCTATATTTTAGCATACGAGTTGTTCACTGAAAGCTGGGGGTGTAGAGTAAAGAAGTGGGGAAAAGGTGTAAATTTAAACATAAATATTTAGGTAAAAACTGGACTTAGAACAATGAAAAGCCGTTGAGGGGCATAAGAGCAGCAGAGGTTAGATTATAAATTCATAAATAACAGTAAAATATATAAACAGATAACACAGGATATAATAAAAAATAACAAAATGAATAAATAAGTATATATGCAAATAAAATTGCATTATGTGAAAACAAGTCTATAAAAACAAGTTTTCAAAAGTGATTTATGAGATGTCCATGATTTTGCATACCTTAACCTCTCAGCCGTGTAGCCCTGATTGAAAAAGCTTAACCATCTTAAAGTTTAAAGCCTCGACTCTGAAACAGCCAGGAGGCCTGAGGATCTGAGGCTGTAAACTGGCTCATAAGTTCAGACGTATAACTTGGAGACCTGTAAAGGCTTTAAAAGTGATTTAAAATGTTTTAAACAGACAGGAAGCCAATGAAGAGGAGCGAGGACAGGACTGATGTGCTGCCGTCTGTCAAAACCAGTTAAAGCTTAGCTGCTGCAAAAAGGCCACATGTTTAAACCCGCTGGACGTAAGAGGACAACATTTTTCATTTTTGCTACAATGCAGGTGCTGACATCGCCAATATTTGTAATGAAGCTGCCCTGCATGCTGCGAGAGAGGGCCACAAGTCCATTGACACCTTTAACTTTGAGTATGCAGTGGAGAGAGTCATAGCAGGTACAATGCATTGTGGGAGATTCATGGATGTATTAAGATTAAGTTACTGATTTGGCTAAATGTGAAAAATCTGTTGATTTTTGCATGTTTGTCTTCAGGGAGTGTAAAGAAGAGTAAGATCCTGTCTAAGGAGGAGCAGAGGGTAGTTGCCTTCCATGAGTCTGGGCATGCCTTAGTGGGATGGCTACTGGAGCACACTGAGGCCGTCATGAAGGTAACACGCTCCTTTATGTTGTGTTCGCTTTTTGTGTTCTATCCTTTGTGAAGCACACTTCAGTATCAAATTACAAATTGTTTGAGAGTCAGACGTTATATCTACAAAATCATCCAGTCCAATCTCTCAGGAGCAGTTTCTGCCAGGCATGTGTTCACCAGTTTGTCCAGCTTTCTTCTTTTAAGTCATCAAATGGCTCCGGGACGCCTTTGTCTTTCTCTGCTGGACTGTGATTCTGTCCATCACACATTCTCAGGGCTCATGCAGACATCCAACTAGGTGTTAATCATGTAGCACTCAGTCAGCACAGAGGCTGTTTTAAGATGCTGTGTGAACCTCAGTGCTTTTGTAAATGATACAGACTCAACTAAAAACATTTATTACACGGATGCTGGTTTGGTGGAGTGGTTAGCAACCTGGCACGTCCCAGATACATACTTCTGCCGGCCCAGGTTTAGTCCAGCCTGTTACCAGTTTGTAGAGTGTCTTCCCCTCCTCTCTCACCCCCTTTCACAAGCCTATCCACTGTCATTCTCTTCTATCATGAAAGGCACAAAATGGCTACAAAAATACATAAAAAATCATTTATTACACAAACCTGACTTGCAGAAGATACTGGTGGACATGAATGGTGTTCACATGGAAACTCTTTGCGGATTGTTCCTAAAATGATAACTTTTGAAAATGGGCTCCAGAGTGGAAAGTTTTGAATACGCTTATCTTTCATTTATTACCTCCGCCTAGGAGGTTATGTTTTCGGGAGAGTTTGTCCGTCCGTCCGTCCATCCGTCTGTGAACAAATTAACTCAAAAAGTAATGGATGGATTTTGATGAAATTTTCAGGAAATGTTCAGCATGGGAAAAGGAAGAACTGATTCAACTTTGGTGTTGATCCGGATCACCGTCTGGCCGCCATGACGAAAAATGTGATTTTCGTGAATACCAGATGAAATAAAATAGATATTATGAATCCAATTGGTATGTTTTCATGGTCAATGAATCTAAATATTTTGATGAAATAAAGGTAGGACTAATATTTATGGTGAAAATCACAATACGGGTGAGGACTGTGGCGCTGGCGGAGGTCTGCGCTCTCAAAGTGCTTTTTTAGTTTCTGACCTGAACTGATTTTTAAATTTACGTTTATCCTTTGGCTTGTCATCCCCCATTCCAGCATGTGCCTGTGACTGTTGTCTCTGTTTCCCTTTACCAAAGTTTCTTTTGGACATGTTGGTGCTGTTTTTCAAGACTGTCCTTCAGAAAAACAAATCTACAGCCACAGTTTTCTTAGCCTAATTTTTCTTCTTTTTCTCCTCTTAAATAAACATGTATTAATAAAGAGTGGAGTTTATTTGAGTCAATGATATTTCAGCTTTATGCTAAAGTAGTCATGATGTCACTCACAACCACTTTACAGCTACTAGCCAGATATTTTTTTAAGGTAAATGAGGTTGCCTGAGTTTGCTTATTGCAGTTGGAGCTGAATTAGTAATTCTAATTCTAATTCTGAATTAGTAAGGCTGTGAAAAAAACCATGAGTTCAACATTGACTTTGAATTAATTCACTGTATTTGAGTGAATTAAGGACAGCTTTAAAAACATCCAGAGTCTGCAAATCTAAACTGCTTTTTGACTGCTGAAAGCACAGCGAACACATTTGAATTTAATTTTGTTTGTTTGTTTTTCATCCAGGTGTCTATTGCCCCACGAACTAATGCAGCCCTGGGTTTTGCCCAGATCCTACCTCGTGACCAGTACCTGTTAACTAAAGAGCAGCTGTTTGAGCGCATGTGCATGGCTCTGGGAGGAAGAGCTGCTGAAGCCATCACCTTCAACAAGGTTACAACAGGTAAACACAACATGTTTATACCTACTGTGTCCATAGGAACATTTGTTGCATCACTTTGACCTTTTCTCCTTTCTCTGCTACTGTGTGTGTAGATTAACTAAATGATTTCTCACTCCCTGGAAGATCTGTCTGTAGAACATTATGGCTGTCATGGTCGGTCATTTTGTTTGCTGTGCTACATTTCTCAATACATATCATTCTAATAATAAGCTTCTAATGAAAGCTTAGGAGGAACAACAATAAATCTCCCCACAAGTGACCTAATTCATTAATCACTGACCTGGGAAAGTTTCAGAATGAAAGCAAACTGACAAACAGCAGAGTTTCTCCAAAGGGGAGACGTACTGAGCCTTAAAAGACAGTTGGAAAGTGTAGTTAAACAGTTTTTGTCTTCAGTCTGCCACTGTGGACAAACATACCTGATAGAATGAGGTAATGAGGCTCTGTATTGTTCATTCTGTTTTGGCTGAGATAAGTGCAGCTCATGGAAAAAAAGAGCAAGCTTCTTAATCTTGAGATTTTTGAGGTGTGAGCCAAGCGGCAGTCTGATAGCTCCACTTCATAATATGCTTACCAACATGAAAACATGCGCTGCTGTTGTCACACAACTAAAATGCATCCAATGGCCCTTATATACTCTGACCTCTGTTTTTTAAAGTAACAATAATCATTGAAAGTCTGAAATTCAAGTTTAGAAATAATGGCCATATAAAATCTTTTATTTCTTACTCAACAGAGATGCATCACGTTTTCAGTTGGACTTGACTAAGACCAGCTGTTCCATCTGTATCTGTTATGGCTGGGTTTTTTTACTTTTACTTTTACAATAGTCTTCATCAAAGAATATCCTGAGTTTGAAAGAGCTTTCCCTAAATATGCATGTTATTGTACTGGTTATTGAAGGAAGTTGTTAATATCTCAGTTGTTGGCCTGTCAACTCTCATTTCTGACAAAACCTTTCTGCACCGTAATCCACTATTAAAAAAGTAATTCTTTGCAGTTCAGAAAATTACATCATTTTTCTCAGTTTTAGCCTTAAATAATCTTTAACTAAAGCTTTAAAAAGTTTGTACCCAAATTAAATAACCCTCACTCTGTGTCCTCAGGAGCTCAGGATGACTTGCGTAAGGTGACGCGCGTGGCTTATTCCATGGTGAAGCAGTACGGCATGAGCAACAGTGTTGGCCAGGTGTCGTTCCCAGAGACGGAGGAACAAGGAGCTATTGGACGTCGTCCTTTTAGCCAAGGCCTGCAGCAACAAATGGACCACGTGAGTCCTGATAAAGGATACAAACTTATCTGTCGGCCAATTAAAGCATACTGAAAGGAAATCTATTTAAATAATCAAAACCTGCTCGCCTTGGCTTGAACAGCGAAAATGTTCCATGTAAATAAGAATTTTACGACTGCTTTTTCTTTTCTCAGGAGGCAAAGATGTTGATAGCTCATGCTTACAGGCACACAGAAAAGCTCTTACTGGACAACAGAGACAAGCTGACTCTGGTCAGACGATCCTCCTTTGACCAAAAATTCTGCCTTTTTGCTATCAATGTGAGCAGCATTACCTTTGTTTAGTGTTTGCTAATAGTCACAAATCTGTGGGATCTGTCTTTCCAGTTGGCAAACGCACTTTTAGAACGTGAGGTGGTGAACTACGATGACATAGAAGCCTTGCTGGGTCCCCCACCACACGGGCCAAAGAAAATGATCGTCCCGCAGAGCTGGCTGGAGGCAGAGAGGGACAAGCAGGACATGGGAGAAGACGAGCCCCAACCACCTCCACGCAAACGTCAAGAGGAGGACACTGAGCCACAGATGGTGTGAGAGTGGAGTCAAAGTCTCAGGGCTGCTTCCCAACTGCTGCATTTAGAGGGTATTATCAGGGGCTGGAGGGATCGAGCTTTATTTCTCTCCTTGAAGCTTTATATGTATTTAAATCATTACCATAAGAGTTTATAGCACTCAGCAGGACAGAGTTTTGAGTTAATGCACTTATTTCTTGTTAATTTGATCAGTTAGACCAGAGACGACCTGTCTGTCCGAGGGCTGTAGTTTGTTGGAAGAAGACAACAGCAGATTCTGAAAAATAAAATGAATTGTGTTCTCAAAAGAAAATGAACATGCTTGTCTGGATTACCTGTATTATCTTCATCATTACTCTAAAATGTTGGGATGGTATATTTCCAACTAAGATGATAAAATGGTGATTCCTAACACTCTGAATCATTATGGCAGATGTCGTGTTCATTTTCTCAGCTCTCTGCTCAAATTATCAGCAAGCACCAATAACTCTACAGCTTTTGGCAGCTACTTGCTCTTGTTTTGTGTCTGAATTTGGCAATGAGCTGTTCGTGTCTCCTCTGGAGTGTCAATCTCAATGTTAAACGGGCCCGAGCAGACCCCCTAAAATCTGATTGGCCATCCCAAATTCTCCAATGCTAGGCTTATTGCCTTGTCAAGCCACAAATGAAAAGCTGTGTTGGCTGTTACATTGGATTGGTTTTGTTAACATAAATACGCTAAAGGTGAGGTGTATCAGTATCAAGTGGCTCGAGCATCCTTCAATTTCTCCTTCATATGGCCCTCCGTGAAAAGAAGTTGTGACACCCTTGAATGAGCCAATCCAAAACAGGCTGAAACAAGCCAGTAGAGCTCTGCTATGCTGTACAGCGCTGGCAAAAACAGTTTAAAAAGGATTACGGACAGCCTGGAAAGACTTACTGATCAAACTTTACTGTATGTACAACTGTAACAGTAATGCTATGTTACATGCTAGACACTTTGTGTTGATTTCTGTATTGGTTTAGAAGAATTCAACACACATCGGGTAAATATAAGAATGGATTGAGTTTGGCATGTGGTAATCATGTGTGACATTCTGAGGAGAAAGAAGCAGAATGAAGGCCCTATGGTTTACTTTCAGAGATGAGGTGCTTTATGTGACACTTGAAACAACTCGGGTTGCACTCAGTTGAGCTGCATAAACTCACATCAGACTGTAGCCAGTCGCTTTGAACATGAACCATGAAAATGTGCCCTTGAGTCTGAGCTGACAGTCTGGTTTTTAAGAAATTTCTGCACATTTTCAGTGAGGATCATTTCTTTATTTTGGAGTAGGGCCCTTTAAAGCTGAAGCCCCTGTTATGTCCATCAGCAGCAGATTTTAGTCTACAGACAGCAAGAAGTACAGACTGAGTGAACTGAACAGATTGTAGTGTTTTTTTTCTTTGTTTGAATAAGAAAATAAAGATTTATTTAAACATTCAGTGCTGCTCTTTGTCTGGTTAGTGGTAACAAATAGTTATGATTGCATTGCTGGCACCCAAAGCAACATACACACAGCACAGGTTTACATTTATTCAGCAGACACCGATAAAATCTCAATCCAGTGAACAGCATAAAAAAAATCAAATTCTTACTGTGTGGATTTTCACTTTGTGTCGCAATAACTCAATGCCAGCGCCCTCTGTCTACCACAGGCAGGTACTACATCTGCTTTTATTTTAAATTAATTGCACAGTAATCAGATCTTTATGAAAATTACATTTTGTCTTGGGATTTGCTCTGAGAACAAGAAAAATACTCGGAAGACAATATTATAAGAACTAGAGGGAGGGGATGAATGTGGGGCCATTTATCCCACGGAGTGCTCCAATCCCGGGTGCATTTCTGGGGATAGACGGGGTGAATGTGGAGCTACTCATCCCACACAGAGTGCTCCAATCACGGGCAAAGATGCAAGGACAGAGGGGGTGAATGTGGAGCCATTTACTCCACAGACAGTGAAAGGGGTGAAGTCAAGATGCACCCCGGATGTGAAACTCAAAGCGAATAGCTCTGATCTGAAGGCCCTAGAGAGTTGAATCCAATATGTTCCTCCAGCAACCTTGGAACAGAGTAATTGTGTAACAGTGGTTTGCTGTTTATTGTTTGTCTGAGAAAGCTTCCAAAACGGTGAACAGGAGCTGGAATGGAGGTTTATGATCTTAGATGAAACACAATCAAAATCAATAAACATCAAATCAAATTTCTCTTACAAAACCATTACATATATAAAAAAAGGAAATACATTAAAAGTTTTTTTTTCAATTCTCAGGCTTGTATGCATCATTACTACACAATCCAAGTCTGAGAGTAAACAACAACAGATATGGAGAATCATTTGAGCACACATTCTGTTTGCCTTCAGCAGGCGCAGCTCCTCAGTGCTGATTATGCCAACAATATTTTACTGTCCCATCAACTCACCCAGAAACTTTGCAAAGAGCCATTTTGTGAGCTGTGTCCAAACTACACAAAAACACCCAAGGCACATTAGATTAAAGGCCCACAGTTTCGCATGGACTTCTTTCTCCACTTCAAACCCACTTTCTGTCCAGAAAAAAAAAAAACCTGAGGCATGTTCTATGTCCCAAACTGCTGAGGGATCAGGCAGGTCTCCTCCTCCACCTCTAACGTGGGTCATACATGTTGGCCAGTTTCTGGAAACGTGGTCCCCAGCTGTTGAGGTAGTCGTAGTCTTGGTCTCCATCTGAGCTGCCTGAGGCGATGGAGCTGAGGCTGCCTGCCAGCGAGCCCTCTCCCTCGTAGTCATAGATCAGCGCTGTGTCATAAGGAGGCACGTTCGGGTCATTGTCTGCAACCTCCAGGCCCTGGAGGAAGAAAAGTAAAAGACGATGGAGGATGAGGAATGTTCTGAGAACTCAATAAGAATGAAAATGTTGGTTTAACATGATCGTCCCTACAAATGTAAAATGGTGACGGCCAAGGTTTGTAAATTTTATGATAGAAACATCCAGAAAGACTTGAATTTTTGAAAGATAACTCTCATTCAATTCTCTTGAACTTTATTATTATTTTATTGTTTTTCAAATTTATGAGGCGAACACAAGAAACATTAAAATGAATAAATACGTTGTAATAGCTTTGGTAAAACATCAAGTAGGAGGCTCCCTGCACTGAAATGAAAATGATACAAGTCGTTTTTTGTTGTCGTTTATTCCTTTTTTTATTGAATCTCTCTCTCTCTGTTTCTCTATCTGATTTAACCAGGTTATGTACGTTGTGCTCTCACATGAGTGTTGCTCTGTTATTTCATAATTAGTTGACTTGCAAGGAAGGACTATTTGAATGCTGGACAATAATCTAGCTTCCCCTGACACTCCTATTGATGTGAGAAAACACTTATTTTTGTATTTCATTTTATTGGAAATATGAAAATTCAATAAAAAAATGTTGGAAAAAAAAGAAAGAATATGATAAAAGTCTGTCATCAGTACATTTATTACTCCGCCTTGGAGAGTTTTTTTCTGTTGCTTGTTAGTTTGTGAACAGGAAAACTCAAAAAGTGATGAACTGACTTGGATTATAATTTCACAAAATACATGTCACAAGAATGAAGTGATTAGACTTTGGTGGTAATCTGAATTTTCATGCAGATCAAATCATTTTTGAAGGATTTGTTTGGTCTTGTAAGCTAGGGCAGTTGTCCACATTTTGAGTAAAAACTCACTTGAAAAAGTTGGAAATGCCGTGGTGAAGGTTTGTGCTCATGGAAAAGTAGTTAGAAGACAAAAATGTCCTTTTCTTTTGGAACAGAATTTGTGAATTTCTACCTTTTCTTTGCAAAGATCGCTCCTTTGTGTCACAGAGAGAAAGCCACGTTTTCCATTTGGTACATTTCTGTTACTATTTCCTGACAGTTTGAAGGCTCAGGTTTATAAAATAGTCTAGTTTTTATTTAAGATGCCCCCAGATAACATTCCAACATTTTGCACAAGAGTAATAATAATTATGGATTTTTATTTATAACGCACTTTACATTTGTGAGCACATCTCAAAGTGCAAGGATGATGTTACTTATTTAAATCCAGCATCTTAAATTTTAGTTTTGCACTTTATCTCATGGTTTTGATATGAGTGAAGAAGTTTCTCACATCATTAATGAAGTCCTCAATGTCAGTGGGATCTGCAGGAGGCCTCCGTGGGTAGGTGGGTGAGGGCAGGTCTTGGGGGGCGTCCTTCCTGAGGGGCTGCTTTCCTCGAGGAAGAGCGGACCCAGGGTAGTAGGGTCCTGGGGTTGAAGGCATGTCATGGGGATTCCACAGCAGGTCGATGTTGAAGGCATTCTGTATGAGGGAGGGGGGCACAAAATGACTTTGGTTCTACTTCATGAGCACAGAAATATCTTTCTAGGCATATATGTGATTCATGAAAGTAACTTTTAACCCTCACAGTTCATCTCAATCATACTGTAACGACATGTTCAACAATCCAAGCCCAAAGACATTAGACAGAGCTATCTCCTATTGGAGCCCCACACATACAGCAGCCATCAGTATTCCTCCTCAGGGGTCTGCGTGCTCATACCTCATCCTCTTCCCCCCCTCCTTGTTCATCATAGTTGAGGACGTTGTCTCGGATGTCATCTTCTGATTCCCCGACAAGTAGACCAGTTCCCTTCTTTATATGGTGGCGTCTCCCACAGGAGGTCACCGCCACCGCGAGGAGAAGTAATACTGTGTTCGATCAAAGAAAGGTCAGAAAGTAATGAATAATGAGTATAAAACTGGTGATACCATTATTATTAAATATGTGTGTATCTCTAAGTGGGCTACTCATGTTCTTGAGAAAAGTATAATCACAAAGTTCATGACAAATCTGAAGATTGTCAAATGATCCATTCTTAAAACATTTTTCACCAATAATACTCAAAATGTATATGACAGAAAAAGCCCTACATAAATAGCCATGAAGATGATTGGTCTACCATGGTTACAAGCATTTCCTCTTACTATACCTCAGTGGCATGAAAGAGGGAAGAAAGTATTTGTAATGGAGAAGATAACCCATAAGTGAATCTTTAAAATTTACCAATGTGAAACCCTGTTAAACTGTGCTGCATAAAAAGAACTGTCCAGGTTTATATTTGTGATTTGTGCAGAGGAATATCAGAAACAACCCAATGAATCTGAATTATTATTTGCCTAATTGTTAAAAGTTCAGCTGCTTAACTCATACATTTATTGCATACTTTTTTTTTCTAATGTATGTGGGGAAATAAAGAATCTGATGTAACCGAAAATTTGTGTTATCTAGGAATTAAAAAAATCTTGGTTTAAAAAACAAAACCAAAAGGAAAGTGGTTCTGATGTGAATTTACCTGAAAATTGTCATAAAATGTGCGTATTTTAAAAGGCCCTATGACCTGCAAAAGCATTTTTCTTTTCTTTTAATGTTAGGAGGGGCTTGGGGAGCAGGAGAACATGACTCCTTTGACTAAACCTTCCATTCAAAGAGAAATGTGTTCTGCCTCTGTAAAGAAAATGCCCTTTTAAATGCTCAATATTTTTATTTTGTGGGGTTTATGATTTCATAGCTAAATCACATATCACATGGATAACCATTATATAAAACATTGAAGGCACAAGAAAACAACTACTTATGGCCCTTTCCATTAGCCCTACTCTACTCTACTCTACTCTACCCGGCTCTACCCGACTCTACTCTACTACGCCTTGTGCTGCTTTTCCATTAGCCCCAGTCGGCTGCCCAACGGGGTGAGCGGCACTGCGGTTGCGTCATTTTGAGCGCGACACAACAATCTGTGGCTTTTTGTCACAAACCGAGTAAAAAAGGAAAGCAGAAGAAGGCTGCAGGTGGCAAGAAGAAGTACCCTTGAGAAGCACAGGAGAGTTTTGGAAGCTATACAACAGAATGAGGCCGAGGACGAGAGCAATCGAGCTGCAAAGAAAAGACGTATGAGGGTAAGCTAATGGTAGCTACCGCTAGCATGCTAGCTTGTCGTGCTCATGACTCATCAATGACGACATTGTCTGACCAATCAGCAGCCGGCAGTCGGTGACGTCATCTTTTAGTATCGACTCTGCTCGATTGGAACCAGAGCGGAGTAGGTACTAAAACTAGCTTGTTTTAGGAGGTACCAGGCTAGTGGAAACACGCTGCAAATCAAGTAGAGCCGAGTAGAGTAGGGCCAAGGCGTGCTAGTGGAAAAGGGCCATTAGTTCACTTTTAGAGAATGGATTGAGGTATTAAGCCCAATGGTGAGCTACCAGTGGGTAATCCATAGAGTGTCTGGAAGAGAAGATGATTTCCACCAAGTGTGGGTTCCTTTCCTTATTTATCAGATGGTTTTAAAGGACTGATGCTTCAAGTCTGTATGGAGATATGCCACTTGTCTTACTGACTGTATGGGTTTCACAGGTTTTGTCTTGGTTTTGTTTGTCTGTTTTCCCTGTCTGACTAAGCAGTTCTATATTGTGGCTAGATTGTGCTTGACAGTGCATGACATGAGACAGATTATCCTCATAACTGCTGGGGAAAAACAGTGATCCTGAGACTGAGTGCCGTATATTAAGGTGAGACTTACACAATAGTAGAGCAATGCAGGCCATGATGATGATGAGTGCGATGAAGCTGATGCCCACACTGGAGCCCAGGAAAGCCCCCGCCTCAGACTTACAATCACCAAACGAGTCACAGGAGCACACAGTGATGTTAACCTGAGCGTAAGCACTCAAGACCGGGCTGCCGGAGTCAGAGACCAACAACGTGACTGCGTACTCTCCTTCCTCCATCTCAACCAGGGGGTGAAGAACAGCATGAGTGTCTGAAAATGGCAAAAGGTGATGTTTTCGAATATTCATGTAAAAAGGAAAAAAAACAAAACAATCATGGCGTCAATCAACCCTGATTCTTACCGTTGACTTGAACGATGGTCCAGTTGACTGTCAGATCCTCAGGCATTTCAAATGTAAAGGGGGCAGCGTGAGGGGGGAGGTCTTCATCCACAGCAGTCAGGACAAGACCAGAACCAGTGCGGGCAGCATCTGCACACACAGAGCCACTGAGAGGGACCAGCAGAGGAGGGAAGTCATTTGTCTCCTTCAGCATGACGAGGACTGTGGCTGAGCTCGACACTCCATCAGCATCTGCAGGAGGATGTGAAAAGACAGACATGCTGAATAAAATCACAATAGTTACTTCAGTTATAATCCTACTAAATATACTCAAAAAGTATAGAAAGGGTCAACTTCATGTTTCATTTAAACACACTGCTCTTCAATCAGGAGTTTAACATGTATTTGTCCAGTCATGAATTAGTAAAAATCCTTTAAAAGTCTCCTGTTCTGGTGTGTTCGACCATTGACATCATATCTTGGGTGTTTATTGGGCAAGGATCTGATTTAAGTTAAATTAAAAAGAAAAGTCAAGGATCAAATGGAGCTCTTTTCCCATCCACTTTGGAAACACCTGGGGCGGAGAGGCTACAAGAGGCTATAATAGAGGCTATAAAAATGTCTGACAGGATGGGAAAAGCAGGGTTATAGGCAGCAGAGCAGACTTTTGAAAGTGTCATGGCATCTGCCAGTGAGGAGTCAAACACAAGAAGATGGACGCTGTACAGCTATTACATTAAAACCCCCAGCAAGTACATTTGAGCGTTGTAAGGGTCATTTTCTTTAAAGATACAGAGCCAATAACTCTGTGAACTGACAGTTCTGCTCCCCAAGCCCCTTCTAACAAAATTAAAACCAAAGAAACTAATTCTGCAGAACATGAGACCCTTTGATAAACCAGACATTTTTAAATCAATGAACAGATATTGGGTAGATATTTTAGTAAAAATACATAACTGTTGAAAGTACTGTTTCAGTTTCCATGATGCAAAAGGTGTAAGTTTATGAAAGTATCATGATCACACTTTTCTTATCAAACCCTTATTTATTAAATTGTTTTAACAACAATACTCATAAGAAAGACTGAAAACATTATTTTGGTCCATTATTTCTCACCTTCAATCGGATTGGTATTGTATTTTGAATTTCATTATTCACCTTTACAATGAGGTAAAGCCTGTAATGATCATGCATTCATGGAATGAGTAACCCAGCTAAACTGGTGTGTAGCATCCTCTCAAAAAATGTGCCAAAATCCTCTCTACCCCTGGATGAAAACCTATGGCTCCTCAGTGAAGCAAGGGGGAGAAACCAGTCTTTAGGGTGATGTCTTCATGGGGCGCCGACTTTACAGCCTGTCTTTGAATAAACTAGTCCCGCAGCACTTTGTACTGAGTTTGGAAATGGTACCAGGGCTGACACATAATAATGTTCCAAATTTACGTAACTGGAACACCAGTTTCAGCTGCAGAAAAGAGAACTTATCAATTGAAATAATGTTTCAAAATGTTTTTTGAGGATTATAGACCAATTCATTATACTTTAAAATCCACTCAATCTAATATTTCTCTTATTATTTCATCTTTAGAAGATTTCCTCGTTCTTGTGTCATTTCTCAAAAGCTCCACATGAAGATTCCAACATTCCAGTGAGCCAGTCTGTGAATGTCCTGACGTTAACCTTTACTGTGTCTGACATGCTGCTGTTTGTAAATGTTTGCATAGTCTTAGTAGACTTTAAAAAGCTGAGTATTTAACATAAATATCTACTCTGTACCAATGCCAGACAAACATGTAAATGATTCATCATAACCATCAATTCATCAAAATCCATCATTTTCCTTTTTCACCAAACAAAATGTGCTTTTTGAACTTGAGTTTCTCATTTGTTAAAGTTCATTTTCAAACCATTCAGATGATAATTTTGCTCTTACTCCGCATCACTGTTGAACACAGTTTTAATAGTGGGGTTTCCCTGAAGCTTTAATCACTCCCTCTGTTGAAAAGTATGATGCATAATCTGAAGTGTGACAACTTTTACTAAAGAGATTAGAAGATGAACCCTAAAACTGACCTGTAACCTTGACAGCAGCAGTGTAGATGCTGTTTTTAACATGAGGAGAGCGCATGTTGAAGGTTCTCCTGGCTCTGATTTCACCTGTTTCCGGGTCAATATCCAACCACCTCTCAGGATCTTTGCTGATCTCATACCTGCCAAAAAGCACAGGAGAAATAACAAACTTTCTGGTTGGTCTTTTTTCCCCCACTTTCTTAAAAAACACCACATTTCCCATCTTGCTTAGTCGCAGCACCATACCTCAGAGCAGAGTAATCCGGATCGAAGGCTATATTGCTTTTCAGTGAAGTCCCTGGAAGCACAGACTCTAAGACCACGATCTGAATGGGGTTCTCCCTGAAATGTGGAGCCTCGTTCTGGTTCTGAACAGTCACCTTGACTGCAGCTGTGCTGACTGGGACGTTTGGGGCCTTGCTGCTTAGAGGGTTGACATTTTCCACCTGAAGAATCAAGCTGTACTGACTTTGTGCCTCAAAATCTAAGGGCTGCATGAGAGAAAGAAAAGGAGAAAAGGCAGTTGGTAAACAGAAAAACTTTTGCTATACTGTGGTCTGTCATAAACACATAATCTGAGTCAAAAGTGAATGGGTGAAGAAATTGTGCTGTGCAGTTTCACGTTCTACCACTAGAGGCTGCTCTTGAGTTATTTCTCAGGGTCCCTGTCACACTGGACTGAATTGGGCTTTTCTCGTTCTGAAATTTGGCAGTATAACATAGACTGCATGTACTTTAATACTTTATATCAAATGATGTATGTGCAGTTGATATCAGTGTTTATTTTGAATTTTTTTTATCTATATCTATATAAATATATACTGTATGTATATGTGTGTGTGTAATAGTTTTTTCAGCATTTTCTCGTAATATACTTTATTACATTTATCTAGTTACAAAGATATATTTATCAATTGTTGGTCTAATTTTAGACAAAGATCCTAAATAATTACCAGGGGTGGAACAAGAACAAAACGCTGGACTCATGTGAAGGTACCGCTACTTTTATAAACAGCATAAAATTATGATAATCATATTCACATAAATAAAGAATAATAAACATGACCACTGATTAAGAAACTGCCATAATACATTTTAATGTATCTTATACTCCAAATGTTGCCATTAAATTTAAATAAATGTTTTTATGAAAAGTCTGCTTTTTTTTAAAAAAAAACAACAAATTCAACTTACTGGCTTAAATATTACTCATGTAACAACAAAAAAAATTACACTAAAGCGTGGCATAGCCTACACTGTACATTTCAACACGAATTAGAATCAAATTTCAAGCTGCATGAAGCCTTAGATGTCAGAGTGGATTTCAGCCCGACTGTTTGTCATTTACCGTGTAGACAGAGACACGATGGCAGATTGCAGCCCAACCTAACTCTGACCAACTGCTCATGACCAGTCAAACATATTTTAACATGTTTAATTCTCTGGTCACAGGACTGCTTTCACTCACACAGGGAGAGCAAATATTACCCTTCAACTTTTTGAGACGTCAGACAGCAAGAACATCTGTGTGACATGTGTTTGCCCCTCGTATCAGGACATACATGAACTAGCAGGAAAATATCTGTGGAGCTTCAGATAACACTGGGGTATTTTTTGTTATTTACCTTCTTATTGTGTTGGCTGGTGATGCTGCGTGTGTGTTTGTGTGTCACTGAGCTGTGCAAAGGTAATCAATGATATGACGGTATAAACTATGTAGACTTTTGAAGATCAGATCATGAAAGCACGCACATTGTTCGAGCATCTTAAATGATTCAGTCTTAAACTGTGTGAGGATATTTTTCCACAACTGGGGTACCAGCTTGGAACCAAACATGTGCCGTAGTTAGATGGAGGGTAATCAGTAAATGAAACCAAATGCCCAAATACTTTTTAACATCCTCTAGAATCAGCACACCCCTTCCCTCATCCTTTTCCTCAGCAGATTATCAGACTGTACCTTCACCACTCTCAGAACACCCTGGTTGGTTTCAGGATCTGTTCTGATGGAAAAGTATCCATCAGGGTCATTTGTAATGGAATATTTGGCCTCCCAGTTTCCTGTTCCAGGGTCGTCTCTGTCTGTCACATTCACCCGGCCAATCTCATAGTCGTTCCTGTTCTCCTCAGCCGTCATACTGTACTACAAACACCAACACACAGAGCAAAAGGTTTACGACAGGGTGACTAAACACACAGTTTATTATTCACTGCAGTAATGGCTGGGCTGTTACTTTCTTAAAGAAAATAAAAGTTAAACACTGCTGTGTGAGACTCACAGAGGTAGGGTTAAACTGTGGGACGTGGTTGTTGATATCAGTAACCTGTATGATTGCTACTCCCTCACTTGTCAGCCCCATTCCTCCCATATCAGCAATCTGCAGCTTTAGTTTGAAACTCTTCACCACCTGCAACAGAATAAATCATGTTTCAGGGAAATAAACTCTAACATGATTATCTGACATCATGTTCAACTTAACCAGTCATTGTACCTCACGGTCCAGGCCAACATCTCTTGTGTAGATGGCTCCAGTCTGGTTATTGATACCAAACATTGTCTTCGTAACGGCGTTGCCTGGAAAGCTCTCCTGACCAATGATAGAGTAGCTCAGAAAAGCATTTTCTGTCATTGGGTCATCTGCATCAGTGGCTGACACTGACATAACTGATGTGCCTGTCAACAAAAGAAGGGAAGCTCTGGTCATCTGGAGATCCGTGGAAATGAAACACAGATGTATGAGAGGTGCTGAGGCTGCAGGAGTTCACTGAGAAGCTGTCAAGCTTTGCAGGATGTTCGACAAGTTTTAAACCATATGGCTAATGCAAGAAGAAAAATAGATTCACATGCACATCAGAGAAGTCGACAGATAGTTGAATACTTTATTGATCCCTCTGGAAAATGAGGTTTCAGGTGTTCAGTCATTTTTTTCAATTGTGTGTCTCCATACGCCTTGCTCTGAAACAACATTACGGAGCAAAACAATAGGAAATCGAACTAAGTGTATTAATTTAAAGTTTTAAAAATGATTTTGGCCACTTAAAAGCCATATGTTCTGTTATGCTATCTTCATCTTACTTATCTAAGCATGTAATCTAATACTGTTCACTCTTAAAGCTTTTGTGAAAACTCAACTCTCTCCTGGGCCTGTCCTCTGGCTTTTTATCATATTAACAATCAATAAAGTTGACCAGCTGATCACTTAGTTCTTCTGTCTGTTGTTTAGGTTCTATCAATATTTCTATGCAGCTAAATGAGATTAATGCAATGATTACAGTATTGTTAGCTGACACAGTTCAATATATATACAGACAATGAATCAAAGAGATCTAGCTGCACTGCAAGGTTAGGAGCATTGTGGACACCCAGCAAAATATTTTAGGGTGAATCCAAGGTTGATTACCACTCTTGGTTTTGATCCTCAAACTGAAACATGAAATTCTAAGAGCAGGCATTAAAAAGTAAACATGTAAAGTAACATTCTCTGAATCTACTTAAGTAAAAGTGAAAAGTACTTTTCGAAATGTATTAGACTAGAACTTTAGCTATGCAATAGATTTTAGGGAAAAAAACTCAAAGATGCTCTTGAAAACATTTTGGTTCAAGAGTATGAGACATTTTAAAGTTCTTACTGCCACACATAACTCATGAACATACCTGGGACTGAAAACTCAGACACAGAGCCAATAAACTGGTTTTTGGTGAAGGCAGGCCTGTTGTCGTTCTGGTCCAGCACCACTATCTCGATGGTGGTGGGGTTCTCTAGTCTCTCTCCACTCGGGGACAGTGCAAAAGCTTTCAGCTACACAAACAAACCCACACAACAGCACAATAAACAAGTGTTGCTGAGTGAAAATGGTGATATATGTAAAATGATTTACAGCCAACACAATATATCCCTTTGGGTATTTGTGGTATATGGTTACAACACATGCTGGAAATGGCAGAAAAAGTTGCAGGATGTTCGGTTCAAATTCATGGGTTACATCACCAGTCATCTGGTAGAAACACTCTGAAGTTTCTCCCAAGATGCCCATAACGGCCCTCGGAAAGTGACCTCTGGCTGTTTGTGCTGGTGTCTGAGACACTGATAAATGATTTGAGACTAACACATGGACCTGTGCCCTGAAACACGTGAATGAACTCATTGAGTCCTCTGTGATTTGTGTTAACTACTTCTCCTTGATTATCTTAAAAACACTCTGCAAGTGTGCAGTAATTTATAATCTTTTCTTCCATTATTACCCTCTTACCGTGAAGCTGTTGTGTTTCTCTCTGTCCAGTGGCCTCTTGCTCCTGATTACTCCGGTTTTATCATCAATCTCAAACAGATTCTTGGGCTCCTGGTCTACTCCCGGTCCTTCCAGCTTGTAGATCACCACACCGGTAAATATTTTGTCCGATTTGATCTAAACACAGAGAGGACATAAAATTTATGATCTTCGCAGCCTCACGGGGGAAGTTGGGGGTAGAATTGTAAACCTCATGTTTAACACCAGATGTGAGCATGTTGACAGTCAGGGACCTTGACACAAGAGTGTTTAGGCTCAGAGAGGCCTTTGACTTTGGGCAGGAAATGAGATTCTGACCTAATAATTGTTAGGAGACTATATTTTATGCATTTTGCTTTTACTTTCTTTGACATATGGTCTGTTCTTCTTTTTCATCACCATATAAAGAGGCCCAGCATTTCTCCTTGTGCCAAAAGATTTATACACCAACTAGATTTCTGTGACAGTCCAAATGCAGCATTTCCATTTCAGGAGTTTCTTTAAACACTGAACTGTGGGAAGTGTAATCATCCATGGTGAAACTTGTAGTTTATAGCACATGGATTTAAAGAGTCAAATTCTTAGATGCTTATAGCTGTGACAGGGTCAAATACACATCTGAGTCTTTCAATTATGATTGTTATAATTACACAAAATTACATGGAAATAGTGTGCACGACATCAGTCTGGAAGGAGTTCTGGACCTCATGATGTGTTCTAGTCATAAACTGTTTAAGAATTGGATGAAGCCATGTGTTGTCAGCTGTTTGACTATCACTGAAGCCTAAGGGATGCTCCCATACTGCACATCATCTCAATTAAACTTTCCAAAACCAGAAAACCTCAATAAATCCTTAAGAAAAGAAAAATGGGTAAGAAATAGACCCCCCCCCCCCACACACACACACACACACAGTGAAAGCACATGGATGTATTATAGTTTTAGACTGAGCTTTTTCTTTGAACCGTGTTGTAGAGATGTGTATTGAGGCCGTGAAAACGGCATTTTCCCAGCATACAAACATTAAGGTGTCAGGTTTCTGCTGTCAGCCCCAAGTGGCCACGCTGGGTAGTACAGTTAGTTGCACTTCTGCATGTACCTCCAATATCACCCCAGGAGGTTGTTGCCTGGTTGTCGTCTGCAGTCCCTCCCTCCCTTGATTGCTTCTTTTGGTGTAATTACCTGTTTTCCCACCTTGATGCCTCTATTTTTTTTGTTAGGTGTGAATGGTAATACCGTTCATATCAATTTCCATCCTTTAATTTAACATCATTTTATGAACATTTTGTTCTTTACTATGTTGATGTCTTCTGCTAATTATTAATATGTTTCATGACTTAAACCTGTGAGTCATTATTTGGCAGTCCTTTAAGCTAGCTTGCAGTGCATGACAAGCTGAGCTGGCTTGTATGCATGTTACACTTAGCTAGCTTGTGTATATGTTTCATGAGGGTACCATACGTAAATCAATTAATCCTATTTAAATGGATGCTACATTAAGCTAGCTAACTTCATGTCTGTGTAAGATCAGTCAGTCTGATTTTCATAAAAAAATATAAAATTACTGTCTCTTCATTTTTACAGACAGACCTGCATAAGTTCACCACTTGACTTAGCCAGAATAGCCCATAATTAAATGTGTTTTATACTTGGACTGTACATTCAAACTGACTTGGCTCAAAATAAATAGATATTCCAACCAACCAAAAGTTTAGAGGATATTTTGAGCCTTTCTGAAGATAAAGATATAGGTGTTAATGTAAGTATCCACTAAACATGTGTTTATCCCTTAGCTTTAGCTGCACAAGTAAGCATATATTGCAAGCTTTTCATTCGTGCTACAGCCTTACTTTCAGAACATTTTAATACATCATGTTTTTAGGTTTTATGTGTAAAAAGCCAATCAAATAGCACATTGACTGTAACACCTTGTTGTGTTGATATATCAAAGTGTTAAGGTAACATCAGAGTCTGCTGAGCTAATCAGTGTATTACCTTTTATGAGACTTTATCACTAATTAAAATGAGCATGGTATAAGGAAAAAGATGATAATTTTAGAAAAAAATAAGATTTGTAATTTACAATATTCCTGACTTAAACTATACAAAGAAAAGCTTGAAACCAAAACCATTTGACAGATTTCTATTACAGGCCCTGAATCTATATCTGAGATACTTAATTTTTGTGAAAAGTACAGTACATAAAGACTGTAACTTGGCAAGACACTGACGTGATTTGTTATACTCAGAATGCTGAGGCCTTTGAACAGCTGTGTTACAATCATAGCCTTGGCACGAGACTCCGGATATCAAGCTCAGTTTAATGCTCTCAGTGTAGACTGAGTCTCTCATCAAGTACACCGAAAGTAAATTTGTGGAGGATCACACTCAAGTCTTTTGCACACAAGTATAAACATGATGAGTGGATGCAGTAAGCAATTCAAAGCTGCTTGAATTCTAAGGCCCTTTATCATGGCTTTAAGATTATGATTTTTTAACCATTACTTGTGTGGAGTACCTTTCACACCAGAAATGACAAAACAGTAATTTTCAGAAGGATTCAGACCGTGAGTTGGCTTCTAAAAATGAAAATTGTTATGGCTGTAAAGGGCTGTGTCTTACATGGTGACAGCTGCCATGACAAACAAGGTTTGTCTATTGTTCCCATAAATACACAAAAATAATACTTGACAGCTGACCAGAGGAACCTGCTACTTCTGTTTTTTTTATCTGTCTGTTCTATCGCCTAAAGCAATAAAAGACATTCACACCAAAGACACAAAAATACAGTTTCAAGGGAGTAGAGATCTACTGTCTTCTTTGACACCCTGTTCACCTCCCTTTTAAAAGTGAGGACTATGCGATGAAAACTGTACTTCATAAGATGCAGATAAGATGCATTCAGTAAACAGCAAACAATGTTTTCTGTTTCATTAAAAAATTACAATGTAAGGTTATGAAAAGCTGAAAAGGTAGAGTTCCTGACTCACACAAAGAACAATTCTTCTTAAATAGCTCACAGCACAAATCAGGGAGTCCTTTTTTAAAGTAATACAGTCTTTATGGGAAACATATGCAGGAAAATGAAATACTTGTTTTTTTTGCTGCTTAGTAAACATACTTATGAAGTACAGTTTTTATTGAGCCCACTGTTCAAACAAGAGTGAACAGTGGGTGCAGGCAGAGGTGACTGCGGGTCACTCTTCACCTTTTACAGCCTTTGGTCTTAAATTCTCATCTGCTCTTTTTTCAATTGAGAGCTCCCTGCTGGCAGATATTTACATACTGCACATGTAACAGTCCTGCAAATCAGTTTTCTCGACCTTTAATGTTGCTAGAAGCTTTGGAATCAAGGCGCTTGGGGCACAGAAAATGACACTTTTTACTAAAGTCTCAGTTCACAGAAAAGTGTGCTGCACCTCTTTAAAAAATGCCCTTTCAAATGCTCTTTTATTACTTCCTTGCATTTATTATGCAAAATCTAAACAGCCTCCAGCTAAATGTGGGTTTTTTGCACATCACAGGCAGATGCCCTTACTGTTCTGAAAGTTTGCTCCACAGCCTGTAACCCCTCCTCCCCTCCCCCATCAGACATCATTTAGACTGCCAATCAGGGCAGACCTCATCAAATTCTCCCATAGCTTTCTTGCCCCAGCTGATACAAGTGTTTCCAAAGAGGAGGGAAAAATAGACATTTTTTTTAATTCGATTTAACATAAATCAAATTTTTGTTGAATAGATGCAATGTAAATGGTCGACTATGTGACCTGAAAATGAAAGGTGCTTAAAGACAAATGAATTTAAAAGCAAACCTTCTAAACTCCAATGCAGTCACTTCATTTACGCTGAGTTAGAAAATGATGGATTTTTTTCATAGCCCAACTAAAACTGCACTGCTTGGGCCCAACCATTTCATTATTTAATTGAAATGGAATGTAATTAGCTCTCTCAGATCTGCAAAAAACACCCAGACAATGCAAGAAGAGGATCATTCTGCGCATGCACCACAGCCTTTCTTCAGATCTCGCCAAGCAGCTGAATTCATCAGATTTCATGTCAGTCACTATGTCTGTATCTTGCAAAGCTTAAAGCTGATGCATTTGCTCCTGGGCAGGAAAAGACAGGGCTAATTAGCATCCATTGAAGAAAAAGGTAGTAGCTTGGAGTGAGGTTTTGTTGCACCAAAAGTAGAACTGACATCAAGCCTCTGACAGATCCAGAATGAATGTAAAAGACTTAAAATGCGTTCAGTCACCTTCCAATTTTTACAAATGTTCTGACCTCCCATAACAGAATGTTAATTGTAATACTTAGGAAAATGTATCTCATGTGTATGTGAAATAGTTTTTTTGGTGTGTCAGGTTACTTTGACACAGAAGTCCAACAGATTGTAACATAAATGCAAAGCTCAGCAGAGGCTGTGGTGTCTTTATTTGAATATCACCATGGTCTTCAGGGATAGCTCTCATCACAAATGTACAAAAGGTAAACTACAGTGTCTGTATGAAATATATAGAGCTGTTGTTCAAATTTTCACTGCCTGAGGTAAAAGGTAACCAACAGAGGCACACCGCCACCTACCATAGCAGTTGCAGACATACTTCCACCAATAAAAACATTTCAACTTGTGTTTACATACCGAGACAAGAACAGTCCTGCAGAGTCAAAATCACAAGCTTTTAAAGCAGATTGAGACATTTTCAGTTGGTTGTGAATATATCCCTGGCAAAAACATGGTGTCAGAAAGTCTAGGATATGCTTTTTGAACATGTTCACTCATTCTGTCATATGGTTTGTAGCATCTGAAGTCTACAATATTTTTCATGCCAAAAATCTGACCAAGGATCTGAAAGAATTTCACCGGTCTTAATGTATATGTTCACCGGTCTAATAGATTGCACAGCTACAATGTGGAAACACAAATATGTTCTGATTCCATAGTATTCAACCAGTGTTGACATTATTGGCTAGTACTGTTTCAAAGTTTAACTTAATTAATTGTGACAATCCTTAAAGAGCCCATCTTATGCATTTTTAGTTTAACATGTCTTCTCCAAAGGACAAAGTACATCCACAAACAAGATGGAAGTCTGCGGCATCAGGACTTCCCCTCTTCCCCTCATTGAGGCACCAGTAAGTGCCTGTATCGACTTGTTGCTCTGCCTCCAAATATATCAACATGAGGAACATTCAACCATTTTTCACCACTAATCTGAGCCCAATTGCTCAGGGTATCAAGTCCAGAAGACAGAACATAGTGCCACTAAAAACATGGCAATGAGCAATGCTAAACTGACCAGTTACCAAAACTGGTCTACCAATTTGAGCAGACCAGGGCTTGGTCAAAAAGTAACCTCCTAAGCTCTTTCCTAACCACTTTTCCTTAACCCTGATGGAAAACATTACGGGGTCAAGAGAAGGAGGGGAAAAGAGGAAAAGAAAGGAGAAATGCAGTAAAAGATGTATTCGACTCATGCTAATGTAGGAAAAAAGTAGGCCTTCCACAATTGTTTCTTTATTATTCATCAACATTGTAAGCTGTTATGGTAAAAAAGAAATGCTTTAAATTAAGAGCTTTATAAATTACAACTTTTAACCGTTTACCCGTCCACCATTTTAAAAATGATTAATAAATAAATGAAATAAATGTTATATCTTTGAAAGCACTGACTTTGAAGCATATATTTTTCTCCATACCTGCAAAAAAAAATGTTTACCTGGTATTATATAGCCTACATATCTTGATAGTCCTACAAAATTTGTCCTTTCTCCTTCGTAAGTTTCAGTAAAAGTTAGGCTGGTTTCAACTTTATATACATCTACTGCTGCAAGACGTTATGTGACGTTCCTTCTCCTTTCCTTTTATCAAGGATGGTCCAGTGTTTCCTAAGCTAAAGGAGATAATAAAGGAAGCACAGAGCCACCTTTCTTAAGCATTTAGACTATTGGAACAGCTCTTAGCACAAACCAGGGGTGTAGAATTGGGTAGGGACGTTAGGGACACCTCCCTATCAATACTATGCCACTACGACACGGTCCTTAACACAAAACTCAAGCATAGTATGTAATGTTATAGCTAAAAAATGCTTATATTTAATGCCAAAGAGATCTAATTTTGATCATTTTATTTATTATCCATATATTATTTGTGTATTGAAAGGCAGCGACTGTTTAAGACCAACTATAGAAGTTTGTTAGAAAAAAAAACAATAAGACCTTTCATTAAAAACATCATTTTGTTGAGGAATACACTTATCAATAGTAATTTTTGGTTTTGGTTATATATTTATCAGACTATTACCATACCATCAAAATTTCTGATGATCCCAAGTTGTCCCACTGTTCATATTTCATGCATCAATATATTTTTGTTCAGGAACAGACAGTAGAGCTTTAGGCCATAAAGTGGCAGGAGATCCAACAGTCTATCTCAGGCACAGTGAAAATACAGCTGGAGCAGGGGTACTCAGCATGAGAAGCTGTTTTTGATGTTTTTACCTGGACAAGGTCTTCGGGAACCTGCTTGCTGTTCTCCAGCACTCTGATTGGAGGAATAATCCAGTCTCTTTTCACCCTGACAATTCCTTTTCCTTGATATCTCCATGGAAATATTAGTTGAGGATTCAGCCCTTCCTGTGTGTGCTGAGGCTCTGCGGAGGTCCAAACCTGGGAAAAACAGAAACAGCATGAAGTTCTCTCATTAGATCATTAGACATATTGCAGCACAGTTTACAAAAAGACATACTGTATGTCAGCAGAGTTGGAAGTAAAGTGTAGTTTCTGATTCAAGTATTACTCACTTCCTGGATGACACAAATTATGTCTTTATAGATTTGTGCAGCTGTTATAAACCATGCAGAGAGTCGTCCTCAGAGCTATTACATTCCCTGTGGCTTTATAGAGTAGCTTTGTAATATCTGCAGCTTTGAGTTTGTCTGTAATGTGGAATCCATGGGATTGGGGATTGGTGGTGGGGCAGAAGGGAAGTCTTGCCACAGCATCAGGTTTCACTCACTAATACACGTCTTTGTCAGCTTGCTTTGATCTAAGTGCAAATTCATCCAAGGACCAGGAAACACAAACACTCATGCTCATTTCACCAGCCCTCATTCAACACGTTGCTGTCTTAGCTACGTTCACACAAATACACCCACACACAACACACACACACACACACACACACACACACACAGAGTGCATGTGAGACATACACTCACACAACAGCTGTCGAGTATGGATTTAGACCCTGTGCTTTCCCACCCGCATTCCCACTCACACTCACAAATTCCCCTTTATGCTCAGCTCTGCACCTGACTGGGAGTTTGGGGTCACATTACGGATCCGCAGTGCTGCAGGAATTCCACGAACACACTGATGTCCATGCTTTCTCACACGCACAGGCTGAAATGCATGAACATGCATCCACAAACACCCTCCCACGCACAAGCATGTACACATTTCCGTTGGCTGCTTCCTCTTTTCTGTGGGAATTCACTGGATTTAGCCTTGAGCCACATATGGTTTATAGATACAATATAAAATCTATGGACATTTATTTTGTAGGACTTAATTTTGTATTTTGGTGTATTAACATCGGTGTTCACATCAACAGAATGCTTTTATTTGCTTTGATTATTTCCACTTCATATTCCTTTGATTGACGGCAAATTTTCTTTGATTTACAATTTTCAAGTAGCAAATTGACAATGTCACCATAATAATGCATTAAAATAAACTCTGCAAACACATTTTCACACTGGTTTCTCTGCAGTGGCTGCTTTGTAGATGGGTTATCTGATTATGATTGGTTGGTCAGTTAACCAATCTGAGAGCCAATAAAGGGGCAGTTGTATCCTTCGAGTCAGGGCAGAGGTGTACTGCTGTATAGAAATCAGTAGATTTTTAAAATATTTCATGAATGGTCAGTGATCCCTGCTCAGTCTGCAGGCTGGGCGATCTGATCGTCTGATCCTCTGGCATTCTGTTCAACAGTGCAGAGAAAAATGGCAACCATGGATGGCATCTACAGGCCGAGTTAGGGGGCAGGCTAATCTTAGCCTGTTCTATATTCTTGACCTCTACCTATTTAACTTCATGTAGCCATCATCATCTACACATGCACAGAGATGTTTACACTCACATACCAGCAAAGCATGTCGCCCACACAAATTAATCCTGATAGCTATCACTTCCATACTCCAGACTTGAAAATAGGTCCATATAAATGTGATCTCAGGCCTCCACAGGCATAGCACACATTCTGCCGTGTCACTTAACCTCAACATCAATAACACCTGCATCACAGTTGTGTTTCCAAATGCAGCACGTTCTAAGTTTCCCTGATTTGTGGATACCCTGGCTAACATGAGCTTCTTTTTTTCATGTTTTGAGAATGTACAGACAGTGAGACCTCACTATTCACTGATTGAAACAAGAGTTTCTCTTGCAGAAGATATTTGCAGACTGGTTTGAACTTTGTTAGTAATCATAGAGCTTAAGAAAAAGGAGAGATTTAATTTTCAATACCCAACACAAATCTTCTCTGATGATGATGTATTAATAAGGATAAGCATCATTCATTTTGAATGGATTTGATCATAAACCAGGGAGGCAGATTTGAAAGGTTTGAACTTATGATGGTGATAAGAGCTAAGGAATCAGTCGGATCATGTACATACTGTGATCCATTTTATTTTACTGTAGAAAAGACAAAATAATTACATTTAAATATAAGTCTGGGTCATCTTATCAGTGAGTTGACTTTGTTGCATGTAATTCAATGTCTGTATTTATTTACATCTTATTTATCAACCTATTTCTTTATGCATTTCATTTTGTTTTTCTATGCTCACACAGTGTGATGCATCTTTCAAACTGTTACAGCACAGAAAACTCCACTTGATGAATATCTGTCATTAAATAATCATATTATTCAAGCTAAGTTGCTACTGCATCAGCTATCGTCACCTCCTTCAGCTCTGTACAATTATAACACTGGAAAGATGAACAGTTTAACCATTTGGTGTCCTGGTTAGGGACACAGCGTTGTCAGTTTTATTTGATTTGTCAAAAAATAAAAAACTACTTCCTGCTTGAAGGACTTTTTGGGAGGTCGAAATGATCTGATAAAAAAAATAAATCTCTGCGCGGGAAGCTTGACAGGAAACTGCTAAAATGGTCTAAAATAATTTCCTCTTGAAAAGACTAAGATCTTTTCTCCAGCTCTAGTCCTGTACATGAATACCAACTTCTTCTTCTTCTTTTTTTTTTAACAAACCTCATTGTCAATCTGAGGACCAATGCCAAAAATTACTGTTATTTTTTAAAGGGCTTGATTTGACTTTAAGAAGTTAATCAGCTTAAGAATGTTTGTCAATTAGACTTTGTGCTCTTGATTCTTGGTTTCTAAGAGAAGCAAGAATCCCACAGACAAGGAATGCAACCTCTGTTACTTGCTTTATTAACTACGATAAACCAGCAGCCATTTTTTGAAACAGTTTCAATATCAATATTGAAATGGTGTTTTGTATCACAAGTGTCAGAGTTGAGCTACACATCTGGCAGTAGATCAAACTGGATGCAGACCAATAGCAACACAACAAATGCAATAAATCTGAAAAACTCCCAACTAATATGACCATCTGTAGTGTAATCAATACCATATTAAAAAAATAGTAGCCAGGAAAGCCTAAAAAGTATTTCCCACTCAAACAGCCTTTATCATCTTGCCCTGCAGCCACAGTCAGGACTTAAGAGGAAACTCTGGCTCCACCAAAGGATCTGCCTGTGTCCTAATGATTTTACCAGGCTGAGATGCAGTAACTCCAAAGGATCGCGTTACCAATTAGACCAAAGAGCCCTTTTTCTGACAGGCTGAGCGACGACACCACATACAGATTAACTGTTTTGGAGGCTTTTCCCAGAAACCTTTACAGCCTGGCCTTTCACCTCCAGCCCTCACAGAAGTATGGACAGCTTGTTTGGGGGTGATCTGCCCTCACAGCAAGAACTGGTTGGCACCTCAAGGGTGTTCTCTCAGTTTGAGAAAGTTATTTTTTTACCTTCATGGTGCTGGCTTAGGAAAAAAAGAATCAGCTCTTGTATAGTACATATGAATGTTGATTTGGAACCTGCCATAGCTCTGTGGGATGATTTAAGCCTGAACAGTTTACTACCACTTTAGAATATTTAAATAAACAATTAAACTAATACAGATGGATATTATTCAGAAGAGAGGACAGCTTTATAAGGAGTGTGTGTGGTTGGCTTAAAGTGGGTATGGCCATGATTTGAGATGAACCATGTGATGTTAAATTTACAATAAGCCAAAACAAACATTGACTTCAAAATTCATGTTCTGTTTCTGTAAGTTTGGGGATAAAGTCACACCAATATGTTCAAGCCATTAGGTACATTAGATTCATCTACATTTGCAGCAGGTGTAGCATGTAGTCATGAAATAGACATCCATCCATTATCTATATCGTGTTTTGTTACAATCAGGGTCACAGACCATCCCAACTATCACTGGGTAAAAGGCAGCGGGTATCTTGGACTGGTTTCTATTCAATCACAAGCATGTTTTTGGTCTATGGGTAAAACCAGAGTACCAGCTCAAAACTGACATGCACTCAAGTAAAAAAACATCCATTCACCACCTACACTGCTTATCCCTTTTGAGGTCTCCAGGGGCTGAGCCCTATCCTAGCTGTTACTGACTGAGAGGCAGGGTATACCCTACAGTGGTTAATGGCCAATCACAGGGCTAAAGAGATGGACAACCATTCACAAAAATGTTTCAAAAACCACGCAACCAGCTTGTAATGTTTTATAGAGATGTAAAGTGGTTGCATGAGAGCTATACAATAAAGATAAATATATTAGTGCTGTCAGACGATTAAAAAAATTGATCTAATTAATTACCGGGTTTATAATTAATTAATCTAATTTTAATCTCATATCTGCTTACGTACCCAAATAAAGAATTTGAATTCTAGGATATTATAAAATTGTAGTGCATGACTAATCAAATGAATACACTAAGAAGTGAAGATTTGTAAATCCACATTTTTATTGGTGACTAAATAAAACCAAAGTCAGGGCAACTTGTCCAGAAAATTCTAAGCCCAATCAGGCAACTCAAATTACACTTTAAGTGTGTTTCATAAATCAAATTCAAAATAAGAAAAAGGTCGAGGACATCCAGCAAACCAATGAGGCCTGATGCATTATTAAAGAATGCAGTACAAATATAGATAAATAAATTCAACAATAGAATAAGACTAAGTCTTAAATATGCCACTCCTGTTGTCACCTGGGCTTTGTTTGGTTTGACTAGAGACGCATGTGTGAAGTGACGTGCCACTGCCATGTACGGGTCCTCCAGCTGGACAAAATCAAAATGCTTGTGCGCTATGATTAATCGTGATTAATTTTTATAATGCATTAATTTGCGGTGTAATTAATTAATCTAATTAATGCACTAAAGTGACAGCCCTAATATATATATAAACACTTACACTGTAAGTTTAAAGTAACTCAACTTAACAGAAGGACAGTTTCAATAAA
Source organism: Scarus forsteni (assembly GCA_036419115.1). Lineage (NCBI taxonomy): Eukaryota > Metazoa > Chordata > Actinopteri > Labriformes > Labridae > Scarus > Scarus forsteni. The sequence goes on along the minus strand of JAZDUH010000354.1, from coordinate 3,877,179 downwards.
TCCATATGAAACAGTTCACATATACAGTGTCTGGAAGACTATTTAAAATAAGGCAACTTTTTTATCATTAAAGGTCAATCAGAGGCCTGCAGTCACTCCTTACTTCAGTATAATTAGTTTATTAAAAATGCAGACTGACCGTCCATTTTTTTTGTTTGGGGGGCGACAAACTTAAGAACTTTGCAGGATGGATCTTCCTGATGACAGACATACAACAAAGAACATTCAGCTCCTCTTCAAGGTCAGAGACAAAGGATAGCATGTAACTATGACTTTCAGAGTTTTACAAGCCGCACATCTTGGCAAATTGTAAATGCAGCTGTCCTACATCCAATCATTGCTAATGCTACAAAGAGCTATTTCAGCTGTCCCACCCATCATTCTTCAAAAATGTCTCAGGAGCATTTTAATATCGCAGGGCTAGTGTCTGTTAACCTTGCTCTGGTTAAAAGTCAAGAGTAATCAGCAACCTCCAGAGTTGAAAAATGAAGCTGGTGTGAAAGTGAAGGAGCTGTGGTTCTTAAGTGCACACTTGAGGCCTATTGTGGGAGCTAAGAAACTGCCATTTGATCCAATGCCAAACTTCAGATTTATATTCAGATGACTACATCCATCCCAAAGGAGGATTCAGTTTTAGCAGTCTACCAGACTAAACATACATTTTAACAAACAGCAGTCAAGAAAACAACAACAAAGATGTACTGCGATATGTATGACAGAAAATTAATCTGGTAAATCCAGTTGCCTTACAAGGTAAGAGGGTGACATAAATGTGCATAATTAGGGATGTGGATGATTTGACCATGATTTGTATCTGTTCACTGAGATTTAAGACACTTCAGCAACACTTCTTTCATTGTTCTGAAGTTTCCAAAAATATGTTAGAGTCACAGACAGTAGTAAGCAAGGGTGTAGGTTTGATTTTGACATTGGTGGGAACATACAGTAAAAACACATCAAGATGGCACCCCTAAAAGTTGATGTGTTTTGCATTTATGACTGCTTTTTAATGTCACGTAGAGCTAATTAATCACGCAAATAAACTATCAAAACTATTCTAAATCTCTACTGTCTGTTCCATTAACAGTTTGGGATCATCAGAAGTTTTGATGGTATGGTTATAGTCTGATAAATATAGAACCAAAACCAAAAAAGGGCTACCGATAAGTGTAATCTCTAACAATATGAATGTATAAAGTCATGCTATTAATCCGAGGTTTTATTGTGTTTTTTGCTCATAAACTTTTATTCTTGGTCTTAAACGGTTGTTGCCTTTCAGTACACAATTCATTAATTCATTATCAAAACAAAATGCACAAGCTATGAAAAAGTATTCCTCCTAACAGTGTATGCACATGAAGATGTAAAATATTCTGACCACACATTGGATGAATTCTGCTGTTAAAGTGCCCACAGAGGCCAATAGAGTGGCCTTTTGACATGGGGTTGTGTAAATGACCTTTGATTCTTCTGCAGCCAGATCCAAAGGGACATCTAATCATCTAAACTTTATATTCAGTATTTTATTTGTTCATGTTTACAGCATTGAAATGCAGATGAAACCACAGTGGTTATTCGTAGCAGTTCACCAGGTTCAAGTGCTGCAGTCAATAGCAATCCATTTGCCTGTCTACAAAATTTGAATTCATCAGAAAAAGCAGCCAAAGACAGAATCCATATATTTCACAGAAGATTTTGTCACTGTATTTTGTTCAAAGCCCGTTATTGACTTTGGCATCTCCTCTTCAGGTATGTGTGATTGAAATAAATAGCTCTACAGAGACTGTCCAGGCAGGAAGCATGCCTCACAGACTCTTTGGCTAAAAGGCTTGAGGTCACACAGGTGTCACTCTGGTCACCACTGTTGGTGTTCCTCATAGTCCCCCAACAGTGAGTCCAGTCCCACAAGCCTTCTCTTTGCTAAGTCATGACTGCCTGGGATGGGCATAGATGGCCTATTTATGGTGCCACTACAAGTCTGAGTCTCCGTTGGAGCAGATGTCTGAGCTGGAGGAATGCTGAGCAAGGTTATAACAGAAAGACCAAAATTACTACCCAACAGGGCACAGGCATGGAGCGCTACGAAAAAAAAACTATACAACAATGTCATCAGACAAAAAAAGCTAATAAGCAAGTAAAACTGAAGCTTGTCTTTTTGCATTCATACAGTGATGTCTTTTCTTGTCTGCCATGCTGTTTGTGATCTAAAATAGGACTGTGATCCTGGTCTTAAGTGACTAAAACCAATTTCCTGAAGTCTGCAGTTATTTCTTTAGGTGATCCATTTACCTACCTGTTAATTTCACCAAATAGCAAATTCAGCAGCTATTTTGGACTTTGCAATTTTCACTAAGGCTTGGTGGTGACATATTTAAGCCAAATTTTTATATATACATTTATTTTTTTTTTTCTAATTTGCAGAGAGTATGATCCATATGTAATAAACTACTAACTAACCACAGTATATATACAGGAAATAATTAGTCTAGGTACTGGTTTGTTGGTTGATTTCAAGATGTAGCTCGAAGTTTAGCTTTTAAATCGTCCTCCTCCCTATCTAACTATGACCCATACATATATATATATATGGTCTAACAGTCCTATCTGCAATGATGACTAAAATATCTGCAATGTGTCTTGTTATTTTGCAAATGATTTTGCAGAAAATAAGTTTGACTGGCTGCAAACTTTCCAAAATACTGGTCCACAAATGTAGTAAGGAGGTTGGAGTGAGCCCTGAGAAACACAGTTCTAGAAAACTTTTGAAATGTAATATAATCATTTCCATTCAACATATTTCACAAATGCACTTTTTGAGTTGTTAATTTTTTTAAAACAACAGTCAGCTGGCCATCCATGCCCTAACCAGATTGACTTAACTGTTTTGTCAATCAGCTTTGATGATCCCATAGTTGTCTATTAGCTCTTTTTGTCTTTCTGAAACCTTAGTCAGTGTGAGACATCGTGCAGGTATCCACACCCAGCAGGACCTGTGCTTCGGACTTTAAATCCTCTGACTGATTGTTTCCGATGAGTGAGACTTCAGCGGCAGCTGGCAGCCGCTACAGACTCTTGATTTGTACCCGATTTCATGGTCCGGTAGCGGCCTGCTCGTCTTGAGGATTACAAAGCGAGACAAATGGCATTGCGTATGCATCTGGGAACAGCTGTGGCTAACCCCCCCACCCACACCACACCAACATACATGCAGCAGACCTCAAACCAAAAGTTCAAAACAACCCAAGTGTTGTAAACTCAGAAGAGTGCAACTCAAGGCTATTAGACTTAAAGCTATTAGACTAGACTGGACTTACAGGTGATTATGGTTCATCAGTCAAATTCTGATAATCTATGATTGTTTTTCTAAAGAGTTTCAGACATTCATTTCAGACATTCACTAGATTACAGTCTATTCATAATAATTGTCTGCAACAATGGAAAATGAGTGCATTTTAACACGTTTCCAAATTTTTAAAAAAAGTCTTAACGACCACTAACAATTTAGATGAGGCCCACCATAATAACATCTTACAAGAAACAGAGGGTACCTATGAAACCAGCTGGAAATGGGTGTTTTAGAGGATGGGGGTGGTGGTGGTGGTGGGGTGCAACAGTGAAGACAGGCCTGTACACAGGTAATCCATCTGAAGGGCTTGGTATAAACTTTTCATTGTCACCCTTCAGCTCTCCTTTGGGAATAACCTATACACTAATGATTGATTTATTTGGTGAGCAGAATGTAACAATTACAGCTCAATAAACAAACAGAAAACGCCACCTCTTGTTAGTTATCATCCTCACAGGGTTTTTAACACCTCTCATTTTTGAAGACACAAGATAATCCAGGATTGGGCTCAGCCCACTGATCCATCCTGAAGAACTGGAGCTTCTACTCCATGGTCAAACTTCTGAGCTTTGCAAGTCTTTCTGAATATCAATCAAATAACTGAAAAGCATCTATCTCAACTAATGAAGATGACTAATTATAATTGTACATCAGATCCCAATTTGAATTATTTCTTTGAAAACGTATTAAACTTGCAAAATTGTTAACATGGAAAATAAAAAGTAACATTCTTGTAATTTATTAAGCATGATATATATCGCTTTGTAAATAATAATTTATTTATCTATCAATAAAAAAATAAATTGTAATTGGTATTTAGAAATACTGTTAGAAATACTTAATTGATCCAGTGGTTATAACTAATTTAGGAATAAGTACTTAAAGTAACATCCTTCAAGCATCAAGCTATTCATTAGCACTAACTAATTCTTCATTGACAAATTATTAAGGTATTAGTTTTTGGTAATGGTGAGAAGAAACATTAGGATAAAAGTATTAATCATCAATTGAACATAAATAACTTTGTTAATCAATGAAATGTAAAATAACAATTGGAGCTTTTAGGTAATGAATTGAGTTTTTACCGTTGTTAATTGTGCTGCACTTATGTCTTAGAAATAAATTAACAAAGCATCTGGTAGCTGTGTTTGCACATGATACATGCATTCATTTATAAGGAGAAGTTGATTATGAGTTTGGTAAATACTAATACTCCAGATGTTTTACAAATGCATCAATACAGTATTTCTTTGCTGTATTTTATTAATGGCCAATAAATCATAAAGATATGCTTTCTATATGCCAGTCAAGTATCAAATAATGTCTAATGTCTCAACAGTGTTAGAATTTATGTTTGTATTCAATATAAAGTATTATCATATAGGCTAATGGCAATAGGCAAAAGAGACATAATATTAATAAGAAAGTACAATCTATATTATCCAAAAATGTACATATCGCAATCCATTACTGCACTCAAAGGAGAAAGATTCAACCCTGATGTTTGAATATCAATACTGATGAAAAATGTCTACCGTCAGTATCTGTAGATAGAAAACAAAATATGTCAAATCAATTGATAGGACATATTTTTCAAAAACTCTAACATGCCCATCCCAATAATGTCAGCATGTGTGGGCTGTAATAGATGAAAGGCCTAACTCTCACAAGCTCTAAACTGCAGTCTTAGAGCACACATGTGCAAAATACAAACCGTGAGGCAGAATGTGCCCAAGGACTATTTTGGAGACCTTAACTGCTGCTGTCTAGTTTGCAGCCCTTTGCTCACCCCTATTTAGGAGCAAATGCATATGCTTGATCAGTGCATTTGAGGGTTTGACCCAAACATCTGCAGTAAAGGTCAGCATCAAAACTGATTCTCCAAGTACATGATGACATTTTATGGGCTTAGTTCAGAGGAGATATTACAAAAAATGCCTATCTCCAAATATACCTGGCAGGTGGGTTCAAAAACAACCAGCAAGTTCACCACAAATTGACCATAAAGACCTCTGTCACAAGTGTAAAGCATCTCGCAACATGGACTATGAGTTATGGAGAAAACTCAAGCAGTGCTGCCCTCCAGCATGACCAGAGGCCCCCTCACTCATCACAACCTGGGCTGCATTACTCCTCCAAACAAAGCGAAAGATGTATGGTGTTTAAAAGTGCTGCTGCTGATATTTTAGTTTACATTGTCATCCATTTTAAATCTCACAATGGCGTCGGTTGACAGGAGCTCTGCTAATTATGCCCAGAGCCCCTCTGTACACATCTGGAGACTCGTCCTGCTCATAACACTTCATCATGCTCTTTCCAACCAGGATGAAGTGTTTGGATGGACCGAAGAGACTGACCATGGAGCCAGCTTTAGGGCCTTGATGGAAATTGGCTAATGCTGGATTGGAGACATCACTCAGATATACAACATGAACTGTGTTTAAAGAAAAGGGGACCAAAGGGACATATCTGACTGCGATCACACTAAGAAGAGGTTCGGATGTCTGAGCAAAACTTTAAGAATAAGATTCAATCCAGATTCAAAAAGCACAGGAAGAGAGAGGGGAAGTACGGCAATACAAATCTCAAGAGAGAGTTGAGTGGCTTCACAGGTGGACATCTTTCATCACAACACAAACATTTTTCATTAAAAAGTCATTGTAATCAAGGGAAGAGTGGCATTTCCTTACCCGATGGCTTAATATCTTTTGCACCTGTCCTATATGCTCTTGTTAAATCAAAATTAATGGACACTAGTGAAAAAGAACTGCCATTAGACTATAAACCACAGGGTGCAATTTGCTTGGTGGACAAGAGGGTTTCCTCATCTCTGATAGCTCATTTCTATCCCTAGTGGGGATATGTTTTATTCCTGCTTCTGCTCTGACTGTATGGATTTCCTTTTTTTGACAGAATGCTTTCACAAAGAGGGGCTATTTCAAACAGATGTTTGGATGTGGAACAAACTGGTATACAGCCCTAGGCCAGTTGACATCAAACAAAATAACATGACAAACCTGACCAGCAATGAAATAGGACAATAAAGTATCTCATTATACTTTGGACAAGCCCAGAATAGAAAGCAGGAGAAGTCAGTTAGGTGATTAAAATAATTAGAAAACAGCCTACAAGGTCCCAGATATTGTATCATTTTATATATTTCTCTAGCTGTATTGCCCTTACAGCCTTCAACTTTTCCTCAAGCAAATTTCTTGTGGTGATAAACAGCCAAAAGCTGAGTAGAAAGATCACAAATTGCTGCTTGACATTCATTGTTGCTCTCTGTTTACTGTGTTGCTTAGGTGTAATGTGACAAAATTAAATTGCTGATGCAACTATCATACTGAAGCACACAACCCTGCCCCTAAAGTAAAGGTGCAACTAATTGTAGAAATGCAAACAAAATTAGGGCTTAACATACCAGATCATACTGAACTGTGCTAAATAAAAGAAGACCACTTTATGGAAACTAATCTTAACTGTCCTGCTTGAGCCTCATCTGGGGCTTTATTGATCCAGAAAACTTTCTGGGATGAAATATGAAAGCTTCACCACAGCACAATGTTCTGCATGGACCATTTCATTTACTACTAGTACATTTTCATTTGGTAAAGGCAATTGTTTCCTTTCATTTTCTTTTTCCTTTTTGTTCTGTGCCAACACAGAACAAAGTCAGCAGCTCGGTGTTGCAGCCTGTTATAAGTCCAGGGGGTCTCATGCTCAAGAACAACTTTTTTCAGTTTATGTTGGAGACTTTCTTTGTGGCATGGCAGCTTAGGACCATAAAGATAAGGAAATATGTTCTTTGAGTTCAAGTGTCAATTATCCTATATTGTTGGGACAAATACATGGATCCATGCGCAGTACAACTAGTTGATATTCAGATTTACACTATTTATGAACCTTTATAGTTCTTGTTACAAACCAATTGCACCCTGAACCTAAAGCAAAACCAAACATTCTTAATATTCCAGTATCTTTCATCTCCAGAAAAATCCAGACTTGTAACACAGGGAACAGCACATGAAATATCAACAAAGAAACCAAAATGGTTCTACAACTTAAAAGCTTTTATTCAGAAATGTCATATTGCGCAGATTTGGCATCCATGTGGACAAAACAATATCAACCTCGCATCCTGCTTTCATTTCACTTGCAAACATGCCATCAACGGTAAATCTTTGCTTAGAATGCAAACAAGAGCTGTTTCAGCAGGTTAGTGCAAAGCATCTTGCCTTACACCTGCAACAATGTGCCAGTGGTGGAGGCAGTCATATTTTATATGTAAGACTGGAAGTATGATCACTGCCCCTGCAGTCACATGCCAATGTGTCCTTGGGCAAGACACTTAAATAAAATGATCATTTATTTGCCTTTCTTGATGCATTGATGTATTTCTTATTTTCAAAGTCTTTAACCCCAGATTGATCCACTGGTACATCAGCAGTGTGCAACCGTGTGTAAAAGCATGGAAATGTGATAAGCTAATACTGATAAAAACTTTACATTGATAACCTCAAACGTCAGTGTGTGGATATGGTGTGAACGTGTGTGTGTGTGGCCTTTTGTGTATAAAAGTAGTCAGATCTCTAGGTATGTAAAACAAGTTCAAATCCATCCACATTTAGGTAGAAAAGTTATCACAATATCACAAATTTCTGATGGCCTCCTTGCTTTGGTAGCACGTGTAAGAGTATTGATAGTATCAGAAGCATAAGTACTATTCTTAATCTGTTTTTACAACCAGCTAAAAAAAAATCCTCACAGGAGCCTAAAAGTTGTCACCAAACATTAAGAAGTTCAGATTTTTCTCACCTGACAGAACAGAGCTCCCAGCACCAACACCACAGACATCAGCACCGCCATCCTGCACTCACAACCTCCGACCTCTGATGACCGCAGGATCAGAGGCTCCTTCACTAAGAACCGGGCTCCTGTTCAGGACTTCTGTGCAAAAGGCCAAACTCTCCAAGCCTGGAACCTGTCCCCCTTCTCTCTATCCTCCTCTCTGTCCACTTGCTCCTGCAGTCTGTCTGTCTGCCTCCCTCCTCTCTCTCTGTCTTTCACAGCTCCTCCCTGTCCATAGCTCGGGTATGTCTCACAGTCGTGGGTAAAGGGGGCTAGAATTTCAGCAGCAGCCCTCCCATGTACCCCTGCACATGTGCTGTCACTCACACAGGTCGAGGGGAGAGAAAGAGAGAGAGAGAGAGATGAAGAGAGAAGCAGAGCAGCTGTTTGTGGTGAGGACAGAAAAAGTCTCCTCACAAGTTTGAAGTAGATCTGTAAGTATGTACACTTTATCTAACAATTTTAGAAGAATGATGCTGACAGGGATTGAAGTATAACCGGGACAACATTAAAGTAAAGGTCATACCAGTGTAACGGACACAATCCCACAGATTTTTAGTTTTTCACATAAGGTAAAGAATGATTATGATAGTCATAATTAAATGGCGGGAGGAATAATTATATGTTCTCTAATGTATACACAAAACTATTTTAATTATTAAGGATGGCTAGATTTTAGTTTATCAGTCATTTTCCCGTACAGCACTAAAGACCGTGTCCCTAAACATATATCATTTTTCACCCTAACTGGCTTTTTGACAATATAACAGAGATAAACAATAAAAGGAAGCAGTTTTTCTCAATAAAAATGCTGAATACAGAAAAACCTTGAATTGTACTACAACAGCATTTGTGAAAAAATTCATTAATTCAATAACAGTGTTGGAGTAATGCATTACAAATGAATCCATTCGAGTATTAAGATTAGTTTTTCTATGAGTCATCACCCCCCTTGGGGATGGGTTAATCACACTCATACCCCTAAGCACAAAATGTGCTGTTTGAATGCAGGCTACCAAAAATATTACACATCAATATTTCATTCTGCTTTGATTGAGTTTTTAATTTTCACCAACATCTGACATTATTATTGATATCAAATACTGATTCTTACAGATTTTAACCCTTTTAATGGTTTAAATGTTTATATCATGATGCCACTGTATGCTTGACCATATAATCGGGTGCTTCCTGTTTTATGTATTTGTTCTGTATTGCTCTATTGTTAGGTATGTTAGCTTTTGTTTTGTGTACAACATTTATTGTTTCTTATATTGTTAAAGGCCCAGCTAGAGATGGGCATTGCAAATGAGCTCAGCCTGTAAGTGCTGTAATTTGCAGCAAAATTCTCTTGCTTCATACTGTAACTACACAAATAAAATAAATAAATAAAGGTTAAAGATAAAAAATATTGTAGCTGTTTTCTATATACTACATGCAAAGTATATTATTTGGCTTAGTACAGCCTAGGACATGTCAATGTTCAGCGACAGCTCTGATTTCTATGTATTTTTGTTTTCTGTGCAGTGTAAAATACTCACATTTATGCTAATACGGTTAAAATGACCCTATCTGGTGGAGAGCAGTAAACAGTTCCAAGAATGAAATGCATTGATTTTGCAAGCCAAGTGATGTATCGTTAGTTCATTTTTTAATTAATTTTTGAGCTAAAATTGCCCAAATATTACATCCGCTTTTGTTGTTTCAGTACCAAGTACAGGCCAGAAGTAAACTGAGCAGGTGAGTGCCAGGGCAAAGTTAGCAGATTCAACTAAATGGATGACGGACGGGACTGCAATACACTGTGGAAATATCCCTGTTATAATGAATTATAGCACAGAAGGACAGCTACAGAAAATCTATTCTACGCTTTTCGCAAACCCCCATGAGTTATGTTCATGACACTTCCTTGAATATTTTCCAAGGATTTTGAGCATGTTTGAGAAAGGACAAATTGTAATGGCTGGACAACTGGGTCAGAGCATCTCCAAAACAGCTGATGGGTGTTCCCCAAAAAGGGGCCCAAGGAAGAAGGGACAATGCTGAACTTGTGACAGAGTCATGGATGGCCAAGGCTAATGTATGCATATGGGGTACAATACCAGGACCATGTGGTTTATCCAACAGATGAGCTATTGTTGCTGAAGAGGTAAATGCTGGTTCTGATAGAAAGGTGTCAGAATGCCCAGGAGGCATGGAGGCTATACAGCTTCATATTTTATTTTTTAGCTAAAAATGCTGCTCTCCAACACGATACTGCTTGTAACTCATGCACTTTACTCGTACTCATGTGTAATCAAACAAAGAATAAGATGAAACAGTTTGCATGCACTGAATTAAACAGATTACTGGACAAAAATCTAGATGAGTTAACATGATTCCTTATATTTAGAACATATAAATTTGAAGATCAGCTGAGTTACCATACAACTCTAAGGGTCAAATAATGGTCAGTTTATTTGTGTGCATGCAAGAAGCGCTCACAGACTCAGCTGTTTGTAGTCTAGAGAGGAAAATAGAAGCACAGTCAGATGTTGCACAGGCTCCTCTTGACAGCCAAACAGTCTCCTGTGGAAACAGTCTTTAGCAGCCTAGCACTTGTTTTCTCTCCTAATCGTTCCTGTTGAGATCCTTCTCAGAGTCATAAAGTGGCATACGTAACCTCCCTGTCCACAACATTCAGAACATTCACACTTTTCTCTTTGATCTTTCATCTATTTTGGACTCTCTGTCAGAGGAGAAGATGAAGATATATGGAGCTCTATGGGAGATGTCAAAGCTATAGGCTGTCATGTCTGCTCTGATGCTTCAAGTCTGACTAAAATGAAACTGTGACTGAGGAAGTGTGACTGATTTAGGTAACAACTTCCAGCCACAAGATGTTGATCCATCCACTAAAAACAACAGACTGTTGTTTATGGCCAGCCAATACATCCATGCTTCATAGCTGTAACCTTGAAGATGTATGATTGAAATAATTACAATGATAAAAATTTAAAAAATGGAAATGGATAGACATATGACCCTGATCCTGAACTCATTATTGGCTCACAATAGTGTCGTGTTGTTCTATAGCTTTAAGCCTTTTATGTAACAAACTAAAACACTATTTGTGCCTCTATGTGACCAAGAAAAGCAAAAATCAGAAAAAGAAAAGAAAAACCTATCTGTACCATGATTGATGAATTATGTGTAGTGCATTTTAATGCTTAGAGCTGTGGCTGAAGAGCAAAGACATACAATTTAAAAGTATGACAACTTATAGAGAGCAGAATAGGAAGGACAAAATCAATGAAGTGATAAAAGGTACCATGTTGTCCACAGAAAGATGAACTAAAAGTTCCTCAAAGAGACTGTTACTTGGCTTAATTTTGTTGTTTTTATGTCAATCCATGAACATATGTAAGAACACAATGAAACAGAGTAAACTTCAGATGTGGGTACTTTGGAATTATCCAGTGTTTAAAAGTAAACTAAAATGAAACTCTTGACTTAGCCGTTGGTTTTCATTCTGAAAGTTTCTGAAGAAAAATCAGTGTTTTGAATTTTAAACACTGTGTGTTGGGTTTTCTCTGATGTCACTGTACAACACCTTAACCTCTGTTTACAGCTGTTTACAAAGGCTGCTTCATACAACAGCGACTACACAAAAACTGACGACATTTTGGATAAGCCCCTGTAAAAATGTTTGAGGAGTGACAGTGCCTTAGTCAGTGGTGATTGTTTTTACAACAGATGCTGAAACTGGCAAGAGTATGCCTCTTTTTGATTTTTTGTTCATCAAATACTCAGTACTTCTACATAATATGAAGTTCATATATCCCTTATTGTATTTACATATCTCTCTCGCCTGACTGAGTTCTTTTATAAAAGCTTGTTCCCCTGGACTCCCTGAAAAGACCTACCAGTGTGACGTCCAACTATTGTGTTGTTGACAGTTTAAGCCCATTGGCTCAGAGAAGCAGCACAGAACTGACCAACCAACCAGAGCAGACGGGGCCAATGTAGGATAGAGGGCCTTACAAAGGGCAAGAGCTCCAATAGTCTCTCAGAGGTATTCAGTGTATAAAAACTACAAGTTTTTTCGTGCATTCGGGATGGTGAACATGCTCTTGCAGTTATTACATCTGAAAATACCGTGAGCCCACAGTAAAGGATGACATATAGGATCTTTAAATGAAAACTTAAAGGTGCTATGAGGAGAATCCCTTTCTGGCGAAATAAAGACTCTGCTACCCATGAGCACGCACGGGGACTGTCGTAATGCTGCATTCCAGTAACCTCGGAAACGGGAGTGACATCATCTCCAATTTATCAGCGTTCCAGTTGAAGTCGGAAAATAAACATGCCGATCTACCAGGCTATTGTTAGCTGTTGTTAGCACGCCCTGTGTTGTTGTTCACAAATGTGATGTGATTATCACTATGGCAGCATTTTTGTAAATATAAGTCGAGCAATACTATGTATATAGCTGCTCTAGAGCGACACATCCCAGTCAGAAGTGCAAATAAATTGATTATTACAGGAGCTAAATAACTGTTCACACTCGGGGCATCCATCTTCGATTGTCAACTCGGGGGTGGCGAGATTTCACCGAGTTCCAAGTAGGAAATTTCGACTTCCGGGGGCGATCCAGTTGCAGTTTCCTACTCGGAACCCGGAAATTCCTACTTCTGACTACAGCTGGAACGCACCAAAAGACGTGACTGAAGACAAAGCATGTTTGTTGTGATAAATGCAGCTCGGACCTTCCTCAGAACTCTGCATTGCTTTACAACTTCTTTTTTCAACAACTTACAGGATGCAAAGTGACCAGGTAATGTATCTCTTCTAGTTACGTAGCGGTAGTTTTTGAAGTGTGACAACAAGCAATTTTTGGAAAACTTAGTATCGTAGTTGTAGCCGGCTATATATCGCTACTTACAGCCCGGTGCTTTAAGACGTGTCCGAATAATATAAATTTGCTCTAGTTTTAATTGTCTTGTTCCCGAAGTTGAGTATCCAGGCCAGTCCAGTCCAGCCCTGTCCAACCCGACCAGAAGGCTAAGGAATAGCATTTATAGATAACCTATTTTGATACTTTAAAACTCATTTTAAAGTGTGTATTTCATCAGGCATATATCTAAAAGTGAGACTTTTTTGTAATTACTTAGAAACTCCTCACAGTCCCTTTAACAAAAGAACATTCTCAAAGAAATCCAGTAAACTTGGTCACTGGTCATCAGTAACTGGCCATCGGATGTCGTCTAAGCCAGGAATAGCCCAGTAACTCATTTTCATCTTCAGTACTTAATTACATTACAAGAAACATAAAACAAATATAATTACAGAACAGCCCACAAATTAGTCTACAAGACAGTCTGAAAGTGGGAAACACAGAGCTGAGAATGACAAACTTTACACTGAAAATACTTTGTAGCTTCTTAGCACCTTTTTTGATAATTTTCTCAAAGTAATTATATGTTATCTCACTTATAGGCTCCCACATGGTAAAAAAAGACCATAAGTATGACCAAACTTGTTGATAAAGATAGAGCAGGTGATAGCTGGTGGTAGCGTCACTTTGCATTTCCCTACCCTAATATTCCCTCATCAGAAGGCTTCAGCAACTTTTTTAATCCAGACTGATGGCATGGCATTCGAAAAAAAAGGGTTTCATCTGTTTGGTTAAATGTTTCAGAAAAGACACACAACCATCAAGGAAGGAAGTCACATGTTGTGTGGGGCTTTAAATTGGTTGTTGGCAAGACGAGGGGGTTTAGACCTTGTCATGGTTATTTTTCAGCACCCCACCAGTGTGTCTGGTCACAGGTAAAAGTGGATACGGATCTGTGGCCTCTCCCTCATCACAACACTACACTCTGTATCACATCAATAAATCAAAATCAAACTCTGAGTTCTTTGTGAGACAGCAACACACCCATGCTAGAAAGTGGAGCAGTGAAATAATTGAGTGTGTTGGCAGCCCGACTGCGTGTTGAGTGGGTGTCGGCATGTGTTTGGCGTTTGTGAGAGGGATAGAGAGAGAGAGGGGGCTGTGGTATAAAGGGGTGATTTTACAGCACCTGTCTCTGTCATTTCAGGCTGAGTCAGTTGGCAGGAACAGCCCTGAAGTTTCTCTTCCTTCACACACTCTCAAAACAACAGGCCCTCATACCAGAGAGAACACAGGCCTTCATGAGGGATCTGAAAAACAGATCTTAGTTTACTTAAGAGTCAAGAGATTATTTATAAATCAAAATTCAGTGAATGTTTCTATCAAATAAAACTGGATCAGTAGATGATGCTAGAGTGAAAAATCTGTACCTCTGCTCTGACTGAATGAAATGACTTGAAAGTTAAGACCCTCTTCATAGTTTCAGAGACGCTGCTCTGCTGCTCTCTGTTGGTGGAAGTAAGAGCTCACAATGACAAACACAAATGTATGTTCAGGGGCAGAATTTAGCTGGTTCCTTAAAAACATACATTTTGTTTCAAGGCTAACGGTATTAGTCTACAAATCCTTCTAGGAATCCTTTTGTCCATCACTTTTTCTGCTCAGAGTTTATTTTGCTTCCCACAATTATGAGAGCAAAATATATATATCAATATTTTTTTTCATTTCAAAATCTTTTTCTGTTATTTTCCAGTCTGTTGAATGAAAAAAATAAGAAAGTGTTTCAGTTAAATGAATGTATGTGTTGCAGGGGTTGACATATCAATGAAAATGATTTCAGTATTACCTTAAGAAGTAATGCTAATTTTGATCTTTGCCATAAATAAGCAGCCCTGAAAAGAAGTTTTAAGAATGTGGGCAGAGTTTAAGTTAAATTCTGGGAGATGAAATGTATCATTATCCAATTTTTGAGAGGGCCTTCTGAAGAAAATATGAAAGAGGAACAAAAATCCATTGATTTATGCATTTTCAGCAATCTTTTTGGCAAAATATACAGAGCAGTTTCTACTGTGTATTGAAGCTAATAAGTTTCCATTTCTAATGTCCTGCTTAGAAATATCTAGCTGTGCAAACTTTAAAACTGAACCCATTAAAGGAGAATTTAAATAAACCGAGTTCTAATATATCAAGTATTAAGAGGTCTTCTTCAAACATAATTCTGTATTTTTTATACTAGTGTAACACTTGAATCGGGGCTTCATTTACAGTATATATTTTAAAATGGCATTACTCAACAGTATTGTTAATAGTTGAATTACAACCACTGCTAGGGATGGGAATCGAAAACCAATT
Organism: Scarus forsteni; assembly: GCA_036419115.1. Taxonomy (NCBI): domain Eukaryota; kingdom Metazoa; phylum Chordata; class Actinopteri; order Labriformes; family Labridae; genus Scarus; species Scarus forsteni. The sequence continues at coordinate 3,861,757 of JAZDUH010000354.1, read as the reverse complement.
CCAGTTGAGAATCGTTAACAGCTCTATCAAAGAATCGATATCATTAATCTTTTTGCTAATCAATTCCCTTATCAATTCCTTCCACTGACAGGGTTCAGAAGCTTCAGAATTGTGGCTTAATTTTAATTGCACCTACTGCACATCCTTAAGTGAGTGGAAACACCAGCAACTTGCAGAAGCAGTTATCTATGCTGTGATGTATTTGACATTGTTGACACTGAAAACCAGGCCAACATTTGCCCACGCGGGAAATCTGCAGAAATCGATAAGGGAATTGTTAAAGAATTGGATCGATAACAGCATTCGTATTGATAAAATCTTATCAATTCCCATCCCTAACCACTGCCTGATCCTATTTCGAAGGTAGTTGCAAATTATTTTACAATAGAAAGGTTTATTTGTTGATAATTTTGACAGAATTATAACTTAAGTCTTACATTAGAATGAAAGGGGTTATCAGGCATAAATGTTCAATGAGTAGCTGGAAAACAACAGTTTATACAGCAAAACAGATTGAAGATGAATAGCTGCTATTAAGGATTATTATGTTCAGAAATTTAGGTAGCCTTGAATTCAAATTTTAAATTTAATGAAACATTCATGCAGCGTCAGGGTCACTTCTTTACTTCCACTAATTGTTATAGTTTTCTCTTGTTTGGTTTTACTGTCTTTTTTGGTACTAACTCATGAATTAATTTTGTAGATACATCCTGCGGTGATCTGAGCAACTGGCTTTCGGTTTTGGGTTTGGAGCTTGTCATGGAAATTTAGGGTTATAAGGATTTAGGATCACAGCTTTAAGCATCAGTAATACAGATTGTAGAGCTTTCTGCTTTGCTCTTTAGTCAGCAGATAAAAAGACAATCAATCATATGATGGGTATCCAGTCCTAATGTAAAGCAAACTAATGTATTAACAGAATCAAGTGTAATTATGTGCCAAAATGACTTTATTGCCATTGTGTGCATCATATTCCTCCTTCTTGAATAAGGTTCAGGCTGGGTGAAACACAATGACATGAGCATCACAGGCTTGTTTGTGTAGAGTCCCACTGAGGCGATAATAACAAAATTCTGTTCTTCAAGGTACAGCCAACCACATAATAGTCCTGTAAGAACATATGTGACTCGGAGCCCCACTGACCTGGAAATAAGGAACTAACAAGGTATCTGCAGACTGTAATACCACTAATGATGAATACTGGAGGGGGGCTTTGCTTTTCACACTGAAACTCTGACACCTTTGACTGAACAACTGTGAACCATCTGGAAAACTAATCATGGTAATTTCTGTCTAATTTTGAGACAAAGAGTCCTGAAAATTGAAAAAAAAAAAAAAAAAAAGATACATCCTAAAAATACAGTACATTAAAAATTTCCAAGTAAGCACTTAGTTTGGTAAAAATGGTTTGAGGCGGAAGAAGTGAAGAATCTATTTTGGAAAATTGATTTAGAGTTTTATATTCTGTCCAAAATAATGTTTTTAAATTCTTCAAATGTATAAAGATTATTTTAATGGTATATGCCATTAACTAAAAACAACATGAAACCTTAATGGTAAATAAATTTGGACTTGTGCTTTTCGAGTTATACAAAAAATGCGTTCCCCTTCTTAACAATAGGAAGGCCTTTAATGTAGCATTTGCAAGCATTTCTTTGATTTTTTCTTGCACATTACAAAAATTAATACAGCATATTAAGCACTGGCTCCAGTTGTTCTCAAGCATTTACTCATTTTATTATCCAATACTTGCCTAATTTACTAATTTTAGTGAATGTCTCTTAATAAGAGAGTGAATTTAATGGTATCACAATCCCAGCAATGATTGGAGATCATAAATGAACGTTAACTTCTAAGAACCAACTGAATCCATATATTTACTTCACTCTTCGTGCCTGGTTTGACATCATTAATCAATTAGACCTGTGGAAGCAAATAAAACAGCTGAGATGGGTGGCCTACGATATACAATTTAACCCAAATAATATGGATTCTGGGTTTAGGAGCTGGTCAAATAAAGGTATCACTGCATAATGTGAAATAATGGAGAACACACTGCAAAGCTTTCAAACGCTAAAAGAAAAATATGACTTGGAAAACTGGTTTTTTTTTCTTTTTTTTTTTTTTAGAGTTTTGCAATTCCGAACTTATCTCTTCAAAATAATCAAAGATAATGAAGCAAATAAAGAGCTTAACGACATAATGCAGTTAATTATTAAAGCATATAAAGCACTACTAAATCAGTCGTTTCCAAACTTTACCAAGGAATCATAAATGGTAGAGGGATTACAACAAATTATATCAAAATGAGATGAGAGAAGGAACTAAATGAATCAATTACATGTCAACAGTGGGAAAATATGTGTGAAACCATATTTACAACCTCTTGTTCTATGTATTAGCGTACAAGGTTTTTCCAGCCGAACTCACGCCATTTTATTACTTCTAAATTACAGAAATATCGAAGAACTGAGACGTGTAAATGTTGGAGAGGCTGTGGCTGTGATGAGACAGATCACCTGCATATTTTCTGGAGATGTATAAAGGTACAACTGTTTTGGGAAATATTTGGACTACCATGCAACTGATTCTTGGACAGGTGTTCCCCCTGACTGTTACATCATTTGATTTGGGAGATCTACCTGAGGAAATAAAGGGACCTGATAGATACTTGTGGAAAATATTTACAGTAGCAGCAAAAAAGGCCATCACCCATAAATGGTCACAGATAGATCCCCCCATAATAAACAACTGGGTTGAAATTGTTACAGAAATTCAAAAGTTGGAAAGGTTGACTTTCTTATTAAGACAGAGAAATGATTTGTTTGTTAAAAGACTAAACTAAATGGAAGCTAAATGGAAGCTATACTTGAAAGAATCAAATGATGCCCCTGTTGGACTGTCCTAAGCATTTTCACATCTTTGGAATTCATGAAGTACTCCTTCTATGAACTGTGATTACTTTATAAGTCTTGGAATGCTGTTTTGGAACCCCTATGTAGCTAATATTGTACCTTTTTATATCTGGCAATGTCCTTTTGTTCTTAATATTTTGTTCTTGATATTGTTGATATGTTTTTTTTCTGGAAAATAATAAAAATTAAGTATAAAAAAAAAACAGGAACAGACAATAAATCACCTAAAAAATGTTATCAAGATTAATAATGTTAATGACTTTTTTCCGCTTAACCCCTTTCATTTGTGATATTTTTCTGGCCTCTATTTCATCCACAGGCAACTCCCCTGGGTGTTTGGACCACTCTTAAAACAAACTGTTGTATTCTGTTTACATTCAAAGATGGCAGGGTGCTGAAGTTCCCATTTGTAGTACCTGGCTCTACTCATACACGTTCATGCCCACAGCAAGAGCAATTCAGGGGTCCCACGTTTGTTTGGATACTGCAAGGGTTCACAACCTTACAGTTAAGATACTTCTGTCTCTACCACTGTTACAGCTGCTCCAGACAAAAGAAAATCTAATCATTAATATGTAGGTTGTGGGTTAATGGTGTTATTTTGCTTTATTGACTCGAAGTTAATTTCAAAACGAACGCTCACAAACATTTTTTTTCAGTATGAATTACTGCCAAATTGTCATAGAAAACTTCCAAACAATTAGATCATATTGACAAGACAAAATGTTTAGGTGTGTTGTCAGGTCTCATTACTTCATCGTAATGTTCAGGTGCCTTGTTAACCGTCATTCAGGGCTCCAACGAAAAAACGCCAAATAGAATGACACAATGATGTTGATAGTAACAGACTACATGAGAGACTAAAAGGCAAAATGACATTTAACACTGTATATATTAAACATTTTTCTTTTAATTGGTCATTAGTTTGAACATAAGGTAATTCTGCTGGGGTTCTTTAACTCTGGAATAATCTGAGAAGATAAGGCACGCAGAATGAGAAACATGTTTTACTGTAAATCGCTCCTTGCAGTGATGATGAAAGAAAAAACAAGTCCTGAGATAACCTTGATCTGAAAGTGTGCACTCATGTACTCTTCATATGCGTTGTAAATATATTTGGCTGCATGTTGTGTATTTTCAAAAAACACACAAACTTCCTGACGTGTTTGGGGACAATTTTGAAATCAGAACTAATAAAACGCCCATCAACAAAGCACAGAAACTTCAGCTTGGCTTGATAAACATGGGATAAAACACATTTCTTCAGCAACATATGTGAGCTGATTTATGCTTGAAACGTGTTGCAGTATTAGTTACCATGTCAACTGGTGACTTTGAGCTGACTGCATTTATTATTGTCTTTTTAAACAGTTTAAAATTGTGCATTTTCACCTGAGTCCCCATGAATGTCTCTTTGTTTTAGTGAAAAAAGCCCATGGCTCCCCCTGAACCAGCAATTTGATGAGTTACATTTGCTTGTAATTCCTGCTCCACTGTCAAGGTACATGTTCATAGGTCATAGTTCATTGTTCATTTTATTAATTTGTCTCTTCAAGGGCGATTTGGTTTGCAGCAGATTCACACTGAGACATAACAACATAAAAAACATACATGATAATATGAGCAGTATAGACATTGGTGCACAGTTAGTTCCAGTACAAAAAAAGTAGATTAACAAGGTGGACTTATCAAACCAAGCTGTGCTCCTGATCAAGGAGAAGGACGGCAAATGACAGACTGCTGGTCAGCGAATATACAGTAGCTGCGTAACCAAGTGCATGGTTAACATTACAAGCAAGTAAAAGAGAAGGAACAGACTCCACACTATCTGGTACAAAATGGTTGGGTACCGCTGCACCAGTCCAAGATCCATCTTAAGCTTAAACCTCTCACTGCTCAACAATGTCCCTTTTGGCTTGAAGATGTTTCTATGTCCACTTCTTGCAACAACACTTTTGGATGTGACTGTGACTCACCTGCAGAGGGCAGTGTTACACCATGAAAGCATCCAGCTGGAGCAGCAAGAAGAAAGAGGGGAAACCTGCGAGGTGTGAGGGTTTGTCTGGAAAGATAACTGTCTGAAGAATAGAACAAATAATGACCCTGAAGATGGAAAAAACATAAAGAAAAGAAAACAGCAGACACTGACTTACAATACAACTGAAAGACAGCATAATGCTATCTGCTTTTGTTTAAATTACACAACTGTGGACACAAACGCTCTGTGACAAACTCCATAAAACAACATAAAGGTAAAACAATGCATTAAAATATGCTAAACAAGCTCCGCATTAGAAATAAACTTCTTTTCTTTGTCGTCTTTGTCATCGCAGACAAAACAAAGGGGAGCCTCGAGCAGCACAATACAGCATCACTGAAGGCAACAGCAGGGGTGGGTGGGTGAGAGTGTGAGCGCGGGATGAGGTGGTGTTGGTGGGGTTACCGCAGTTCTTCGCCTCAGTCAGCCTCCACCAGGCTTGGTTGCCAATTAGAGCCAACACATATGACACACTTGACTCCCCCGCTTGAACCATGGCTGGAGATAATAGGCCTCTTCCTGGAGCTCAATCGATGACATACTGTCCCAGGGTGGATGTCTGCCTCACTACACGCACATTCTTGCAAACACACACACACATGCGTCACACTTTTTCTTTACCCCTTTCCACCATTTATCAGTCAGGGAGTAAAATATCAGCTTTCTGTTTCTAACACAGAAATAAACTGAGCCAAAGACTTGCACAAAACAGCTCTCTGCTCAATACTTCCCATCTTTTTAAACTAAAAAAACAAGCAGAAAATGAAGCCCATTGCTCAAGGTGAGATAAGAAGCAAAAAAGTGCAAAAAAAAAAAAAAAGAACATATGCATATACATCTACGCAGTAAAGCTAATCCATCAGCTAAGTGTGTTCATAAATCTGTCTAACCCCAGCAGAACGTGGGCAGTGTGAGGGCACCTGAGTCATGGGGATTACAGACATTACGGTAATGGATATCTGCTGGAGTACAGTAATAGGCAGACAGCTTGCGTGAACTCGCTCTCAGCAGTCAGGTCTCGACATTGTTGTTCCTGACTTGAATCTTGATTCTGTTGTTAGACTTTGGATATCAATACAGCTGGGTCATTGCTGGCTACAAAAAAAAAAGCGCTCTGACATTGCATCAGTACAAATCCACATCTCTTGTGTGATGCAAACCTACCATAATAACATCATCCTCTCTGTGCCGAGGCTGTGATGCTCACCCCCTCCAGAAAAATGTGTGTGAGTGTTACTTTGTGTGTGTTATGCAGGTTTTCTAGTTAAAGAAAAGACTGTTTATAAAGAAACTATGACAATAAAAGAAATATACTCAAAAGTGAGCAAGCAAATGCAATAATGGTTGTAAAGACAGTGCGACAAAACACTAAAATAGTGTATTAACAAGAAATAACTACAAAGACATGAGAGATGAAAGACAACTTCACGCATGCCAAGAGAAAAATCACAAATCACAAGAAATGTCCCCCAGGCTAGACGCTGGTTTTATCTTCTTCATTTCAAACAATAAAGAAAGAGAAGGAGACCAGGTATTCTGTCTTTGTCTTAATTAAGGTTAATCTAAATCTGTAATTGTATGTAGAGCTGATGAACACAAATAGGGAATGCTATGTAGGCCGGACCTCATTTCAGTTTGGTCCAAGGGGTCCACACAGGCTAACACTGTGTCCTATTTGAACACAATGCAAGCCCAACATGGACAAAATTAGGCAAATCACCTTGAATCATATTAACATGTCCATAGATGAATAATACAGCGTCAAGCTACTTGATCCCAGTTTTGCCTCAATACTCATTTCTAAATTTCTCTGTTACTCACACTGACACAGACAATGAGTAAGAAAAAAGGGAGATCAATGAGGTGCTGGAGGGATTTTCTTAGTTTTCTTAAGGTTTTCTCTCTTAGCACAAACTGTAATGTTTTTTACATGAAGGAGAAGGTTGATGATTCACCTATTTCTGAGAGAAAGAATTTACTTTCACTTTCAAGACAGAAGGAGGGAATTTACCTTTAAACTTTAATTTGCTTACAGAAAGCAGTGTACTGATGCACCCTAGAGTCAACTCATAGGGAAACATCTTCTAAACAAGTCTGTGAGGGACAGCGAGAAAGAGAGAGAGAGAGAGATTGGCTGTAAAAATGGGCCGTCACAAGAAGAGCTGGGTACCGGAGGATAGACTCTGAGACCACTGTGACACTAAACAGGTAGAGACAGAGCTCCACTTCCTCACATCCTGCCCTAAATATCAGATCATAAGAGATGAATACAATCTCATAACACCCACATACAGTCTAAATTTTATAACTTTTATAAATAAATTATTTAATTAGTTAAAATGTTACCAACTAATAACATCATTACAAAATAACGAACATTTTCATTATTTGAAGCCCCAAGGTGGGGCCTACGAAAGCCATCCCATTCCCCCACCCCCACCGGACAAGGGAGTCAGTGCTGCTCTTTGCTTGGTCAAAGGAAGTCATGCAGTCAAAAGATGGAGAATGAAGGGTGGAGAGGTGATTTTTGGATGGGGGGAGAATTAAGGAGAGGGGTTGACAGTTGTGTGCATGTGTGAGCCTAATCTGCCTCCATCAGCTGTCAGAGTGGAGGATGTCAGGGCTACAGAGGCTCCTGGTGCTCCCTCTCTCTCTTTCTCTCTTCACTGGCAATGTCATGTTGTCAGCCCACATATGCTCGTCTGCAGTGGAGGGGTGGGGGTGGGGGGTGTAGTGGGGGTCGGGTCGAGGAGACATAGGCACATGGGCAGCCTCCGTCTTTTTCCTGTCGCTGTCGACACTTGTCTCGTTGCCTGTGTGTTGCTGACGCCGTTGCCTTTTAACCCCTGCAGCTTCCCCTGTCCTGCTCTCTCTCTCTCTCCTTCTTTATGCTCAAAGGGCTTTTAATCTGCCATGATTTTGTCTCTTTCTCTCCCTCCCTCCATCCCTCCCTCTTTCTGCCCACTTAACATCCCCATAGATTTTTAGCCTCTTTACTTTGGGCAGCAGGACAGAATATTGGATGTAAAGACTTTGTGTACTCCTCAGTAGTGATAGTACTCCACTGACTACACTGTGATGAGAGTCTGGATGAAGGCAGTGGGTGTATAACTACAGGAAAACTGTGTACTGATTACTGGTTTCGAGTAGAATAAAAAGACATTGGACAAATACACTATCTATTCAGTAACAGCATTGATAGGATGTCACACTGGTAGGTCTGTTGAGATTGGGATGGGGGTGTTCAAGCAGTTACTAGTGACATAAAAGGGGGAGATAAATAAGTCCTGATGCTGTAGACTTCTGGCTAATACAGAGTAGTACATGTAAAACACACTAAAGGGTATACCCAAAATACAAGAAAGCTTAAAATGAGTACTACCAGGCTCCTGTTTTGGTTCAGTCGGAAGCAGCCAGGCACAACCCATATATGTGCTTCTGCTTGCCCAGTTCCAAATCCAGCCCCTGGTTAGTTTCTAAAGTGTTCTTCCCCGCTCTTCATCCCCACACAAGCCTACCACTGTCACTCTCTTCTCACAATAAAGGCACAAAACCAGGGCCACATAGAAAGACATATAAGTTTACAGTTTTTTCAATTGCTAAAACACAATTTTGCAAACTAGGCTGGTTTCACCAAAATTCACAAAACCAAACACCCAAATCCTCAGATATCTGGCAAAATGAGCACTGCAACCTAAACTACAAATAGTGTTATCAACATCAAACTTTTACATCAAATGGCAAACACTTCATTCATATGACCAGACTTTGTCCAACCAACTACACACTTTTGGGTATAATGAAAAGCACTACCATCTTTAGTATGCTTTGCCATAATACTAAAAAAATGCAAATTGTAGAAAATTCTTCAAATTGCTCACATGCTCAAATATTTGCAGATAACACACATGCTGTTACAACATTAAATTTTCTATTTTTCACCGAACAAGTCAGTGCAACATATGGGTGGCAGGTATATTTACGTTGGAGTGAACAGAAATATGCTCACAAAAAAACAGTAAACTGAGAAAGAAAGCAAGACTTTATGTCTGATTGTTTTGTCTTATGCAAAGAGCCGTGTTTAAAGTGCCATTTTTAATTGCAAAATGTGTGTAGAGCAGAAAGTGCATTTAGAGTTTTCTAGACTTGAGCTCTCTGTGTCAGTTTAAGGAATTGTGTTTTGCATGCCATTTTAGTTTGTTAACAATTGGACAGAACTGTAACATTGTCAAAGTAACCAGAATGCATCATTAAATATGTTACTACTTGGGCCCTGATTTTAAGAAATGTATCTATACTGTTAAAAGCTTGGAAAGTAGTGGAAGGCAGTTCAAAAGAGAGGTACAAAAAAAGTTCCATACAAAGAACTACACTGAAGGGGTGTATAAAAATGAGCAGAAGATATGTTAGATACTTTGACAATCATGTAAGGCTGCATGGGGTTATGCTGTGTCCCAGATAATTTCAGGTTTCTAAATGGGCCGTGGTGTTAAGTTTGGGAAAGACTAATGTAGAAAGATGGCAAGAGCCAGGACACAATAATGGCTAACTGGGAACCTTCCTTTATCAGTCTTTTACTTATATGATTTCATTACTCCCTAGGGTGCCTGCACAGTGGGCTCCAGCTTTCGCTGCTAGCTCATACTGCCCACCATACCAACACAAAGACCTTCTTTGTCTTACCTACCTGATCACATGGCTGTTGAAGCCCAAACAGCAATGTCACCTTCAACAGATCCAGGTGTTGGACATGCAAGCTCCAGAGAGTGACTTTACGGATACTGTCTGCCCTACACCATGGCTCATAATTACCTCCAAAAAACAAACTCAGCTATTCCTGGTGCCCATAATAACACATGGCATGAGCAGCAAAAAACAAAACAAAACAAACAAAACAAAACATGAAGATAAGTACACACAGGGATAAGTAGAGAGCTTGGAACTAAAATGGGGGAAGATTCCATGTTGACTTTTTCACAGATACAGAGCTAACCTTTGTGACTTCTTATTTTCCGACTACTGGATGCACCTCTTGCAACCTCAAAAATCTCAAACTATCCCTTTAGTATATTTTAAAGATGCTATGAGGAGTTTCTAAGTAATTACAAAAAATTCTCACTTTTAGATATATGCCTGATCGAAATACACACTTTCAGATGAGTTTTATAGCATCAAAATAGGTTATCTATAAATGCTATTCCTTAGCTAAGTGGTCAGGTCAGACAGCCGGCTACAAACTACGATAATAAGTTTTCCAAAAATTGCTTGTTGTCACACATCAAAAACTACCGCTACGTAACTAGAAAGAGATACATTACCTCGTCGCTTTGCATCCTGTAAGTTGTTGAAAAAATAAGTTGTAAAGCAATGCAGAGTTCTGAGGAAGGTCTGAGCTGCATTTATTAGCATCACAACAAACACACGCTTTGGCTTGGGTCACGTCTTTTGGTGCGTTCCAGTTGTAGTCAGAAGTAGGAATTTCCGAGTTCCGAGTAGGAAACTGCAACTGGATTGTCCCCGAAGTCGGAATTTCCTCCTGAGAACTCGGTGAAACCTCGCCACCCCCGAGTTGACAATCGAAGATGGATGCCCCCAGTGTGAACAGTTATTTAGCTCCTGTAATAATCAATTTATTTGCACTTCTGACTGGGGTGTGTCGCTCTAGATCAGCTGTATACATCATATTGCTAGACTTATATTTACAAAAATGCTGCCATAGTGATAATCACATTCTTCATGTGATATTTGTGAACAACAACGCAGGGCGTGCTAACAACAGCTAACAATAGCCTGGTAGATCGGCATGTTTTTTTCTGACTTCAACTGGAACGCCGATAAGTTGGAGATGATGTCACTCCCAGTTCCGAGGTTACTGGAACGCAGCATTACGACAGTCGCTGCGCGTGCTCATGGGTAGCAAAGTCTTTGTCGCCGGTAAGAGATTCTCCTCATAGCACCTTTAAAGGTACTTCAAAATTATCCAAGAATGTTCTGGCCATCTCTAACAGTAACTTCTTCTAGATCATACAAAGGAGATAAAGAATATGACATACTTATTACACTGAAAAACACATTACACCATTCATATGGCTGGTTCTTCTATGTATATTTATGTTCAATTTCAATTGTTTCTGTTGTTTCTATTTGTTAAATCTGTGTGAGGCAGTTTATGACTATGTCCTATAAAAGGAATCACAAGAAGGACTGAGTTATCTTGTTAGCTTTGACGATCCAAAATTAAAATGTTACTCTATGCCATCCCAAGTAAATTTGATTAAGTTCATATTTAATCATTTAGGAGAATGATCCTTAGTCCTTTACCATTAAATTTCTGACAAAATCCATCCAAAAGAGAAAAATAATACTTTCTACAGCTCGAAACATTTTGTTTTAAGTTTCAGACTTCCAAATAATACAACTGTTGAACAATTCTTCGGACAGGAACAACTATGTGAAATCTCATAAAAAAGGGTTTGTAGACAAATGTCAGTCGATGTGTTTTTTACCAAGTTGAAAATCTTTTTCATTCCACTCAGATGATAAGAAAATATCTCTGATGATTTGAGGATGATACAGTCAAAAGTAAGTGATATTAAACGACCTTCTGGCCTTTTTAAAGGCTGCAGAATATTTCTTTAAACCCTAATGATTTCTTTAGCTTCAACATTTTTCGAGTGCTTTGAACATCTTAGACTACATTTTTGAAACCTTGATCATAAAAAATGTATGTCTCTTTTTCTACAAATAAAAGGGGTTATTTTTTCAAAGATTTGCTTTTTAGATGTTCTGGCTAATAAGTGCTTTGAGGATAAATATTTTTAAATGCCATGCCTGAAATACTTTGAGAACATTTCTGTTTACTTCCAACAATGTACTTTCCATACAGTATTTTCAATGTAGACTTTGCTCAACTGCATTTAAATTTATTTGTAATCAGTATTCCATTATTTTTTTCAGTAGTTAGTTAGATGACACGTAGTTTTCATTTGACCTGATCCAGGAAAAAATAAAAATGAACAAATCTACAGCCTTCACTGTTGCTTGTGAACTGCCCCTGAAAGTAACAAACCAATTAACTACCCACAAAGACTTATTTGTCATCTCTAAAAATGTTATCTCCTTTTAAATTTGTTTTAGTAGAAACTGTTTGGCTCATGTATCCAGAGGAGTGACAGGACGGCTTGCCAAAGATAGCAGTCAAGCGTTCACATCTAAATGGGTTACAGTGCTCCCGCTCCAATGACCTGCCTCTGGCACGTGCCACAGGGGGCTTTGAGACTACCTCTCAATCAAACTCAGATGACCCCCTACCCCTCTTGAGTCTTAAGACCCTCAGTGCATGTCTTGGTTAACTGATCTCTGACTGTATAAATACTGATAACTCTACATGCTTGTCTTGACATACAAGTTGGATTTAAAATTCTACTTCCTGTGTGGCATCTGTAAAAATATGTAGCTTCTGTTTAGTAGAATGTTGAGCTACAGCAGTTATTTGTATTTTACTTTACAGAGCTGCAATCTTGCAAGATTTCCACTCTGTAGGACTCTGATGCGATGCTGCTTTAGCAAAAGAAGCAGTGATATGTGATGATGCTAAATGTGCAGCATGTAATGCACACCTATTATCTTTAAGTGTAACTGCTGTAACCGCTAATGCCGAAAAAACAGGTACTGAGGGTAAAATATGATGAAGGCATAATATCATTCACTTAACTAATTATATATTTTTGTTGTTCCAATGGTCATCAGTCTCTCAACGTGGCCCTGTCATCGGCTGGCAACCGGTTCAGAGTGTACCCTAATTCTCGCCCAGTCTCAGTTGGGATATGATCCAGCCCCCCGTGACCCAGAAAGGGATAAGAGGTATAGATGATGGTTGGATGGATGGATATACTACAAGTTGCACACTGCTTATGCCTTTTGGGGTCATGAGGGGCTGGTGCCTATCTAAGCTCACACTGGGCAAGAGGCAGGGAAACACCTGGATTGCCAGTCTTGGGGTTAATGCAAAAAGACATACAAAAACTCACACACAGATACCTTAGGGCAATTCAACACCACCCTTTTACCTAATGAGCATGCTTTTGGTCTAGTGAGCATGCTAAGGAAACCAGAGCACCTGCAGAAACCTCCTTGTATGCACAAGGAGAACACGCAGACTCCACACAGAATGGCGTTGCCTAAGCCAGCAACTTTCCTGCTGTGAGGCACAAGCACTACCTGCTGCAATACCATGCAGCTGCTTGGTGTTTGTGTAACATTATATTGTAAGACAGGGCTGTACCAACTTTTTGACTCCATACAAAATAAACAAGGATGACTTGGCCATGTTTGAACAACTAATCCAACATTTGTTAAAGTTAGTTCAGTCAGAAGAGACTCAAATTTAGGTTACTATTACTCATTGCACATGTTGGGATGACAAAATAAATTTGAAATATCTTTGGTTACTTTAATATGCAATAAGACTTTACTGTGGCGTCTTACTATATTAAAAGGGGTACTACTGAGGCTGACAGCAGAAGAGAAAAGCCCCCTTGGGGCAATGCAGACACTGGCAGAGGTGATGGAGGGATAAAGGAAGGGAGGACAGTAAGACTTTGAGTTGCTGGACCTAGAGTCCGATGAGAAGGTTTGGAGGTAATTGGCTGAAGGTGGGTTGCTGCAATCAAGCTGAAATGACAGGCTGACTCCAGAAGACAAGTGAAGAGATTTTAAAACATGACAGCAGCAAGATAAATGGTCAGACAAGGCCATAGCAGAATCTGATTAGATCAGTGCTTCAATGAGTAAATGCCTCAAATCAGCTGATCTCCTGAGTGGAAAGAAAGGTAGAGAAGTAGGTGACGACTAAATGAATGAAAGGATAAATGAATACACAAAAGTGTTCCTAATTGAACACCTGTTAAGCTACATTTAAGTCCCATACACTGTTCTTTTTTAAGAGTTTTAAGTGGTCGAGGAGGTCTCCGAAAATTATCTTTGAAGTTTCTAACAATAAATTAACTCAGATGTTGCTTTTTGGCATGCCAATAAACCCCTGTTCAAAACGAGCTGTTCTGGTTAAATTCTTATCTCATTGCCCCTTAAAAAAAGCAGATTTGGCTTTGAATTTTAAGCTCTGTGCTCTAATGTTTACTGCAGCTGCACAGACTTGCCCTGACATGTTCCCTGGAGCCATCTGTGGGCAGAACAAATATCTTGTTCATGGAGCTTCCCTTCTCTGGAGGAGCTGGCATATCCCCAGTCGGCATTACAGGGGCGGAACTTTTCAAATAGACTGTTCACACACACATTTCCTGAACAGTAGAGCAAGTAAAAAAGAAAGAAGATGGATTCTTCCTATGTTGGAGGGGTGAGCACACAAGTCATGGACACATAACTGAACTTAAGTATAGAAACCATTAAAACTGTATTTTGCAATGTGACCTTCAAAAATCAGTCCCATCAGTTATGCTCATAGTCTACATCAAAGGTTTTCATTTACAATGAAAATAGCCAATCATTGTAAAGACTTTTGGGCCAATCAGGTTTCAGGGAGTCAGTGGGCTTGCTCACTACTGTAAATGCCTCAGGAAGAGAAAGACACTCCATGCAGCGCAGATGATGTGCTGATGTCTCATTTCCACTTTCAGAAACAAAAACAAGACCATACTCCAAGATGCTGCCAAACTATATTTTACTGATTAGTCTTCAAGATTATTAGTTCTACATACATTGTAAATCCATGAGTTGAAATGGAATGGTTAGATGAGAAAGTGACATTGATCTTTGCTTCAGTAACCTACTGGTTCTTAAATTTCAGTCAAGAAAAAGCATAATATTCAAGTGAGGGACGTTTTTATGTTTGCAATTGTTACAAACTGATTAAAAATCAACCATGGGCATAGACGACTCACTGCTGAAAGACATTTACTCTGAATCTAAATTATTATCAAAGGTGCATTTCTCTACAGATCCTCTATGTCCCAATCCCACCTTTATTCTGTGCTCTTTATCATCTATTTTCCATTTTTTTTATTGCTTTTATATTTTCGTGGGTTTGGTGGACCTGTTGCATTTTTCATTTTTACTTCAACACATTGACCATTTTTATTTTGAAAGACTAAACAGGTGCTTACCTCAATCCAATTACAAGCAATGTAAACACAACAAATGGTTAATATGTCTTTTAACTTTCAACATTCAAGAAATTAAGTGCTTCTCCTTTTCTTATTTAATGTAATTGAAGAAAGGAAATGATAATACTCTAATTTTTTGAGACTTGTAATTTCCAAGCATATGATGCAGGCTAGATCATTTTTACATATTCTGAAAGTTTAGATACACAGACATGTATATCCTGCCCAAAAGAGCAGAAGTCCCTAAATGACAACTACTCATCAATGGTAGCATTTGGCCTGGGGTTGTAAAACACAGAGAGGTGGTACATCCATGGCACCTAGCCTGTCTCTCGCTCTCTCTTGAACTGGTCTGTGTCTTGGTTACTGATGCAGACAATCCAGACATCAATGCACAGAAAAAATCGCTGCCTGTCTCTGTATCTCACAGAAATTTTGTGGAGTCCCCTTTCGGACCTGGAAACTCTAGCTAGGGGAAAACCCCCCAAAAAGGCATGTAAATGGGCTTGGTCCATCTCCTTCCACCTCTCTCCAAAACATGCCTTCCTTCTAAATTAGTACAACTCAGACAAAAAATCTGGACCTACCATTCCCCCCTCCTTTAAATTGCCCTTGCCCAGTGGCCCAGAACATCCGGTATGTAATATTAAGTGTTTAGGGGGATTGTACAGTATGTGGTCATGGAAAATGTGTTCTGACATATATTCTTCCCAGAAAATGAGCCAAGGCCAGTGAGTTTGAAATAATAATAAAACAAGTAAAAAAAATTGAAACAGGTCCCAGAGACCTGAACACCATAGAAGGGTTAACATCAGGCAACATTTGATTCTTATTAAACACTGCATTGAAAACCTTTGTGAAGGCTTAAGTCTCATGCAATGGACTTAAAACACTGCAGAAGAAGACAAAGAAGACATCAAAAATTATGGAGAATAGAAAGAGAAAGCTTATGGAGAGAGCAGCACTTCCTGCATTAAGAATTCACTTGCATCAGGTATGGATTTATGTCTAATCAATGCTTACATTTGGCCTTAGTAAAGGTGTGTATGATGAATCCCATTTGCTCAACTGCACTACACTTTTATGAGACAATCCTCTGAAGTGACATGGAATTTTTACAGCCACACCAGCAAATATAAAAAAACAAAAATCTTCAACAAAAAATTTCCAATCACATACACCACCAACACAGAAACGCAAACAAACACACCCTTGCCCTTGCCCCAAGTGCTCCCTAGCTGCAGGCTCCACAGTGGTTCAGAAGACAGTCTGAGTGCTTTATGTTTGCTGTAACACAGAGTCATCACTGTCAGAGCCATTGATTTGTCAACAACATAGTGATACACTGTGGATGGATAATGGCCCATCTTGTGCACAGTTGCTGCATTTTTCTGGACAGCCGAGGAGCATCTGTTGTTATTGTTTTCTTTCTTTCCTCCTCCTCTTAAAACCTCCCTCCCTCCACCCACCCACCCACACACATACACACCAGCACACTCACTTGCAAACACACACACACACACACACACACACATCCCTGCAGTTTGGAGACAATAAAAGAAAAGCAATGTGTCTTGTTCAGCTACTAAATAGCTGTCTGGTTTGTGTCTCCTGAGGTGGTTGCACATCAGTGGCTGGCCCATCTATCAGACCACTGCATGGCCCTCAAACCTCCAGGTATAAAGATGATAAATACCTTACTGACTGAAAAGGGCATGGAAAAAGATGGATCGGTATGGAAAGACAGAGACAGTTACAGATATCGAAAAGGAATGTTGGAGGGAGAGGGAGCTGGAGAATTATAGGGGAAAGATTAGGATTAATTCAAGACTGAATCAAGCATGAAGAAAGCACATAGAATCTAAGATTGGCATCACTAGGCAAAATGTCATCCAGTTCTGAAAATCTAGGAGATCTCAGCTATAAGGACAGCTTTAACCGGAGGTGCCATTGGTTAGCCAGCTTAATGGTTTAAGCAGGACAATGAAACCGCCAGCACCAAATGAACAAGTCGGTTAAACTAACACTATACTTTTTAAATCAATACAAGCCTGTGATTCTGCTCAACTTTGTAATACAGTCTTACACAGCCACTTACCAAAAGTACCCCACTGAAGCTGCATTAAATGACTGCTGCATCCCTACTAATTGCCTTTAAACTTGGATGCAAGTCAAGAATTTTGAATGAAAACAATCGAGCTAGTAATTATCATTGAAAGCAACTCATATAACCAGTGCAGATTTATCAGTAAGAATGGGGATCAATTAGTTTGGCTATCTCATTTGCAGCTGGATCTGTCTGATTCAATCACTGTCATCAGGCAGATCCATCTTGCCAAGCAACAATCTACAACAACTGTGTGTGGTCCAAAGTGGCATGGCCCAATCAGGGGCCCTTTAGAGCAGGAAGAGGTGTGAGCGTGTGAACACAGCAAGAAGTGACTGCTCATACAAAGATTATATAGATGCAAACATCTTCAGCAGCAGATTTATCAGATCTGGACAATATTATTTTTTCAAATCATAAACAAATACAGCAAATTATAGAAAGGATATTTTTGCTCCAATTCTGACATATTTGCGAAGTTTGTTCTACAAAGTGGTAAGTGCCTGAAGTGTAGCACCGGCCTACTACATTATCTGATTTGCCTGTAATGAATGTGATTGATGGAACAATTGTCCAATCACCTGAGAGATATACTTTTGAAAGGCTCTGCCAATGCACAAAAACTTCCTATGGGCTGTAGCCTAGAGTTGCAGTATGCTCAGGTATAACCTCTTAACCACAGCAGGGAGTGGCCTCACTCAGCACTGAAACATAGATGTTAAATTAAGAAGAGAACCAGAGCTAGTGTTGCTTGAGCTGCGAGCATTATCATTAGGCACATTCCACTCTGCAAATCAACTATACGTCATAAACGCTGTCTTGTTGTACCCTGTCTTTTGTATTGTGTAACTTTTATTGTAAATGTATGTAATTTTCCTGTTGGAAACAGGTCTCTCTTGAAAATGAGATGCGAGTCTCAAGAGACTAACCTGTATAAATAAAGGATAAATAAATAAATAAAACCTGATGACATTGTGATCCTGTGCAACTTAAGAGTGCTTGATTTTGACAACTTTCTGAGTGTAATGTTAACTTCAGGCCAGTTGATACTTCACGTTTTACCTTATGTTCAGGTAACTAATTTCTTCCTCACGGAATTCAAAATAAACATTTTTTTTAAGATTTATGATAAACCAAAGACATTCCTTCAGTTACAAAGACTGGTTTAAAATGGCATTTGGCAGTTCTGAAGTTGTACTGACTTCCAATTTACATGGTTTATTGCCTCTCACTTTGCTAAACTTTAGATTAATGCAGCACCAGACACAGCTTTACTTAAAAAAGCAGCACGTCTTAAACCACAAGGAGAGAACATAAGGAAGAGCAAACTTAGAAATAGGTTTATGAATAGCTGACCAGGCTTCATACACTTATTCCCCATTTTCTCCACTGTTTGATTAAACACTACTTTCCTTCTTATCTGCGCTGTCGCTGCATGAAGGAGCTATCTATTGTGTGACAGGCACAAAACTGCCTGCTGCCTCCGATAGCATTCCACTTTGGTTAGGTAAATAGGAACTGAACTGAACTGAGACTATTTAAACAGTCTAAATGTAAGGAGATTAAAACTGGCCAAACAGAGTGTGAGCACATGTGATGCATCAATGCTAGTTAAGCACCGCTGCAAGAATGAAAAACACACATGGAGGATTTTTGCACAGCGCACACACATTGACAAAGTCAAAGAGAAAGGCACAAGCATCAGAGAGGCTCAGTAAAAGACAAACACAGCAAGAGGACATACCGAAGCTGCCCTTTAGTTGTTTTTGATGCCTTGGTGCCCTCTGACCTATAAAATCTACACTCACACACACAGACAGATACAAGTGGCATGCAGCAGGCAAAGCAGGATGGACCCGGGGACAAGTTTCCGCCTGGGCACCCTCGAATTCGAGCCAGTCCTGCCCCGCTCTCTGCCCACAGGCCCTGCAGACTGGCCAGTCGAGTGAGCGACCTCCCCTGACTCTAACACTGTGTGGCAGGGGGACCTAGAGACAGATGTTCCCTGCCACTGGCATAGTGCAGATGAGGAGATGGTACCCCATGTGCTCACTACACAGTCTATGTGAAGACAGGGAGAGACGGACAGAGAGACAAGCTGAATGCCTGAATGGCGATGAGGGGAGGAAAAGAGGAGCAGTAGTGGGTGGGTGGGTGAGGGGTGGGGGGGGTTGTAAAAGGAGAAATAAATCAAGTCAAAGCAATTTGTGGCAATGGCTGCTGCAGTGTCATTAGGAATCCCGTCACGCAGCGGCTCCTCTGAGCAGTCAGCAGACGCAGGTTGACAGGAGGCCAAAGAGGAATTTTAATTTTTCTGCCTGTCTCACTGCTCTAAACCTCAGATACATTTACTAAGTACAGAACGACGCTGCCAAGAGTCGCCTTCAGACATGGCCCATCCTGGTTCAACCTACTTTTATTTCAATTATGTATGATCTTTGCAAAAAATATGTTTAAAAAGTTTTAAAATAATTACATTTCTTTATAATTTAAAAAAACAATAATTCAAGAGTCAATAAAACAGAAGATAATTCAACTTTTTGAGTTCTAGCATTATGGTCAGAAAAATTAATATCACTTTGCAACTGGGAAAAAACAGCATTCTTGAGTTGCTTGTCTATTTTAATGCCTAGTGCTCTTATGCCTGTAGAAACCTGGGTGTCTAGTATTGGGTCTTTATGTTGTTTTTATTCTTGTCTCGACATCTGTTGTCAAGCATGCTAAACCTCTGTTTTTGAAAGTGCCCTCAAAAAGTGTTTTAAAAAATTATTCTAACTATCAGAAATTAAACTTTATGTGCTACTTTGTTTTCCTCCAACATTAAGACAACCTTTTGCAATATATATCCAGGAAGGTTACCTCAGTACAAATATGTAATTATGGTTCATAGAAAGTCATGTCAGGTTTGGGAGCACATGCTGAATCGACACTTCGCCATTCATCATTCCTGATGACTCATCTACGTGCGATGAAGTCTAAAGATGCAAGGGTGCAAACCAAATACCCCCAGGCTCCTGAGGCAAGGGTAACCAACCCATTTCACCTGCTGTTGAACTATGACCTGCTGTTCATTGTTAACATGTACAAATGTATTTATTTTGATATTTGGAGTCTCATTATCAGTGCACTACATCCAAAATATTTCTCCATAGAGTTTCTAAAAAGTAATTCATTGTGAAGCTGCAATTGTTTTAGATATGACATGTTAAAATATAGTAGAAATAGAAATAGAAATGATATAGTAGTAGCTGAGGAAGTTTTTGATATTATATGTTAAAAAACCAAAGTGGCTACAATTGGCACAAATATAAATGTTACAACCACAATGAACTGTAGAACTATCTTCATTAAATAAAAACTGACTATCTTAATTTTATCCAAAATGTAATAGTGAAGTGGAAGCACCCACAGCCTATCTCCATATATCAATGGTTTTCTTAATTATACTGATTTTAACAAAAGAGCTCTCTGTTGCTAGAATGAATCAGATCTAAAGCACTGAATGTTTTTCGATCAGTTTTGTAAACTTTCTCTTACATGAACTTTCCTTTTCATTCTATGGAATTGTATATCAGTTTATTTAAGAATGTATTTTCCTGACTATAGAAATGTATCTTGTTTTGTGTATATAACCTAACAGACAGAAAAGTTCTCATTTATAAATGAATTTCACATTGTGAGGAGAAAACCTGGACTCATTTGCATTATGAGCCACTTATGAGACTACTTGCAACATGAATCAGTGGGTCCACTTTGAGGAGCTTTTCATCTTCATTATAAAAATTCCTCCATAGAACGGAAACTTTGGTTAACCACTTAGTAAATATTGCCCATGCAGTGCTGTTTGAACATTTCTACATTTAAAACAAGTAAAAACAATGCAGTGGGGATTGGGGGACAGTTGGGTTTGATGCTGTTTAGGTTGAGAGCCCTAAGTGAAAGATTTTGAAATATTTGTGTGTTTTAGATATTTCTGACTTAGACCTAACAATTTAAGAGACAATATCATGCCTTTTTTAAGTTTTAGCCTCTTGTTTGTTAAACATATCTCCACTGTGCAATAGAGGGCTTCTGATAAAATGGTAAAAAGGAAGCAGCAGCAGGACTTCCTCCTCTCCTCCTTTTTTCTGGCACCAGCAGCTGCCAAAATATTGTCCCTCTGCTCACCACCCTCAAATAGACCTACTAGTGTGACATCCTGCCAAGGTTTCGTAATCAGTTTAAGCTTATTGGCTCATGGTAGCAGCCCAATGCAGAACTGATGACAATATGGTGCTGAGCAGCGCTGAACTGACCAACAACCACAGAGCTGACCTGTAAACCCAGTAGAGCAGACTTTGCCCACAGGAAGGGGGCCTTGAAGATGCGGGAGCTGTAACAGAGCATCTCAGACGTATAGAAAACAGCTGGACCAGGGGTACTCAGTGTATGAAAATATAAGGACCTTTTCCATTACATGTGTGGCCAGCCAGTGTTACTGTATTGCCATTTGCTTCCTGTCCATGTTTGGATACACCCACTCTTCACCACTATGCATCTAGAGATGGTAAATGGACTTGAGCTTGTTGGTACGTTCCTAGTCATCTGACTTCTCAAATCACTGCTTGCAACTCAGGGCACACTTACCCAAACTATATTTACACACTGATGGCTAAAGACGATATTTAAAATGTCCATCCATTTTAACTTACTACACTTTCATAGACATTTGAAAAGCATGATGGCAGCAGTGAGAGCAGTTTGGGGTTAAGTGTCTTGCAACACGTCAACATGGCACAACAGGAGCTGAGGATCAAATTCCCAACTTCCCAGATCAAAGTCAACTGCCTGACCACCAGTCTACAATCAATAATTTTCTAAAATCCATGCGTAACAGAGATGTGGGACCTGTTTTTGGAATGATGATCCTCATCTTTGGAAGCTGCTTAGGATGGGAGGTAGCATGATTTCATAGTTGATTTTTTTTTTTGCTTTTCTTCACATTTTTTCCCTTTTTTCTTTGGTTATTTGTCTCTTTTTAAGGCTTCAATGCTCTATTTTTAATATATATACTACGCTCAACTGTATTATTAGCGGTACTGCTATTTTAGTGTAAATGTGAGTGTCAAAAAGCAAAACTCTTGTCATAAAAAAGAGGATTTTCTTCAATTTCACGCAAATACATCAATTAAATTACACAACGTGGCTGAGGTGAGATAATTCAATCAATTACATTAGAAATGACACAACATGATGGGTGTGACCTTTTTTTTAAAAGAAAAACAATTACACGTGACAGTGATAACATCTTCTATTACAGCAGTGTGCAGAGTGATACAGATACAGTGCAGATGTGTGTCAAACACACAGAACCAGCACATTGTGATGGTATATAGGGCTCTGACAAAGATTGTGGTTATATCACTGCTCCAGCAGAGCCGTGCAGAGTAATGCTGCACATTTCTCCTCCCAGCTGCCACTTTAATGAGCAGACAAAATGGCCACCGTTGAATAATTAATATGTGGGTCCATTAACAAGGCATTAGAATGCATTCTATCTCTTATTGATTTTTTTGTCCTGTCTTTTTTTTTTTTTTTTCAAGAGGAAAACTTTTACTTCGCCCATAGACCACTCTGCATCCAGTGCTGGCGAGAGTGAAATATGGCTGCTGCTGTTTAAATGTCAGCTTTGTAATTACACATGGAGCCAGGAGCTGGGCTATCCCCTGGCCTGTGGGCCTCTGATTTATGGTCAGGCTCTGATGGTAACAGCACAGACACATACAGACTAAACACATACACACATAAAACATCACTTTTCTTTTAACACATACACACACGCACAACCACAAATCTGATTACAGCCGTTTTTTACTGTAGAGTTAATGTAATGTTGGCTTAAGGCAAAGCTTTCACAAATAACAGTGCATCCAACAAAGAGTACACATGATCAATAAGACTTATGACATTTTTCTCAATTTTTCTTAAGCTATATACAGCGTGTGCAGCTTGGGTCAGAGAAAAATGAATATGGTAACTGCTAAAAAAGTGAAATTTACTTGTTATCACGAGGAACAGAGTTAAATAAACTGAATGGATGTACATTGAATTGCCTGTATATTGTTGTAAATAGGTATATATAATTTGACGAAAATATGTGTGGCTGTTTGTGTTTTTCAGTATCGCTCTATGAGAACTATAAGGCACTGCTTTTTGAAAATGTCCTCACAAAAACTGTGATGACTTAGAGGGTTTGAATTTACACAAATTGTGCTGAGACAAGTCTCTTTAACAATCAATAGGTAACGAAAAGATTCAAATTTCAACTCATTTAAAAAATAGCCAAATTGTCTGCTTTCTATCACAATATATGTAATAGTGAATGGCATTAAATTTGGTCAATAGGGGTGCTGGTTTGGCGGAATGGTTAGCAACCAGGCACCCCATGTACGTGCTTCTGCCGGTCCGGGTTCGGGTCCCGCCTGTGACCGGTTTGCGGGGTGTCTTCCCTTGCTCTCTAGCCCCCTTTCGCGGGCATGTCTGCTGTCTCTCTCCTATCAATAAAGGCACAAAATGCCCAAAAAAATACATAAAAAAAAAAAAAAATTTGGTCAATAAACAAATGAACCTAGGTCTCTTTAAAGGTGCTATGAGGAGAATCTATTTCCGACGACATAAAGACTCTGCTACCCATGAGCACGTGCGGCGACTGTCGTAAAGACGTGACCCAAGCCAAAGCGTGTGTTTGTTGTGATGCTAATGAATGCAGCTCAGACCTTCCTCGGAACTCTGCATTGCTTTGCAACTTCTTTTTTCAACAACTTACAGGATGCAAAGCGACGAGGTAATGTATCTCTTTCTAGTGACGTAGCGGTAGTTTTTGATGTGTGACAAGCAATTTTTGGAAAACTTAGTATTGTGGTTTTGTTGCCGGCTATATATCGCTACTTACAGCACGTTGCTCCAAGACGTGTCTGAAAAATATAAATTTGCTCTAGTTTTAATTGTCTTGTTCCCGAAGTTGAGTATCCAGGCCAGTCCAGCCCTGTCCGACCCGACCGCGAGGCTAAGGAATAGCATTTATAGATAACCTATTTTGATGCTATAAAACTCATCTTAAAGTGTGTATTTCGATCAGGCATATATCTAAAAGTGAGACTTTGTTGTAATAACTTAGAAACTCCTCATAGCATCTTTGACTCTTGAAGACACTAATTGGTATTTTCTATCAATTCTGAGGCCCCCTGCCAGTGAGTCAGGACTCATAAGTGGGTTGCAGAGCTGTTTTCACTGGGTCATATATGATTGCCTAAAGGTTAGACTGTTAAAACAAACACAACAACCCTAACATTTATATCCTCTAGTCTTTTTGTACTATTTTGCTTCATTGACAAGAGTAAAATTGCAGGTGTAGCAAGTAAATCATTGCCATTGTCTTATGTATGATGTTCACTAAGAGATCATACAGCAACAAGACAGACATGTAATGTAGAAATTAATCTTAAGAGTAACAACTTGGCACAATGGACACAACATATCGTCCCTTCCAGATGCAGGGTTGTGCATAAACAGACTTTTAGGGGTTGCCCATCCAGAGATGAGTTTAGGTGCAAAAAATACGGTGGGTGTTTTGTCCACATGGATCTGGCAATTTTGGAGTTTTGGCTTTTACAGTAAGGACAGTACAGTCCTCTACTACCACCATGGGCAACACGTGGACATATGCAAGTGTTTGTTTAAATGGGATATTTTTTATGAATGTTCCCTGTCTTTTTCTCTGGTTTTGGTTCATGTACTCAGCAGTGTGTACACTAGCATGTATACTGCAACTTGCAGACGATGCTCCTGCAGGGCCATCAGCTGCAGTGTTTTGTGATTGGTAGGTTAGTGAAAAGGACACTGTTGGAATAGAGTCAGCTAATACATCCTATTATTGATATGATATGACTGCCTTGAAACTTGAGCGGGTGTGACGCCGCTGACCGACAGCGACAGTGACAACATGAATTATTTTGGACAGGGGACACAAACTGGGTGGATGACATGAACTCAGTTGCCAAGTCACATTCGGTGTAAACACACCTTTAGAGCGTTGCAGGGTGATGTGCTGCAAGCAGTTGCAAGTTTCAACTCCCTCACTGCGCCTGTCTCCTGTCAGCCTTTATAAATGCCTTGACTTTTTCTTTGTCTTCTGTGCTGACTGATCCCTGCAACATCATGATGTCAGTGTTTGGCAATGGCATTAATCTAAGTGAAAGACATTGATAAAGGAGTTTCTAAGCGCGGGGGCAAATGACATCATTTTCTAAAACCAGTTGGGACCAGTTCTCAACTGGAACCAGTTCTGAATTCCCATGGCTATCCAAGACCTTCTGTAAAGATGCACTTTTCAAGCATTTTTGGTGTCTTTTTGTATAAAAATTCTACACTCAAGGTCCAAACTGCAATTCAAAAGAGAGGGTGGTGGGTCATCCAGCTGGACACACTGCAAACCACTTTTTAAAATAAATAACAAGCAAAATATCTTTGAGACAAACAACTCCTTGTAGTTAAGTCAATGCACCAAATTACAGGGAATTTTTCTACTACCTTGGTGTTTCTTGATTTTGAGTAAAATAGAAATGCAGGGTCACTAGCCATGACAGACATTCTTCATTTAGATTTGATTTACTGGAGACTACATGCTTAATCTCTAAGTTCTTATTTGACGTTAAATAAATTAAAAATTTAAAATGATAACTGCACTTTGAAATATTTAGCCTCTGCATAGATTAACAAATTGGTTTAAGTGTCATTATTCATCCCAGTATCTGCTGGACATCCATAAGGAGTAACCTCACCTCCTCACCCTTCACTCCCTTCAGTATTTTTGCTCAGCGGTCTAACACAGTGTCTGGTGGCATGTGGGACGCCCCCGGCTCAATACCCCCTCCCTCCTGCACTCCGCCCATCAGTCAGATTCTGGGCACAGATACCTGCTGGGAAAACCAATCTATATCTGGACGAATGGAGGAGGAGAGGCGAGGCCAGATCAATGTACAGATATTGATACACGCAGCCATGCAAGAAGACTACACTCCTTCTGAACTTGTTCTCTCTCTCTCTCGCTGAAAAGATTAGGAATCGAGATGAACTGCTGAGTAAGGTGTGTGTGTATGTGTGCGTGTAGATGACAAAAGAGACACTGTAACAGTGTGGCAAATAGAACCGATAGAGCCGAGGAGGAGAGGGAGATATACACAGCAGAGACACAGATTAACACCACAGAGCTCAGTAATGGTGTGAGGGGAGCACGTCAATAATAAATACCTCCCATTACAGCACAGTGGACTGCTGCGGCAGCCTGTACAGCACGACACCCGCTGACTCCCTGATCTAACCCAAATTACCCATGATGCTCTCACACAGAGCCTCCATAGACGCAACACGCACTACCAGCATCAAACACAGACATGAACAGCACACATATACAGTCATGGAAAAAATTATTAGACCACCCTTGTTTTCTTCAATTTCTTGTTAATTTTAATGCCTGGCTCAACTAAAGGTACATTTGTTTGGACAATTATAATGATAACAACAAAAATAGCTCATGAGAGTTTAATTTAAGAACTAAGAACTATTCATTTTCCATGGTTTTCTTGATAATAACCAAAATTACTTAAATTCTTACATCAATAGCTATGGCATTGTACCGCCAAAAACACTACTTTTAAGCATTCCATGTTTTCTTTTCTGTTTGCTTTAAACACATGATACACACAGGAGTTAATACTTGATTGCATAACCATTGTTTTTGATGACTGCAGCCATGCGTCTTGGCATGCTCTCCACCAGCTTCTGACATTGTTCTGCTGTCACAGCAGCCCATTCCTGTTGGACAAATTCAAACAAATTTTCTTTGTTTTTGGGCTTGTGGTTCTCCATTTTGAGTTTGATGATTTTCCACAGGTTTTCAATTGGATTAAGATCTGGTGATTGAGCAGGCCAAGGCATGGTGCGAATGTTGTGGTTCTCCATCCAGGCTTTAACTGACCTTGCCGTGTGGCAAGGGGCATTGTCTTGTTGGAAAATCCAGTCATTCGAGGCAGAAAAGAGTTTTCCAGCTGATGGAAGAAGACTGTTTTCAAGGGTAGTCCTGTACATGACCTGGTTCATTCGGCCTTCACACAATTGCATTTGCCCTGTTCCACTCAGACTGAAACAACCCCAGATCATGACTGATCCACGATGATGTGACGCTGTAGGGGCAAGACAGTCTGGGTTGTAAGCTTCTCCAGGCTTCCTCCTAACCAGTAAGTTGGCTGGAGTGGGCATCAATTCAAAATTGGATTCATCACTGAAGAGAACCTTAGCCCAATCATCAACAGTCCAATCCTTGTGGTCTCGAGCAAAAAGTAACCGGGCCTTCCTCTGCCTTTCATTGATGAAGGGCTTCTTGCGTGCTCTGTGTGACTTCAAACCAGCTTCAACAAGTCGGTTTGAACTGTCCTTGCTGAACAAGTCACATTTCTCGACAGTGCCCACTCATTTTTAAGGTCCCTGGAGGTCTGGCGGCGATTCCTGACACAGGAGCGGATGAGTGCTGCAGTCATCTCGTGGGAGTAGAAAAGGCGTTTCCTGCCACGGCCAGGTAGCAATTTGGTAGTGCCATGTTCAGCTTGTTTTTTGTTGTAATGAGCGGCTGTCTTGGAGATCTTCAGTTTTTAAACTACCTGTCTCTCACTCATGCCAATTTCCAGCAGTGCCAAGATGGCTGCCTTTGTGGCTTCACATAATTCTTTTGTTTTAGGCATTATGTGAGAGCTGACAACTTCTGAGTTGTGCTACGGCTTGAATGTAAGCAGGAAACCACTCTAGGCCTTTGCATGTGCAGTGCTGCTTGTGACATGAAATGGCCTCTTATATACCCTGGGAATCAATTAAGCTTAAGAATGTCAAATAGGACATAAAGTATTATGTGACCAGCTGCATTTTTTGTTGTGTTCATTGTATTATACGTTTAGTGGTACCAGATATTAGAATGAACAAGAAATTGAAGAAAACAAGGGTGGTCTAATAATTTTTTCCATGACTGTACATGCATTAAATCAAATGAGCAGCTGCAGCCATGAATTTATTCTGACAACAGTGTTGCCAGGTCTTCTTAAACTTCTGGCTTGTTTTTGAAGTTGCTCACAGAGTGTCTACTTCAATTTGTAAGGTCTGATTCACCAGTGTTGAACGGTTAAGTCGGGTTGTAGGCATGGCACTTCCAACATAGCTACAGTAGCTGCAAAGGGACATGATGTCACATACACGCTACGTCTTAAAAATCTGATTTGTAAAGCACAAATAAACATGTTTACAAAGTAATTAATTTTTTAACCACTCATTATTAGATTTCAATTTCTTGAAAGAGAGTTTAAGCATTTTCAACATAGTGTGAATGTGGATTTGTCTTAAAGGCCCCCTTAGTAACCACATGTCTTTTGCCACTCAACACATCCAATACATAGTACAACCTACTCTGAAATTTGACTTAATTTTGAATTGTCGAAAGGTCACATACTGTACCCTTCCTTATGTTCATTGCATTGGTCCCTGATGCCCTTAGCACATATTTTTTTTACGTTTCTTATCTGAAAATCCCCTTCTATGACTTTTTGGCATGCCTTCAAACTCTACTGTTACAGGCCTGTTCAGAACACACTGTTTTAGTGTAAACCCTGTGTCTGACCAGGAAGTGTGTACCATCTGGGTGATGGAAAACTTCTTCATAACATCACAGAGGGAATTTTTTTTAGACAGACTGTTTGAGCATACATTTTCTGAAAGGTGAAGCAAGCAACAGGGAGAAGAGAGATTGCTTCCATTTTGGGGGAATTTGAGACAGGATATGGGTACATGAAACTGTTTAAAACACTTGAAAGAAGAGTATTTTGCAATGTGTAGGACGTTCAATTACTCTTATCCTTACTTGATTAGGGGACTTTTGTTTTTCATCTTTAAACCAAAAATACTACTTCATACGTAATCAGAAAAAAAATAAAAGCTAAGTACCTCCAAACTGATCTTCATATAGACAGCACTTTATCAGTTTAAGGGTCAAAATGTTTAACCATGTGCAGTTTTGTTTTCAACTTTAGCTGATAATGCAGCTTCTGTCAGGACAATACCCATAACACAGTCTATTCTGTGATCAAATGGCCTCTCCTTTACACCTAGTGATAGGTTAGGTCTCTTGTTCTGAGCTTTTTTTAACTAAGAGCCAAGTTCATTGCTTCTTTCAATAGACCCAGTTGCTTTTATTGGCCTGTGAGATCTGGCAACATTGCTCAGCACAGAGGCTGAGCATGAGGGTTTGATCCACTCAGAAGACTCTCTTTTGGGGATTGGATATTTTTTTTTGTTAAGAGAGTATCCTCCCCTTCTCCCCCTCTGAGAGAGACGAGGCTTGACATCCAGGTGTTTTATAGTATTTGTGACTCTGATCATCCATCAAGCCGATCGATCACTCTCCCAGCAGCTTTTATTAATGATCTTGTCAGGCGGCCCGCTCTTGGGTGCAGCCGCTTGTCCAGAATGATAGATCATTAGCTAGTCTGCCTGCTATTTATTCTCTCATGACCTTGTCTCCCTCCATTGTTGAGTGGGCCAAGTTATGAGAGCTAGGACATGATAATTCGTTATTGATTCTGTTTTTTTGTATGTTATAAACAAAAAGAGAAAAAGTTGGCTGTGTTTGACTGCAAAAAAAATCCAGATGGGGTACAGGAAGCAACATAGGCAGTATTTATTTAAGCTTCCTGCAACAGCAAGAAATAAAAATATATTCTTTGTTTGGAATTCAATAATTCTGTTTTATTTACTTTGTTATAAACCTATATTTCAAATATAATCACTCACCCAGTCATTTACTTTTGACTTTCTATGCCTCTATTAATATGGGACGATGGACAGTGCCGTAAAATTTAGAAAAAAAGGCGAATGGCATAAAAAGAGCCCAAGGTCAATGTTGGAAACATGGCCATATTTAAGATAGCAGTCTCTGTACAGGGGGAATATAGCCTTAATTACCAAACCACCCTCGATGAAAATAATTAACCTTATTGGTTTTGTGCATAAAAGTTTTTCATATGTCACAGGTAATAAGACAATCAATTTCTGTTTTATCATTTATCTTCATTTTTGACAGTTCAGTCACACTGAGATTCTGACAATCTGACATCTATGTTTTCAGGAAGACCTACCCAACAATGGAAATGACACATAGTTTCAGTAACAAAACCAATCAAACTTAGATTTACAAACAAAAATAACAAGATGATCAGCTGAAATATAGAGATATACAGATTTAATAATGCCACTGCAACGAATAATTAATCAATAAACATCAACCACTCATATTTTCAAGACAATATTTCCAAACTAAAACTGGACCCTCATCCACAGCTACACAGGTAATGGAAAGAAGTGTTGAGTTAAAATAACTGCTCAGTTGGAGGTGCCTTGATGCACTCGTAAATGGTATTTAGTCACTGCCCTGATATTCTGGCCACTCCCGTTTTCCTAAATCATTATTTTGTTATGCACTGGATTTTACTGGCAAATCAACATCATGTTTACAGCACTCTTTCAAGCCAATAGCAATCCAAAAAACAACAACATCGCATTCAACCTTTCTTGCTCCCTTTCATAATATTGTCAAAAATTTGGAAAACTTCCCTATCTCAAACTCTCTTGAGATCTACATCTCGCAATGTTGACAAATCTCTACAAAAATCTTGGATCCACATCCAGATTAGGAATTGTATAATTTCAGCCCTGTTCAAAAACTAATAAATGAACAAATTCCTGCAAAAAACAACATTCTTGGTGCAGGTAAACACAAGACATGAGGAACAAGAATTCTGCACGAAGGCCTTGAACCTCCTGAAATGTTCTTACTAATGCAACTGTGTTCATCTTGTAACCAGATTGAAATTTTTGTGATTGTCGGGAACTTTTGGTTGGTTTTGTCTTATCTGGTGCCAAAAAATGACAAAGGACAGGAGGTTAAAAATTGCAAATGATGTTTCTTGATAAATGTAATGCAGAAGACTGCACAATGGAGTGTTCTGACTGGTCTTGAACATTGCAAAAATAAGTTTTAACTTTTAATTTAAAAGGAATTGAATTACTTAAGTATATTAAAAAGCAAGTACTCAAGAACTTTAACTTTCACTTGTTTTGGAGCTACATTTTCAGTTGGATCTATACATTTCCTTGAGCACTGAAGTTCTGTACTTCCTCCACCATTGAGTGATTCACCCAGTGTATCAAATCCACAGCTGCCCCTCATGCAAAGATATGGACTGGCCTAAGAGTGTTTTCTATAAATTTAATGTGAAAGTACCTATAGTTTGAGCCTCCAGGATAATGCACTCAAGTGAAAAATGAAAAACCTCTCTCTTAAATGATCTTGTTTGTCTTACTGCTGTTCCCATCGGTCACTTTGTTGATATTCCTGAATATTGCAGCAGTATTTCAGCACCTTCAATTATGCAGTAAACCGCGAACTGCCCTCATTACATTTCAAAATCATGCAGCCAAACATTCACAGACAAAAAAGCATACATTATTAACATAAAGCACAGAGGTACAGAAAAGAACAGAAAAAAGGGGGTGATAGACAGAGACAGAGGGAAAAAAGGTCAGCAGAGAAAAAGGCAAAGAGAAGGCAGAGAGCGAGTCAGCGGGAGTTTCACAGGAGTGGAGCCCCAGGCTGAGCCAGTGAGGTGTAAGCAGCTTCAGAATAAACATGAGCTCCATGTAAACAACAACCTGCCACTACAAGCATCGGTTACGCACCCACACAGAGCTGCTGGGGTTCTGGATTCACTGATGTGTGTTTGTATGTGTGTGTTCTGTATACTCAGGCGGTCCCTGGGGCCGCAGAGCCGAGCCTGTCATCCTCTCATCACTCCTCTCTACACTGGCTTACAACCTTAAAGCCTGTCATGTTGATCAAGGAGCTACAGGCCCAGAGCCCTTTGTGATTGTCAAAAGTGTGCAAATGTGAATATTTGATTGTGTAACTGTAGTCTGCTTTCTCACATACAGCAGACATATGGTGAATAACTGCTCTGCTGTGAACCCAAAGGATTCAGTTTCTGTGCTGGATTACCTCTGTCTGACCTGACTTCAGTGTTTCAGGGGGAGAGGAACAAACTTCTTTCTCTTCCTGGACTATCAACAACGGTTGACTTTATAGCAGATTGATGAGTCAACAAAGACTTCTGCTGAATCAGAGAGACAAAGTTAGCTCTACAAGTACTATGAGGAAACATTCCAATTTAGACTAAGAAACTGTGTTAATGTAAGGAAAAGGTTACACATAGTCATGCAGAGATGACACATTTTTGTAGGCCAACCAATAAGGTAGCACAGCATGACCTCCATTGACAAAAAACCTATGTTTCTCTCTTTATTTTTTTGACTATTGATAAAGAACAAAGAGCTCTGTGGTGAGAGAAAGGAACTAAAGTTTTTTTAATTAAATGTTTTCAAATGGAAACCCATGTTTGTGTCATTTGTAAGTCTTATATTAAGTTTTAAATTAAATCAAAAAGAGGTAAGCTTGGTTTTAAAATAGTTTAAACTTCAGGCATCTAACCAATAACTTAAGGAAAAAATCTCATAGACTTCAAGACAATGGAAGTGGAAGAGCAAAAATGATCATTAACTTTTTGTTTCACAAGTCATTCCTACACCACTGTTTTTTGTAATTGTCGACTGCTGTGTTCATGCAGTGACCCTTGCATGTTGCCATTTTTTGTACCAATAATTAATATATTTAGCTAACTTTGACTTAACTTGTATATTAAAAGCATATGCATGATCCATTTCATTTTGTAAATAACCAGCCATTACATAACCACATTCAATGCTCTATAAAAACAAGCTCAATAATTGAGTTCACAGACTTCCTGTGCTGAAAATTAAACCTCGAGTCAAAGTAGAGTTAGCTTAGTATAGCATAACTCTAAAAATGGAGGTATGAGGAAACAGCAGAGTAATTGTAACAACATCTTCATATGGATACCAGGGCCATTCCAGGTTATTTTTGGACTAAAAGGTTCAACAGTGTTTGGTTATTTCCAAATTCTTTAAACACAAAAACTGTTTCCATATTTTTCTAGACTTAGATCTGATCCAGGCTAACAGGTTGCAAACTCTGTCTTCATGTTGAGGCAAAATATATTTTCCTAAATCATTTTATTCAACATTTCCCTGTCTCAGTCTTTTTTTTTTGGTTTCTTTCAATATATCCTGGTCAAGCATGGCTTTCAGGTAGCCATGGTGCTGACGATACACCAAATGCAAACAAAGTGTGACATTAAACCACAGAAGCCATCCCTGAACCATTTATGTTTGATAGATCTAAATCTTTACATGCTTGCCTGACCAAACCCCATAATGGCTCGTTTTGGTTCATACCTGTTCTTGTGTCCTTTGCAGACTTCCCGTGGGTCTCTTAGCCCCTGCATGAAAGTTTCCTTCAGCCAGGTGCATGCAGGGATTTGATTCTGCAAAGTGGTTAAAGAAAATGAATGGCTGATTGAATGAACTGGCATTCAATCAGTGAGCTGGATGTAATAAAAAAAACCCTGTTTGAAATGCAATACTGATTCAATTCTCTGTCAGCTTGTGTTGCCAGCTGCTTCTTGTTATAACCTAATGTGTGCATTTCCTGAAGAGGAAGCTAAATTAAACATGGTCTCACATTCAGGCTTTCATTGCGAGTATGCTGTGACAAAGCAAAAACACCCCACACATAAAATACCATCTCTGTTGTCATCAGCTGCTTCTTTGAAACATTTGTCCCTCTACCTGAACTCTCCATGTGTCTCCACAATATAAACAGCCCCACTGGTGTCCCCATAACCCACCCTGCAGGACCCTGGGGCCCAATAAGCAGCCATCTGCAGACAACCTCTTCCACCACGCTCCAGCAAACACCGCCAGGGAGAGTATGAACACGTGTGTGTGAGGTGGATGTAGTTCAAGGGCACGAGTACTCCATCAAGCCAGAGCCATGGGAATATCCACCAGCCTACCCCCCTTTGTGTGCACCAGGGGGGCACTGCAAGCCGTCCTGAGTGCCCCCCTTTAAAAGGCTCACCTACATTGGAGTGTATCTGCTGCAGCATTACACCTCTCTGCTCTTCAGTTTGACTCTGACCCTTCACTGCTCACTGCAGCCTCAGCGTGGCAGCCCTGGCCTTCCTGCCCCTGGCCGACTCCCAGCTCTGGCGTGGGTGGGTGGTTGGGTGGGGCGGGGGGTTTGGGGGCACTGGTGCTCCTGCAGCCCTGCCTGCTCATCCATCCTGGCCTGCCAGCCCACAGATCGATAGCTCTGCTCTCTTAATCAGGTCTCTGGTGACTGTGGGTGGATGAGCGTGTGTGTGTGTATAACGGTGCGTGGACAGGAGGTTGTATCAGCTTGGGATTGCACTTGTGTGTCTTTCCATCCACAACTCTGTCAGTTAATCGTGACTGTTTATCTCAACAGTATTTCGCTGCTTCCTTCTTCTCTTTTGCTTCAACTTTATCTTCAGATCTTTTGCATAGTTCAGAAGCCCTTTTTTTAATATCTCCATTTCCGTCAGAAGCCTCTCTTTTATCATCTTCCTCTAGCCAGATCTTGTTAAGGCTCCAATCTCCCTGACAGTCCTGCTCTCTATTATATTTTTCTCCTCTCTGTGCCTTTTCTTTCATCTCCTCATGCTCTCTCTGCCCGCTCTGGCAGCATGCCAAAGCTCATTCAAAAAGAAGAAGCTTGGAGTCGAGACGGCGTCTGCGTTTCTGCAATTTGTTTTGACTCGTGATGAGGACAGAGGAGGGGAAGTATCAGAGGAAGGATGAGAGGTGAGAAGAGCGAGAGGGTTAGTCAGATGGAGTGAGGGGCGTCCAGCTGTGCCGATGAGCGTCGCTCCAGAAACTGCCTTCAGGCTCTCATCGCACCTGCGTGACTGCAGCTGCACAGACACACACACATTCATAGACAGAGATAACAAGTTTAACAACACGGTCTGTGAGAGAAAAGCACACAAAAATAACTCCAAAACTCTTTTAATTTACATTCAATAAAACTTTTTAATTTTCAGATAAACATTATCTGTTATTTCAAGTGTATCACGGCATTTCAAATACTAAGCATCGCTGATCACATTTCAAAATGAATGTGCTCCTTTTACATTAACAGCCTTCCCTCTTATTGGTGCAATTAAAAGATATCTTAACCCATTTTTTTGATCATTTAACCTCTAAAACTGTCACAGCATTGGCCAGTCACACTATTGTCCTGATGAAAACCTCTTCATAGAGTATGGCAAACAGAGCACTTAAAGGCCCTCACAGCATTTATCTGTTCCTAAATGCTTTTATTACAATGTCTGTGGCACTAAATGGTATGCAAAATAATTAAGCTGGCTGTTCATGTCTAATTAAGCTATTACATGACTTATGTACTTCTTGCATATTCACTTTAAAATATCAAATACATATTTGTCATATGAAAGCTGAATTATATTGATTCCAATTAAGAGGTCATATTTACCTTAAATCAGGTTCATTTACTCATTTTAAAAACTGCCAGGGTGATGTTCACAATCACAAATGTCAAAAAACCTCTTGTTTCAGGTACAGAAACACCCTGGTAGTTGTATTCTCTATTGGCCCTTTTCCACTAGCACGCCTTGGCCCTACTCTACTCTGCCCTACTCGATTTGCAGCGTGTTTCCACTAGCCTGGTACCTCCTAAAACAAGCTAGTTTTAGTACCTACTCCGCTCTGGTTCCAAACGAGCTGAGTCGATATTGAAAGATGACGTCACCGACTGCCGGCTACTGATGGGTCAGACAATGTCGTCATGGATGAGTCATGTGCGCAACGAGCTAGCATGCTAGCGGTAGCTACCGTTAGCTTACCCTCATACGTCTTTTCTTTGCTGCTCAATTGCTCTTGTCCTCGGCTTCATTCTGTTGTATAGCTTCCAAAACTCTCCTGTGCTTCTCAAGGGGTATTTCTTCTTGCCACCTGCAGCCTTCTTCTGCTTTCTTTTTTACTCGGTTTGTGACAAAAAGCCACAGATTGTTGTGTCGCGCTCAAAATGACGTCACCACAGTGCCGCTCACCCCGTTGGACAGCCGACTGGGGCTAATGGAAAAGCAGCACAAGGCGAGTAGAGTAGAGCCGAGTAGAGTCGAGTAGAGTAGAGTAGGGCTAGTGGAAAAGGGCCATATGTGTCTTGAGACACTCTCCGGCCCCTTTAAAGCTCTCCTCCCCATGTCAGCCAAGTCTGCTCTGATTGAGGTCATCTCAGCCTGTTCTGTCATCTTGTCAAAAACTCTACATCCAGATTTTTTCCTTAAGTTATTGGTTACTGTGCACCAATAGGCTAAAAATGGTAGGACATCACACTGGTAGGTTTATTTGGAGGGGAGGCCAAGGAAACGGGACATTTAGGCAAGCTGCTGGTGCCAGATAGAGTGGAAGAGGGAAAAATCTCAATGCTGCAGACTTTCTGCTTTGTTCACAGAGGTGATTTTTCCACATTAGACTTGTTGATAACACTGAAGGGCATATAAAAAATATATAACCTCACAAGGATAATTTAGGCCCTTTTAATCAATAAATCAGCTTCAGTTTGCTCAATCATAGCATCTATGCATGACAGCAATGCCAATAAACGCAGTAGCAGTGTTGATCAAGTACATCACTTCAAATGGGCTCCAGTCCACTGCTTTAATTATCCTCTATATTTGTAATCTTTGTCACATTTTTGGAAAAGGTTCAGAGTAAAATTCAGCATCAGCTCGTCAAACAGGAACCAGCGTGTTGACACAGACTTTGACATCTGTCCAGTCATGGGAAGAAGTGGCGCAGAAGGTCCTTCTTGTTGACTTTGCCCATCTGATTCCTGGGCATCTCCTCCACCAGCAGCAGGCCTGTGGGGATGGTGTAAGGCGCCATGTGCTCCCTGCAATAAGTACTGGTGTTAATACTCTAAAGACTGTTTACTGCAGAGAGGAAGATAAACACAGACTCAGACATAGACATAGGCAAGCACAAGGCCCCCACACACAACAGTGATCCTTGCGCACACACACATGCGCCGACAAAAAAGGGAAAACAAAACAGAAAACAATTGCAAAACAAAGGCTAGCCCTGTGGCAGAGTAGTGGAGATAAGGAAAGAAATGTCCTTCATACACACTGCAGCTCCCCTCTCTAATACCCACAATTCGCCTTCCAGACACAGACTATTCCCTTCGTACAAAACAATATAATCACTGTGAGATGAAATGAAAAAAACAAATAATAAAAGAGAAAAACATAAGGCTGTGATAATTGAAAGTGTTTTGTTTTTTTCTGTTTGGAGTGCATGGTTGTTACGTCAAGTCTTGAGGCCTGAGGCTTTTCTATTATCTTCTAACCTAGTTTGTTTGTTCAAGCATGTGCGTGTCTCTGTGTGTTTCTGTGTGTTTGTGAGTGAGCATAATGACTCATACTGCCGCCATCAAACTGTCCTTTCAGCAGATGTCTCCGTCTCTCCGTCTCTCTGAGTCACTGAGTGAAGTGTGAGTGAGTATATATGCGTACATACACATCTCTGTAATGGGGCTCGCTCGTGTCACCAATTTCTCTGGGGCAGTACGTGTTTGTGTGTGCATGAGTGTGTGTGTTAGAGGCAGTGTGGGGTGCAGAGGGTGTGATAGAGATTCAGACTGACAGCTGAAGCCAGGGCACTGAAGAGTGAGCATCCATCTACTTGTTTATGTCTCATTTTATCTCCCTCTCTTTCCCCTGCAAACCCCGGCCTCAGCAGTGGGCTGTGTGCTGGCACTGCCTGTCTGCTGGCAGCACCTCTGGCTGCAAACACTGTGTGTGTGTGTGTGTGTGTGTGTGAGTTTTTTCAGCGTGTGTATGGAAGTGTGTGTTAAGCGAGGTCACAGGCTGCAGTAGTAATCCACCATGCTGGACCAGCAGGCCACAGCAGTCGGATCTAACGCCCCCACACCATATGGAGCCCACAGCCTTGGCACAAACACACACACACAGGCACACAAACTCAGGGTGCACCCACAGAATACAAAGATAAATGATGGTTGTGGATAGAGGAAAAATTGTGCAAAAGATAAAAACAGATGGCGAACTAATGTGATGGACAAATTCTGTTTTATGGGGAGAAAAGCAGAGGAAAGTATAAAAGAGTTTTTTTCATAAGCAAATCCACAGTAAAAGGATGTATGTCACGACTAAGTGTCTGTCAAAGCAGACAGTTCTGACATTTCCACTAGGGAAGGAAAAAATAATACCACCAGAGACAAAGCCCTCCATAATAATAATTTGTTTCCCTTCCATATTTCTCTTTTTCATCTCTTGTCTCTCCTCCAGCTCCCCTCATTAGTCCGTCTCTGGCCTCTCTTTCTCTCACATCCCTCCATATTGATCTAAGGTCCTCAGGTCCAGTCGCTAGGGAAATGCACGCTGAACTGTTTGGAGAGCTGCAGAGTTTGCATCAGGAGCCTTCATTTGTTTACCACAAAACTGACAAAGAACTGTGGAAGTTAAGCCCTTGAATCAGCATAATGAGAGAGAAAAAAACAAGACAGGGTCAGCACTTCTTTGAAAAACTGGGATTTTGCCAATTTGTGGCTTGTCTTTCTTTATTCAGATTGGTGAAAAGGTTCCAAATTATGCAGCTCAAAGTCCCTACTGATGGTCACCCACAAAGTTTAAAAAAGTTAGAAGAGTTTAAAGCCTTTAGGAGCCCACATCAACAAAGACTTTCATCATAAGATATTTATGATCATACATGCACAATGTATCTGTCAGGAAATATTGAAATATTTCACTAGTCCATCTGGGAAAGAGATGTTTGAAAATGTTTTCAGGGTCAGAACTTTCAAAACAGCAGCTGGTGATTGGATGATCAGTCTACCAGTCACACTCATTACAGATCAATCCACATCAAGCCACAGTATGACATAACAGCTAGACCCTGTTGTTAGCCATTAGCTTAACTTACGTTTCAGTCCTTAGACTATCATCTAACATTAAAGTATACAGCACAGATGTATCATTTATCACTTATATGTGACTTGAACCCCGTCAACAACAATTCCCACCAAGTTCTCCTGGTAAATTTCTGAGAATTTATTTCAGCAGGTATTGCTGCGTAACCATCACTACCATAGACAGACCAGCATCCTCCATGAAAGATTTTCACACCTCTCCCAGTTTCCCAGCTTCTCTGATTTGATCATCCAAGAGCGACACCAGCAGAGATATGATTATTATAATGGGTTTGGAGTCCTTCCCATCTTTTCACAACCAGAGCAGTAGGAGTTTGGTAGCTCAAACTCTTGCTGAAACTGATCAGGATAAGAGCAAAAATATAATTTCTCATAAAGAAGCTTTAAGTGACCTTCTTTACTCATCTTTTAAAGAAGAAAGAGAGTCAGTTTCTGAAAGAACAGCAGATATTTCTGCATCCACGGAGAACTGCTTCGGAAGCCGCCATTTTTTCCAAACATGTAGTCACTTCCTGCTGTTTTCACATCTGCTGCTCCTGCCTTTTTCCCCTGATTGGGTCATTCAGCTTTTAGCCGAGTGAAGTTGTAGAAGATTGGAGCTTGGCAAGATAAAACTGCATGATTTCAGACAGCGAATTACAAAGGTCCATCTGCTCTGAAAGGTTATGCATGCGATAAATTTTCTAAAAATCGTTGGACTGAACTTTGCACAGCTTTTAAAATATCACAAGTCATGTTTTTGAGGGTTCTCAAAAACTGGATGTAAAGTAAGTGGGCCTTTGGCAGTCATTTATGATGTAATACATCACTCAACCAATGAAAAAGCACACACCAAGTCCTGCCCACCTCCAGGTTACAAAACTACATCACCAATCGCCCTTTTTACGTCAAGGGGAAGGAAGACCATGCCGACACAGTCCTGAAAAATCATCATAACTGTAAATTAAGTTGTTTTAGAACAAGATTTTCAAACACTTATAGATGTTTTGTTCTCTCAAATGTCCAAGGATGCTTAATGACACAATGAACTTTTAAATTCTATTAAAATGATTTAAAAAATTCAAGTCGTGTTTCCAGAGGCTTTAAGACCTTAAAAACTATCAATGGGAGCAGCTTCCTGTCCTCCCCTTAAACAAAAGTAAAGCAAACTGTCAGCAGAGGAAAACTTATAACAAGCTGACAAAGATTATCTTCTTTGGCTTTCATTCACATGACCAGCATGGAAGCCTCAAGGGCTAAAATATTTAAGTAGCAAATCTGTTCTGGAGCTGTGGCACTGGCTTTTTTATTGCTCATCTCTTCAAAAAAAATTTTAAGCACTTTGACCCTGGAAAAACACCTGGTATACTATTTAAATGACTACAAACAGAAAACTACTTCAGAACTTTACCTCGGTCATTTTATGTATATTTAGTGGAGAATATTTCCCCTAACACGCCCCAAGGGTGAACATTTTTCAAAGCATGTACACTATGACACATGTTTGATGTGTTTGGATGTCCTATTCTACTGTTAAGAGCCTCAAGGTAAGAAGTGCTTCTAATTCAACATAGATGTGGGTGCAAATAAGCTAATATAAGCTTGTTAACTTTACTTAATAATAGTGGCTGCTATCAGCTGACAAAGACAGTGCTCTGGGACAATGATGTTACTTAAAAAGCAGACTTATTTTGATGAAGTTTACACAGTATCTAATGGTAGGGTTGGAAGTGGAGTCTGCTCAGTGTTACTGTCTTCTTAACATACCACTGCTTCAAGTCGTTACATTTGGGCTTATCCTTTCAGTAATTTATGCATCCGAGTGGATAAATAACTATTTTTCTTCCAACAGTACAAATGTTTAACAAATTATACACATAGGTGGCAACTGACAGTAAAATTTCTCCATAGCTTACAGGAGAAGGAAGATTTTGGTGGAGTATGTTCCATCGGTGTGTGATGTCACAGGAAAAATAAAATTTCCTAAATAATACTGTGGCGTTAATACAGTATCTCTTTTCAAGTATGCGCTGTAAAAAAGGCTAGTTGTTTTAACTTTAAAAAGTTAGTGTCAGGGCTGCCTTAAAATGTTAAGTTTTCTGAATTTAGAAATTTAAGTTCAGTTGAATTAAGAACGGTTCAGATCAAGTGAACTTCTTAAGTTCAATAAACTTGCTATTAAGTTAGCTCTACTTGAATTGTTTAGTTTAACAAACTTCTAAAAGCGATCCAATTCCAATAGCATTTTATTTTATGCCAACACAGTAATTAAACTTCTTTAAACTACAGTTTTAAAGGTAAAACAACTTGATCTAAAGTTCAGGTCTCTGATGATTTTGAGCTAAATTGACTTATTGCATTTGGCTTTAATTTAATATTTCTCTTTAACTTTTACTCATTTTGTTCTGATTTGACACAAGTTTATAAACTAAAGTTAATATTTGCTTTAAGAAAAACAATCTTAGAAGCAGAAAAAAAGGTCTAGTATTTAAAGGGTATTATTGCCAGACAAACCAAAACAACTTCTGTTCTTCATGCTTTAATAACACAACTGGTAATTTTTATCACATGTTCAATGTGGATAGCAAAACAGCTCTGAACAGATTCAAGATACACTTGCCACAAAAAAAAGTGCCTGCTCGCAGGAAAAATGCATCCTCATCCACAAATGTTCTTTAACTTTTACTAAAATTCGTCTGGCTTGCATGACGGCTCGTTTGGTGAAAAACGAGCTTATAGCTCACATCTTTTACTGTTTTATTTCTTTTTTCACATTTGTGGATGAGGATCAGTGACCTGAACTTCAGATCAAGTTGTTTTACCTTTAAAACTATAGTTTAAAGAAGTTTAGTTACTGTGTTGCCATAAAAAAAATACTAATGGAATTGGATTGCTTTTAGAAGTGTGTTAAACTAAACAATTCAAGTAGAGCAAGTTTATTGAACTTCAGATGTTCACTTGGTCTGAACCGTTCTTAATTCAACTGAACTTAAATTTCTAAATTCAGAAAACTTAAAATTTCAAGGCAGCCCTGACACTAACTTTTTAAAGTTAAAACAACTAGCCTTTTTTACAGTGTGTATACTTGCAATAAAATCCAAGTTTTCCTTCTGCTGTCAGACGTCCAAAAAAGAAAAGACTTAATAGCAGCCTTGGTACCTTGCCCAGATCTTCAGTTCTGGTAGAGTTATGCTCCGCCCCTTCTTCAGCTGCACCACTGCAGTGACTTTCTGACCCCAAGTGACATCAGGGGCCCCAATTACAGCCACATCTGCAAGGAACAGAAAATACACCGAAATATATTAAGTTAATTGTCAAGAATCTGTATCAGTTGTGCTTTAAATGACGGCTTAATATCTGAATTAGAAGTAAAGAACAAACCTTTAATTGCAAGGTGTTAGTATGTAGTGTTGCAGTTGTACTACTTTTACTAAATGGCCCCGATTAATGTAGGGTTAAGCCCATCTTAAGTTCATAAAAAATCCTCTTAACCTGTATTTGTGTATGTGTTCAC
The DNA here is from genome assembly GCA_036419115.1 of Scarus forsteni. Classification (NCBI taxonomy): domain Eukaryota; kingdom Metazoa; phylum Chordata; class Actinopteri; order Labriformes; family Labridae; genus Scarus; species Scarus forsteni. The sequence continues at coordinate 3,819,041 of JAZDUH010000354.1, read as the reverse complement.
AGCCCTGTACCATTTTATCTAATATAAATATAAAGCAGATGGAGTATCTCCCTTACAGTGAAGTGAAAGGCCTACAATTCCAGGAAATATGGTAACATTTGTAGCTTCAACATAAAAAATTACAGAATAAAGCAAGCTGAAAATGTATCCCCTCTTATAGCACACCTGTAAAAGTTTCTTACCTATGATGTCTGGATGAGCCAGCAGGTGTCGTTCCACCTCCAGGGCGCTGATCTTGTAGCCTCCACTCTTGATGATATCAACACTGGTACGACCCATGATCCAGTAGACACCGTCTTTAAAGACTGCTGTATCTCCTGAAAGAAAAGTCCATAAAGTCGTTTTTGAAGCATTTCTTAAAGGCATGTAAGCATTTTGATGGATCATCAAAAAAAAAAAATATGGTCTCTATTTTGTGATGTTTTGAACACTGTAAGATTATGAATCCATATCTGAAATGTTTGCACTCCCAGTTTTCAGGGCATGGATCCTACATTTAACCTGTGAAACCTTTTCAACATTTCAACAATGCATGAGGATCTTTTTAACATTTCATCGTCCTGAGTAATGTTAAGGGTGAGTTTTCATCTTTGATAAAATCAACCAGACAGACACAAGTCTTTTCATTTGTCCAAGCACCAGGATAAGAACTTAAGTTGAGGCTCATTATCATACCTTAAGAAGAAAGGTGTTTCCTTTGCTTATACCTAATGTGCTTACATGCTATTTTTTGTTCTGTGGTGCTGAATGATTAATGATGTAATACACCAGTGAAAATTGGGGTAGGACGTAAATAAGGTGTTAACTTTTTATTGTCTTTGCCTGTTTGTTTATTAACTTTAATATTTTAGTATTCCAGTGTTCAAAATAAAGGTTATCCCATCTAATTCAATCCAACCCAATCCAATCTAATTTAACCCTTTCTTTAAATATAGTTCTCTTAAACATTTAAGCCACAGCCTTCATTCACCTGCTGACTGAAAAGCTTGCTTCTCTGATATGTGAAAAAACTGTGCATTAATTTATCCTTGATAAATTTAATGCACTTTGAAAAGGAAAAATAGAACACTTGAATTTGTTCCCTCATTGGGCTCCCACCTAAATGGGACAATGCTCCTACTCATCACAGAAAAACACTGAGCTGTGTCAGATAGCTGAGCAGAATAAAACAATTTCCCTGTTAAAATGCCAACAAATGAAAAGGGGATGTAAAAGAATAAGCCACCTGCATGCTGAATAACTAAAAAAAGGAGTAAATCTCCTGAATTATGGGAACCATCCCATGGTGTTGTGAAGAGTGTAAACAAAGTAGGTTTTACTGTTTTATTGCCTGTTTCTGTGCTCTGATTTGTGGAACCTTGATACATTTTTTGTTATTTTCCTTGATATTTTCAATTATAATGAAGGATGTTTTAAGCCATACACCATCCCCATGGGGTTTTTCATGCTACATCTGTTTTGGGAGTTTGGGATATCTCTGTATTTCTGTCTGCAAATCAACTCTACCTATGGTTCAGTAAAATGCACCTGAAACAAAGCATGAATATACAAATTTCTTATTATAAAATAACTGTTGCACTTTGGATAGCCTGGCAGCTGATATCCTGCATTCCCTATACAGAGGCTTTTGTATTTGAGATAGGTAGTCTGGGCTTGGCTCTGACTGCTAAACATCTTTTCCAATTTTCACATCCCAGTTTCCTGCTCTATTCCCTGTCCTCCTTCACAATAAGAGTATAAAATGCCCTGTTTGACCCAGCGATGAAATAAAGGACGTAAATGTAATAAAGTACAGATAAAATACAGACATGCAGCTTTTAATGCAATAATTTCAAAACATAACACATCTTCCCAACATTTGCAGGGACTTGTTGGATTTGGGGGAGGCTGTTTATTGTTTTGTTTTTTTGATATTTCTGGGCTTTTTGGCCTTTATTGAAAGAGGAGAGATGGTGGATAGAGCTAGAAAAGGGAGCAGAGAGCAGAGAAAGGCATGCGGTAAATGGGCTTTTGATTGGGATTGGACATACTTCTATATCAACTACACCCACCCAACCACATACATCTAATCACACAGACAAAATCCAAATTAACAAATTGAAGTTTTATGTTGTACAATCCAGTAAAAATATTTAAAGTGCAGCAAGTCTGTAACAACAAACACATTACGTGCACAGTGTGATGTGTTCAATACATTCAATAAACAAGTTTACACCAATAAAAAAATACAATTAAATGTAGGATACTACAGAAAGCTATAAGAATCCACAGATCTTTAGAAGTCAAGGCCACTTTGTGGTCATTATTGATTATTTTTACACCCACTGATTGGCTGAGACAGTTCTTAGAAAGTCGAACCAGTTCAGGCAGAGAGGGTTAAAAGGTGTCTGCGTTAGGTTATTAGGTCCAAAATAAAGTAATTTAATGATCTGTAAACAATTTAAGTAAAGTATTTCCCCATGGAAAAGTCAAATACTTGAATACATGATTGAAACAGTCCTGTACACATTTCCCTGTTGTAATAATATACTTTATTACCTTGCAAAGGAGGTTATGTTTTCGGGAGAGTTTGTTTGTCTGTCTGTCTGTCTGTGAACAAAATAACTCAAAAAGCTATGGATGGATTTTGATGAAATTTTCAGGAAATGTTCAGCATGGAAAAAGGAAGAAGTGATTCAATTTTGGTGTTGATCCGGATCACCATCTGGATCTGCCATGACGAAAAATGTGTTTTTTGTGAATAACTACTGAACTAAAATAGATATCACTAGGAAAGCACTCGGAGAGCGCAGACCTCCGCAAAGCAGCACAGTTCCCAGATGGTGATTCGGATCAACACCAAAATTGAATCACTTCTTCCTTTTCTCATTTGTTCAGACATTTTAGTTTCAATAACTGACCAACCAACAATGAAGAGGTATTTCCAAAACAAAGATATCAGGTGTGTTTATTTTTCTTTCTATGAGTTTTATATAGAATCTTTGTAGCTTTTCCAGCAAACACTAAGGCTGAAGTTTTAGTATTCTCTTTTATGACAGAAATTTCATTTACAGTATTTGTCACAAGACAACTAGATTTTAAATAACTTCTATATTTGGTTTCTTGAAACCGCAAATCTTCCTTCGGATTGAACTTCAATAAGCCTGGTTAGGCAAAAAAACAATTATAATGAATAATAATTCATCGTAATTTAACAAACTCAAAATAAACTAAGTGAGTGTAATTACTGCCATGTAGGATACAAAGACAAGGTGTGTTTTTGTTTTGTATGTGAGGTGGGGGCATATGTGTTAGACTTACAGTGAAGTAGATGAATGATTGGTTGAGTTCCCCCACATCATCCTCCAGACACACACCCTCCACACAGGCACACACACACCCACCCACACACACACACACACACACACAGACGAAGGTGTCTGAGGGGACAGGTGTGGCGGAGGATGGGTACAGTATGTGGGACGAGGGGCTCAGCTGGGCTGGGGGATGACGAGCGAGGGAAATGGGTCAGTATGGATGAGTGGAGAGACGGAGGGGGAGAAAAATGGACAGAGGAGGGAAAGAGCGCGGAGGAGAAAAGACAGAACAGGATGGTGTCCTTTTTGGTTATTACAGGTGGAGCGTCCACAGCTGAGGCAGAGGGGATGTGTGTATGTGACGCTGTGATGAGGTTAAGCAGGTGCTGCAGTTAAGGTTGGCTGGATGAATGAAGGTGGTGCAGTGTGAGGTCAGTAGGGTCAGGGTTAGGTGCTGCAGCTGCAGACACTGGAACTATTTAAGGACAGAAAAGGTATTTTGTGAATTTAATGGTTCAACATCTGAGGCTGGCTTTTAAGAATAATGGAAATTAAATGATACAAAACAGACTAACAGCTTGGGTATGTTTTCCATGACCACTTGGATAATTTTGATTATAAGACTCATCTTAGTACCAACTTTTACCTTAAAAAAGTGGGTGTTATCCCATATACAGCACTACTGTGATGAATGTTCAAGATGTGAGGTAACTTAAAGTAATTAAATACTGACTCGGAATATAAACACTGCTGATTTCATCATACTACATTTTTGGTCAGTGATTAATGCTCATTGACTATTTAAATATTCTTGTACTTCAATGCAAACAACTAAAATTGGTGTAAAGAGAGTTATCATTTTAACATGTAATTAAGAATAAAATTTGCAGTACAGTTTTCAGAATTTGGACGATGTCTTGCTCATAACTACATTTTTTCACACGTTAGTAGCAAATTAAATGTAAGCAATCAACTCTACATGACAAAAAGTGCGCTTTTGCCAAGGTAAGACTGCGTTATTTAATTTCTATCTGTACACTATCTGGTTTCTATCTGGACACTGTGTCGGATTAGTTAAAACATCTGGATAATATTACACAGATGTGGCAGACAAGCATCACTCAACCACACTTTGAAACTAACATGATATTGTTGAAAAAAGGGGAAGTGAGCTTGATATGTAAGCTCATGCTAAAGGTAATTACATGCCGGCTGCTGCTTCTCTAAAATATATCTTTTCAGTCTGCTTCTGTTGGTCCTTTTCAAGACATTATTGATGCAGAGACGTTTTCAGAGCACAACAAACTTTCCCTTTGTTTCATCATTTCATCTCAAAGCATTGTCACCCTTTTTTTCCTTTGCTGTTTGGTTTAATTATGTCTGTGATTGTCATGTACACAGGCTGGCTAATATCTATGATGTGACAGAGAAAGTTGTACAAGGCAGGACAAAAATCAAAGTTGTGTGACTTTCTTAGTAAAGATGGGGTCTTTCCTTTCATCAAACATGACTCACTACACATGATGAAACGATTTTTGAGTTCCAAGAACCTGCATCTGTTTACTTAAGTTATAAGTGAGCTTGAATTGTGTTGTCTTAACCAAACAATGTGCTGACAGAAAATGTATTGCTTTTAGCGAGGACAAACAAGAAATCTTGTACAAGCCAGAAATTATTAGGCAAGTTACCCTGATTTACACAATTAATTTTGCACCTTTTCCACTAGCCCTACTCTACTCGACTCTACCCGGCTCTACTCTACTCACCTTGTGCTGCTTTTCCATTAGCCCCAGTCGCCTGCCCAACGGTGCGCAGTGTCGCTTTAAACAGCTGAGCGGCATTGCGAAGACGTAATTTTAGGCGCTACACAACAATCTGTGGCTTTTTGTCACAAACCGAGTAAAAAAGAAAGCAGAAGAAGGCTGCAGGTGGCAAAAAGAAATACCCCTTGAGAAGCACAGGAGAGTTTTGGAAGATATACAACAGAATGAAGCCGAGGACGAGCGCAATCGAGCTGCAAAGAAAAGACGTATGAGGGTAAGCTAATGGTAGCTACCGCTAGCATGCTAGGTCGTCGCGCGCATGACTCATCGATGACGACACTGTCTGACCAATCAGTAGCCGGCAGTCAGTGATGTAATCTTTTAGTATCGACTCAGCTCGCTTGGAACCAGAGCAGAGTAGGTACTAAAAATAGCTCATTTTAGGAGGTACCAGGCCAGTGGAAACACGTCGCAAATCGAGTAGAGCCGAGTAGAGTAGGGCCAAGGCGTGCTAGTGGAAAAGGGCCATTTGATTGCGAATCAATCTTCTCAACTTACTCTTACAAAAAAGGGTAACCAAGTCTAGTTGCAACTTTTGATCAAGCTTTCAGTATGATGAGAGTGTGTCAGGGTGTTTCCATGGGTATTAAATGTGTCTTTATTCTGTTTTAAATGATTAAGAAACTTTAGAGTCAGCATTCATTTCTTGTAGGATCGTAACAGAAATACTTCCATTAATTTTGAGTACTACAACACCCCTACCAACCCCTCGAAATCCAAATATGCCATGATTCCCTTCTGATAAGTTACTTAGCCTAACACAAAAGAGGGATTGAGAGATCTATTTACTTTTTACCTCTGCCAGGAGGTTATGTGATTGCTAGCGTCTGTTTTTTTGTTAGTTAGTTTGTTTGTTTCTCTGTTTGCAAGATAACTCAAAAACTCATGGACGGATTTGGATGACATTTTCAGGAAATGTCCAGATTGGGACAAGGAACAAATTATTGGATTTTGGGAAAGATCTGGATCACTGTTTGGCGGATCCAAACAGTGATCCAGATCTGCGATTTTCGTGAATAACTACTGAACTTAAATAGATATCATTATGAATCCAATTGCTAGTAGTATGTTTTCATGGTTAAAGGTGCTATGAGGAGAATCTATTACCGGCGAAATAAAGACTCTGCTACCCATGAGCACATGCGGCGACTGTTGTAATGCTGTGCTCCAGTAATCTCGGAACTGGGAGCGACGTCATCTCCATCTTATCGGCGTTCCAGTTGAAGTCAGAAAAAAACATGCCGATCTACCAGGCTATTGTTAGCTGTTGTTAGCACGCCCTGCGTTGTTGCATGAAGAATGTGATTGTCACTATGGCAGCATTTTTGTAAATATAAGTCTAACAATACTATGTATACAGCTTATCTAGAGTGACACACCCCAGTCAGAAGTGCAAATAAATTGATTATCACAGGAGCAAAATAACTGTTCACACTGGGGGCATCCATCTTTGATTGTCAACTCGGGGGTGGTGAGATTTCACCGAGTTCCCAGTAGGAAATTCAGACTTCAGGGAACATTCCAGTTGTTTGTGTTTGTTGTTATGCAGCTCGGACCTTCCTCAGAACTCTGCATTGTTTTACAACTTCTTTTTTCAACAACTTACAGGATGCAAAGCAACAAGGTAATGTATCTCTTTCTAGTTACGTAGCGGTACTTTTTGATGTGTGACAACAAGCAATTTTTTTGGAAAACTTATTATCGTAGTTGTAGCCGGCTATATATCGCTACTTACAGCCCGGTGCTCTAAGACGTGTAATATATATAATAAAATATAAATTTGCTCTAGTTGGAATTGTTTTTTTCCCGAGGTTGTGTATCCAGGTCAGTCCAGCCCTATTCGACCCGACCGGAAGGCTAAGGAACAGCATTTATAGATAACCTATTTAGATGCTATAAAACTCATCTTAAAGTGTGTATTTCGATTAGGCATATATCTAAAAGTGAGACTTTTTTGTAATTACTTAGAAACTCCTCACAGTCCCTTTAAAGAATCTAAATATTTAGATGAAATAAAGGTATGACTGATATTTATGGTGAAAATCACAATATGAGTAAGGACTGTGGTGCTGGCAGAGGTCTGCACTCTCCGAGTGATTTTCTAGTTAAAAAGTGAGACGGTCTTCATTAACAGCCATTTACCTGTAAATCCATGAGATTATAAGCAAGCACCTAATTTCCATCCCCTGTCCTATTAGCAGGTTGGTGTCAACACGTAAAACAAAAACAAACATAAACAACAAGTATAAAACACTGAGAGCATAATAAAAGACAGGCAACAACATATGTGATGTGCAGTGCACAAATCAGAGTACGGGGACCATGGAGATTATACACAATGACTTATATAGTCGGTCAGCTGAAGTGCTAACTAAAGGGCCATTGTGCTAAAGTGAAAGAAGACCAAGGCTTAATTTATGTGAGCTTCCCAGGTTGAAACAACAATACAATTTTCCCCAAAAACACAACACCACTGGCTTCCTCTAACTTAAATGTGGGCAGTAAGAGCCAATGCCTATGGTGGTTGTGAAGTGGGGACCTCCCTTCATGGGTGTTTTTTCTAATTAGTGTAACAACTTTCCAGAAATACATGAAAGTAAGGAGAGAGTGAATCCATCTTTTCATCCAACTCTTCAGAGAAAAGAGACTGATTGTGTCTAAATACTATAGTTGAAATGCTAATTGAAGGAAGGCCACACTGTGGGCTCAGCATTTTTCTGGTTAGAATTCTGTCATTTTTGTTGTACTTGTCACAGACAACATGACAAGTAAAGATCTGCACCTTACATTTTAAATAACAATATGGAAAGAAGTATTCACGTCTTGCCTGTAATCTACATGATCAGGCATTTGAGGGGAAGGATTTTATTTTGGTGTTGGTCTGTTTTCACTGTCATCGTCCATCTGTTCTCCACTTCATCATTTAATCTCATTTGTTCTCTCCACTAACCCTGTATCCCTCAATCCATCTTACGTTTTGTCCCCACTTTTTTCAGCTCCCCCTTCTCCAGAGTCAGCCAAACACACACCGCTGTGTTCTCTCCTGTTTCCGTCTCTCCTCCTATCTTCCCGTCTTCTTCCCCCTCTTGCCTCTCCGCTTCAGCATCAATAGAGCGCCCATCTGTTCCCATACATCACGCACTTCATTTCAGTTTATTAGCTGGGATAAATCATAAATATTTCATTATACATCACGGGCGGCTGTCGCCTGCACACCGACAATTTATCACCGCTGCCCTCTCTGCCGGCTTGCCACGGCGGCTATAAGCTTTCCAGTCTATTAAACAAGATTGATACAGTGTGTAAATTTAGATATTGGGAATTTCTTCACAGACCACTGCTCTGCACTGATAGGCCAGGGTAAGAGGGGAGAGGGAGGATGAGGTGGAGGGAGGAGGGGAGACGGATGGGTGTTAACACCACTAACAGGGTAGTTACAGATTCCTCTATTCTCTATATAAAAAAGAACAGGAATAATGAAGCAATGCAAAAATAAATAAAAAATGCAGTTTACATGCACATAACATAACTATTGTTATGAGTTGGCACTGTACAACTAAAGATTAGTTGACTGACTGACATAAGAGGCTGATAGTGTGACATGCAGGAGAATACCAAAATGGATAAAAGCATTAGAGATGTTATGGATGATCAGTAAATTGAAAAGAAGTTAAACCTTTACAAGTGGGCATTAGTAAGAGAAAAAAACATTTATTAAACTGTAAGAATTTGAAATATTTATTTGAAACAGTTAAACACCGTCCAAAACAATATTTTGAGTTGGCCATTGAAAAGCCAGTTTAAATCGATCATACTATTCACTAATGAAACTGGTGGCTCTTTTGTGTATGTTTGAATGCATTTTTGCCTTTATTTGCAGAAGACATGCTGGTGAATATCAAAGAAATATGACTATCAGAGGAAATAAGGTTAAGTGTGTGATGAACATTATGACAGAAAGGATTTACAGTATAGATTCAAACTTAGGCTGTCTACTTCCAGACTGAGAAACTACTTAAGTGGGCCACTCAGGTATTCTTAAATTTTGCTTTGTAGCTTTGTCTAACCCCCATTTTTGTTTTGTTTATACTGTTTTCATAGTACTTTGGTTTGCAACAACTTAAGTGTCATAAAAAGCCATGACTTAGACATTGGAAGACAGCATCAAAACACGTTTCAAATACATCATTTAAAAATGTCACAATAAGAAATATGAAGAAGTGCTTTTCTGTAAAGACAAGACCAATCCGATGAACTCTAGCCAATACGAATGCATTTACACTTCACTAGTTCTCTTATTGATACTTTTTATTTCTGAGTTAAGGTTCAATAAAAAGAAGACCTTTTATCAGCCACTTTTCTGTTATGCTTTAACTCTGCACTAAGCCAAGGCTTGGTGAAAATAAGGATATTTTGATGGATAGAGACATTCACTTTCCACATAGAAAAACAACTTGATATGTATTAAAAATAAATTAAAATAGCAATAGCAAGGATAGGCACATCCAATCAATCACATTGATTGGACCCCAGGTTGGCTGACTCCTGGCTCCAATTAGCTCTTGGAGAAGTAATTAGCCTAGGGGTTCACATACTTTTTCCACCCTGCACTGTGACTGTTTACATAGTGTGTCGAATAAAAACATGAAAACTTAGATTTTTTGTGCTGAATTAGTTTAAGCAGACTGTGTTTGTCTAGTGATGAAGATTAGATGAAGATTAGAATATACTTTATGACCATTTTATGCAGAAATCCAAGTAATCCCAAAGTGCTCACATACTTTTTCTTGCACCTGTATGTAATGTTTGATAAGATATGGTACACATTACATTTGAAATACAACAAACAGCTAGGTTTTTAAAACAGAAATTAGATATAGTATTTAGAGGCCCAGTGATGTCCAGCAGGAGGGATGTGCACCGAGAGCAATCATCTGTCAACTGCAACCACTGTAAGAACCCAGGTGTGGTCTGTCTTTGTTAAGGGGAGGGGGGAGGGGGCTCTGGTTATAGGCTGAGAACTTGCGGGGTTAGCTTTAGATTTATGTTGTTAAGTGGCAGCTCAGTTCACATCATCAGTTAATGTAGATAACTTAAGACTTGTCAAGAGAGCCATCTAACAGGGCTGCCACACACGCAACCTTTTTTTGGTCCATTTCTGATTGGCACCCACAAAGTTACCGCTGCATTGATCTCTAAGTTCAGACCACGCCAAGTTCAAGTTTATATAACATGCATGTGTTAGCTGAAAACTGATGGGAATAGATACAATTATATTGATAACAGTGCCATTAATAATTCTGCTTATCAATCTCATTCTTTAACAATTCCCTTATTGATTCCTGCTGATTTTCTCTGTGTGCAAATATTGGCCTGTAGGTTGTCTGTGGCAACTATATAAAAACAGATCATAAGAAACTCCTGATTCAATGCCTTGCTGTATAGATAAATGCTTCTACAAGTTCCTGGTGTTTCAATTTTACTGCTGAAAGTTGTTTAGTTATCGGCCTTTTCTACAAAAATCGAGCCACAATTCTTAACACCTCAGACCCTTGCTGGTTAGAAAATATTAATTATAGAATTGGTAAGCGAAAAGATAATGATAATGATTCTGTTTGGGAGTTGTTAACAATTCTCAGCTAGAGTTGGTTTTCGATCCCATCCCTATTGAAAACAACCTAACTTAGACAGCACTAAATGTTTAACCAGCTAAGAGTTGTTTAATACTACTTTACTGATTTATCATATTCAGAAAAAAAAGCAATCAATTCCCAAATGTGGCTGCAGATGTTCATGTCTCAATAAAGGAAATAGCAATAATGAAGCAACGTGTAGTAAAGTGGTAGAAAAGAAGAATTTCGACAGCCTACTTGAAGAGAGTTTGGAGTGCTTGTACACGACTCTTTGACCTTGTCTCTTTAAGGAGAGGGAAGTAACAAGGGAGAGAACAGCATGTTTGGAGAGAGGCACAAGAGGGACGAGTGATTGAAAAACACAGACTGATAAAAGAGGAAAGAAGGGAGGGAGAGAGATTGCTGCAAACTGTGTTACTGGGACACACACTCACAAGCTTGCACACACACAAATACATACTGTATGTACACACAGCACATAGAAACACACAACCAAACACACACACTCAGACACACACAGACACAACACCACTTCAGGCATCAGAGACTCTGCCATTATGTGTTATGGCGTCGGAGGCAGATATGGCCGAATGGCTTTCTTAATTAAAACGATAAGAAGCCTAATTGCACTGGGCTTTCATCTCATTCAGAGGCATTAAAGAAAGTGAAGGCACACAGTGTGGAAAAAAAAAATAAAGAAATAAAAACAGATCAGGACTCCATCAGAAGGATGGAGGGCAGAGAAAACTTCCATAATGTCTTTCAGAAATCTAGAAAAGTACATTAGCTGACTCTGAAGCAAAGTTCATTATGTTGGAGCGTGATTAAAAATTCCCTGAAAATTAGCAGTAAATTGTTCTATTATAATTATAAATTCTGACCAGTAAGTAAACAACAGTGTGTGCAGGGAAGTGTGTTATCAAGTTTTCTTCCTATTTCAGCTACAGCAATTTTTCCACAGAGCAGAAGTACAAATTGCCTTTAGAGTAGTTCTTGCTGGAGTGTGACATTAAACAGAGCTCTGGTTATTGGCCTTCACCTCCTGTTGTCAGTATGGCATTTTTTTTTAACATGTCTACACTGGTGTTGTTCTTGACAGATTTACGGTGCAAGAACATTAAATTCGACAAACTGGGGATAAAAGAAGTGAAAGATGATGAAGTTCTGCGTTAACAGAAAACCAGTCAGTTGTAACACTAACTTTTAATATCAAAGTTGCAACCCACTTTTGAGCTAATTATACAGTTTTTGGATTTATTTTGAGATGTGGATGCCCTTACTGGAGGGGCCAGTGGATAGAGAATGAAATCAGGGAGAGAGAGAGGGAAGTCTCATGCTGGAAAGAAATTTGACTTGAACCTGGGCTGCTCCCTTAAAAGATCCTCTGTGCATGTGGTGAGACTGAACTGCCGAGACACTAAACTCTAAACTTGAGACTTTTCAAGCTTTTTAAAGACACAAAAAAATAAATTTAAGAGATTTCTGCATCATTTACTATGCAAACAGCTCACACTGTTTTATGTTGGACTTGGCTTTGATTTCCATTTTGCCAAAAAACAATAGTGTTTGCCCATTCCATTTTATGAAATTTTCATCTCAGAAACAATGTTCCTTGAATTTGAACCTTCCATTTTCATTTATTACTTTTTTCTTTTCCCATTTTCTCATTTGAGGATGTAAAAGTAGTGCACTGCTGTTAAATCAGAAGAAAAAATCAAACAAATCCACATTAAGAAAAGTAAAAATCATATGATGCAATCTACAACACATTTCTGACAAAGTATTTAGACACAACTCAGCCCAATCGCTCTCTCAATATACAGGCTCATCTCTCATAAACATATTTCAGACATTTTGAGACAACCTGTAATGACTCTATAATGACCTATAGAAAGTCTCATAAATGCAATCTCAAAAGTGCACCATGTAACACACAGTCCCTGTTAGCTAATGTGTCTTAATCTAAAGTCAAAGTAATTAATCTTCAAAGTTCTCAAATCTCTTAATAATTTTGAACATTGTGCCATGTAAAAGGAGCTACAGCTGAAGTGCAATGAATTAACTATTCATTTGTATCAGTATATGGTAAAGAATATTAAAAAATATTTTACTTAAATAATATTTAATTACAGATTAGCAGTTCCTCCTGATGGATAACACTGGACTTCACAGACATCTGTAAAAGTGTTTTGTTAAATTGGAATCAGTTTTATTAAAGCAAAATGCAATAGACCAGATACATACAAAAGGCAAAAATTATGGATTTACTGTAAACAACCTGTTAGCCCTGATGGATAAAGAGTTACTAACCCCCAAATTCCACTGGACGTGAAAGCGCCGCGCAGCATACCGTTCTTGAAACGTACTGTGGAGCACTTCGCTCCCATTGTAGTCTATTGGGCAAATTCCACTGCACGCGCAGCTGCGCATCAACGCTGCGTTGCTGAAGCGCGGGCATGTGCCAAGGTGTGAGAGATATGCTTCAGGTCTATTTTCTGCGCAGCCACTTCCAAACCTCAGAGGTCAGAGGGTCCCAGAGGCAACACGACACCATGGACGAAGAAAAGTGAATCGTAGAGGTAAAGAAATATATAAGATTGTATACATGACACCATACATCTTTTCTACAAGAATATAGGTGGATAGAAGTTGAATAAATCATGAAGCTGTGTGGCTGGGACCAGCAAAGGGACCTTAGAGAAGCAAAGCAAGGTGTTGTTTATTTCTTTTCTCAGTCTTTAACATGTTTTATGAGTGTGTGACATCGCTATTCTCATGAGAGCCTGTGGCTCTCCGGGGATCAGCCTTCCCCCTACGGGGCTGAGCGCTGCGGCGCTTCTGGGCATGCCGCTTTCAGTGGGGTTTGCCTGTCGGACTAAGACCACGGTGCTCCGCTGCGCGGCGCTTTCGTGTGCAGTGGAATTTGTGGGTAAGACTCTTGTGTAATTTATATTGTGAATATTCTTAGTTTCAGTCTCATGATATTTTTAGTACTGTTAAGACAGTAAAGGCTACACTAAGTCTCTAATAAACTACTTAAATGGCATCAGATTCAGCTGGGAAAGTCCTCCAGTCTGTTACAGATTCCAGACAGGTGTTATTATTTTTCATCTTACAAACTGCTTACTGCCTGCCTCTCTCCCTGAGAGCCCACTCAACAAACTCTCCGTGCTGGCAGGGGAGCTTCGTGGGACCTCCGCCATGATTGTGCCATCTTTGTCAGCACGAAAACTTGATCTAGGAATTTACAAAATCCCCCCAAAAAGGCATAGGGTATTTTAAATGATTTACCAACATTCATGTCTGTAATCTATTGTTTTTCTTCACAGACACAGCCAAGGCGTGTACCCTTGTTTGGAGAAAGAGCAAAAAGAAAAGGTCAGAGAGTGACATATGACAAAGGCCACCATCGCAGAAACACCTCTGCCTGTCTGCCTCCAGCGTGGCAGCTCGAGGTGTCAGGAAGGAGAGGGGAAACTAAAAATGCACAAAAACTGTTATTGTGAAGGTGACAGAAGTCTCCTCTTAGCCTGTCATTTCAGCTATATAACAGATTTGTGTGGCTGCTGAAATAGACAGAAATACCTTTTATATGAGTGTCTGAAATTGAATGGGATCTGAGAGTGACCTTGATCTAAGTACCATGCACTTGTTGTGTTTTTTTGTGTGTGTGTGAACAACCCACTCAACCCTGGAGATGTGGCTGGCATGTATCCTCCTGGAAAAGGGCTATTTGAGAGATAAAATGAAAACATGTCCACACTCACATTATCTCATCATCTTGTGTTTGACTCTCTTTAGCCTAAAGCTCAGATGGACTCACAGATTCTAAAAAAAAGCAACACTTTTTCATCAGTAAAAAAGTGTGGCTAGAAGACGAGAGTTCACAAAACAATCCGTATCTTTAAAGATCTGGATCAATAACATGAATCAATAATGGCATTGACAGAAATGCCTGCATCAGTACTGCACTGTTGTTTTCAAACTTCCAACTCCCAACATCAACCTCTGGGCTATGACCACAGAGTTTAAAGTACTATCTCAAAGTCCTCAAAGTCTGAATATAAAATAAATCTGCTAGGAGTGATCAAATCAGAGTCATGACATTGAACTCTTATATTCATACAAACAGTAAATTAGTGTCAGGCAGGCAAGATAACCTGTTGTTTACATGTTGCTTTTCCTATTACCTTGTGACCTCACATTACCTCATGAAGCTCTTATGATCTGTGTTTAAGGTCCACTTCCAGTTGGCAAAGATATGTGTCATTGGTCTGAGCAAAGCTCCAGTGCCGGATGTGACACTATGTAGGCGAACTACGTGGAACTTCAGGGTAACTATCTTCTGCTGCTGCAAATAGGCTTTAATTAAATACAAACATAAGCTGCCTGATTAAATCACAATGTTAACCACCCCTACGCTGATATAAATAAACAATATTTTTCAGAGAATTTCTTAACTATTTAAAGTAGTTGTTGAACCTGGAGGTGAAATCTTTATTTAACCATTTTGACATAAGTGCATCAGACCTACACTGTGATTCCCTGTTAACTATCTCTGCAAAAACACAAATGGCAAAACAAACTTTGAGATAGTTCAAGAAAAAGCACCGAAAACTCTGACACATTTTGCCTGTGGGAAGATAACATTCAGAAATACTTTTTCACAGGCTTGTTTTGTTTGCATATCTCAGAGCTAGCATCACTGAAGAGCTTAAATTGAACCCGGCGAGGAGCTGCTTCTCCCTCTGTGAGATTGCAAAAGTGGAGTCACAGTCTTTCACCACATTCAACATGACCCAAAGCCCTCATGGTGCAGGTTAAAGCCGAGTGCCCTCCATCACTGAGTGGAGGAGAGTCTTATCTGCACCAAAGCGAGAGAGGTCTGAGTGTGAGTCATGCCTCTTCTCACTGTGACTGTAAACACTTTGCATATATGAATATTAATGCTCCACATTAAAGCCCCTATGACTAGATGGAAGAGTTAATGAGGATAAATAACAGACAGCCAAGCAGTGAAATCTCAGCTCTGACATTATTTATCATCCTTAACTTTTGTCACAGCTCCTTTTTTAGCAATTAATACCGTACAAGAAAGCACTTTGCACTTGGATGACTGATCTAATTTGTTTAATATAATGCAATTAAAGGAGCTTGAATTGCTTTATGTTAATGTTGCTGATTATATTCCTTGCCGAGTTGCCTCTACAGCAGCAGATAACAAGCTCAACTTGAGGATTGATGTCTGTCTCAGATCTGCCATGTTCATCAAGCGAGCTACTTAACTGCAGTTTACATGCTCCCTTTCTGCTCTGAATCACACAAATCTGATAGCCTGATAGACACGGTGATGCTGGGAAAACAACAGGAGATTGTGAAGCTTGAAAACAGAACAAAGGAGACCTAAAAATACAGACAAGTTTTAATTTTTTGTACTTTTGAAATGATAGAAACTTGTTGTCTTGATCAGAGAAGATGAATTAATTAGGGTAAGATATTTAGTAAATATATTACATAATATATTATATTACCTCATCTGCCTTTTTTACTTTCAATAAAATGAAATACAGTTTGACAGACATAGATAAAACTCTCTGATTTTGATCTTTGGCAATAATATAACCATTTTTTCTTTATATGTTTGTCTTTTTCAATTTGTTGTTTTAATGGTACATAAAAAGTGATACTGAACAGATTTTATTTAATAAAACTTAATGCAATATGAGAAAAGTTACTTCTAATTACTGCTGCATGTTTTTATGGAGTGAGGTATTTGGTGATGGGGTAGAGGAAGGGAAAATCAATAGGGGGACAGCAAGTAAGTTTCAGGACTGAGTGAAAACCCTGCAGTTTGTTCACACATGCAGCTCAACTGGGTAATTTCATGATCATTTCAGGGGGTTTTTGCAAGTGTGAATGAAGTTCCTGACAACACACTGAATGTTTAAAGCCCCTGCTGGCCATCATGGGAGTGAGATGGGAAGTAGTGCAACAGAGGGATTAGTCAAACCTGGTTAAGGGTAAACTTCACATGTTTTGTATTGTATCCAGAGAGCACCGACCCACATGTTGCCCAGCCATGTGGTAAATGTGTGCTGGCTACTCTGCAAATACAGCACAGTTGCAGAAAAAAAAGATAAATAAATAAATAAAATGCAATATGATATCAAATCGCTCAGCCCTGACTGTGAAAACAATATTAACTGTGAAAAGTAGATTGATACCAAAGAATACCTGCTGGTTCCAAGGTGTTTTTAACATGTTGTTGTGAACCCAAAATACATCAAGCATTTTCCCCAATAAATTAACCCAATTAAAATAAATGCAATCCATTTTGCTGCTAACATTGTAATGTATTTTTTGTCAAATCACTTAAAATGGTCTGTTATTTGATTCATTTTATTGCATCACAAACTTCTGTTATATACATTCAACATAGACCTTTAGGGTTTTTGCAGAAAAAAACAGGTCACATGAAAAACAAGCAGGTACCTCAACAGTTTACTTTAATGTCCTGGTGTTTGGTGTCCAACATGACTCAGTCAGTGTTTACCTGCAACTGTTTTAATAAAAACAGCTCCACTGTGTGTTGACACCTTTGTAGATGTAAATGTTGCAGGGATGTCTAGTCTGAACAAAGTGCTTGCAGCGTGTCGGGATGCTCCCACAGGGAGCTCTGACATTGGAGTCAGGAGGACACAATGTGACTCGGGGGGAAATCTGACATTGGGAATGCAGAGAGGGAAGGGATGGAGGCAGGGAAGAGGAGAGCACAGCCGGGAGCTAAAAGAGCCGTGCACAAATGACGAGTGATGGCTCTGCAGGATATGAACCAAATTTTGAATGTGTCTGCCTGGCTGTGGTGGATTTAGTCTGCAGACCTGTAGCTCACCTTTACAGCTGGGGTTAGATATCTTACAATCGCACAAACACAAAAATATGCACACATTAAAATAAGGTCGCACACATTAAAGTTTTTGATGCTTTATAAAATTAGATTTATTATGATTCGTGTCTAAAATTTAAACAAGCAAAATGTGGCTTGTAAATAAGTTAGAGAGGTCCTTAGCAGAAACAAATCCAAAATAAGTAATTTCTGGCTGTTTATTGATTTGTTTTGAATAGTTGTTTCTTTTTGAAAGACATCTCTAATGGGAGAGTCTAAGGCAGCCCAAATTGTCTGAACCCATGTGAACATTACAATCAAACTCTGTTTTGAGACAAGACAAAATCAAGTTCTCTTATTAAAGATGCTCCTTGTTTGTTTCCAATGGCAGCCTGGAGCAGTTTTTTTGTACTGAGTACACTATGCGATGGGTTTGCTTTTGTACTTGGTCACTAAACAGTATAAAAACAGCAGCAGGCCAACACTGTTCACTGTCTTGCCAGCAGAGCAGCACAAGACTGAACAGAAGCTGCTTTAAAAACATATAAAATTCTCTTAATTTTGTCTATAGTTTGTTGAACCAAGAAGATTGATCTTTTTCACAACTTCATCTCTGCATGTTAGTGATGATGATAAGTGATGCACATACCAATGTTTACAATGACAATTTTACCAATACTTTTGATACCAGAGTTCCTCCATGTCCTTTCTCAGTGGTATCCTCACACAAGACTGGTCTTTTCTCTTATGTGTTGTCATGAAACATTCACACAGTTCTTTTGTTTGCTTTTCTGGCAGGCTATTTCTTCAACCCAAAAATAAACCTAATCTTTGAGTAGTGAGCTTTGCTTGATGTCAGCATTTAACATAACTTATAGATGGCTAATGTTTGTGGAAAGGGTTTATACTGATGTCAAACTAATGCATCCCTACTAAGTTACATTATATCAACAGATTCTCTGCTAAAAATATTCAAGTGTTACTGTGTAAAGAGTTTCCATGTCAATTGGTGACCTCTGTCGACAGCTTACTTGTCTAACTATTCAGAAAATGTGGTCCAGATCTTATAAAACTGCTACTGAAGCTGTTAGCATCTATGCAAATCTCTTTACAAGCTCCCATCTCTTACTGCTTTAAAGGACTCTGATTGGGCCGTGCCACTACGGGCCGAGTACAGTTGTTGTAGTATCAAGCTTGTTAAGATGGATCTGACTGATTACAGACCATGAATCAGGCAGATCCAGCTACGTAACAAGGTTAGTTGATACCAGGAAGTACTAAAAATTTGTTAAGAGTTTCTTCACTCTTATATTCTAAGTTATGTCGAACATTTGATAGATTTGCTAGTCTATTCAATTGTTCATAGAGTCTTCGAGCTCTAACCTGCCACAAGTTAAACCACAACACTTTTTGTTGATAGCTGAGCTTGTTAACAAGCTCTTTTAGTGCAACCAGCTGGCAATGCATTCTTTACCTATGCTTTGAGAAAAAAGTAAACTGTGATGTAATGATTAAAGGTTGCAAAAATAGCCCTTTGTTAGTGGATGCTGTGGCAGTGTAAACATGAAATGACCCAAAGGAAAACTTCAACACGATCCATTTTATCTCCCGAATTAGAACCAAGCTGTGGGTGTGAAACAACCTAGGAGACTTGGGTGCACCTTTGGGTTCACGTCTTGCCCAAAGAAGTGTGACTATGTGGCATTGTACATTTGGCTGTCCATTAAAACTATTTTTCAACTGAATGCAAGGAAACTAAAAGGAAAAAAAACTGTATTTGAATAAAAAAGGTTTATGTTGGGTTTTTTTCCTGAAAAGCCAAATTTAAAGAAAGTATGAAGCTATGCTAAAATACAAGGTTGAACTTAACTTTTCTGTCCCTGTGCCTGAGTCTCGTCAAGTTTTGAAAATAAATAATTTAACTCCAGATAAGACAGGGTTAATAGTCAGACCCCAAACACAATTTCCTCTACACTGCCTTCTAAAAACCAAGCCTTCATTATTTATCACTCAAATGCAAAATTTGAGAAATGGCTAATGCCCGAGCTTCCCTCTCGTCCCACAAGTCCTTATTAATTTATGTGTTCATACATTTATTTATGATTTATTTCAGAACATCTTAATCCATTCAAGGAGGAGTGCCGGGCTCTCTTTGTGATACTGACTATAAACTCGTATCTACTGCATTTTAAGAGTCTGTTATTTCTGACTATTTGCTACATGGGTACATTTAATCACACAACAAAAGCCATTCTAGTGTTGTCAGCTTGAGCTGCTTTTAAACTGTACAGCAAAACATGAACAAAAAAGGAGGGTTGAAAAAAGGTGAGAGGGGATCAATGTACTCAAAGATGTTTGTGAAGATGAGAGGGAAGAAAGAAAGCGAGAGAGAAAACTCAGGAGAAGGTGACAGCTTCCCCATGGAGCTGCCAGTCATGCTACGCAGCACCCGCTTGCACCAGAGAAGACACCTCAACTTATCGATCCAAAGTGTAACACTCTTTCTTCACTCCTTACAGTCCACTTTTCTTTGGCCTCCTCCTCCTATGAACTTGTCAGGCTCCAGTATCTGCTTCATTTTATTCTTCAGGCTTCGTTTTTTTTTTTTTTTTTGCAAAGTGCAAACTGAATGGTTTAAAAGACATTTTCTACCTTAATGGACTTTCAACCAAGTTTTCTTTCTTAGAGTTCACTGTGAGTCTGCTAGCTGAAAAAATGAAGTTAGCTATCAAACATTATTGTAATTGTGTACTGTTATATCCTTTCCATTCATTTTAATGTTAGTATTTCCAGTTTATTTTACTGTTTTCTTTTGACATGATCTACATCCATCCTGATTTGCCAAATTCTGTCTTGATTTGAATAAAAAGCCAGTCAAATGTATATTGCCTTTCGTCCTATAATAGAAACCAGTGCTGTCAAAAAAATCAGACATTAACAATGCCTTTGCACAAACCACTAATATTGAAGGACAAGAGTCCCTTGAAACGTATATAGAAAATGGTCCTTGCTTTTAAGTTCTGTAAGAAAATTATCTCAAAATACCAGAATTTCCTGCATTTTCTCTCTGTGTGACTTACGCTACAACTTAAATAGGCTGAGTCTTGCATACAGCAAACTGTCAGATATATGAAACAGTTTATCACTTAAAGCAGCTGATGCTTCAGCTGATGAGCCCTGACATTTTCTCACCTGAACATTTAAATCAGCTTAAAGCTTTGCAAGATGCTTTTGCCTGATAGCAGATAGAGCTGTGTACGTCCAGTAATCACACAAGACTTTACCTACCATGAAACAGATGCCAAGATACAATATTTTTCACAATATGCTTAAATTGTTTATATTGATAATGCTGTTTACAGAATTCCCCAGAACCTTTTTTTGGAAGACAAAAACAGAGAGGAAAAAGTTTAAAGGATCCTTCAACTTAAAGCTTAAATTTAAGGTCTTCAGACAATTTAAAAGTAATTTAATATTCTAAATGTGTGCTACATCATGCAGTTTGTCTGCTGCTGCCACCTTTTGTACTGCAATATGGATGACATAAAACAAACTGGATTGTAAAATTGCCTTCACAGCATTTGGGGCTCGATTGATTCTATAAAATACATATCAATACACTTAAAAGCCAGGAGTAACTGACGTTATATTGCCACATCGATTTTTCAGGACAAGCCAGATGGCAGATCTGGGATCAGGCAAATCCTGCTGCATTTTCAGATCATGACTTCTTGTCATAATTTAGATTTTGAGTGGTAACTTAACTTTGGAAACCTACACCTGAGTGATAAGAAATTAATAACAGTAATTGGAGTTTAATTCTAAAAACATGCAAATTAACATTATATTGAAGCATTAGTATTTGCGTTAAATTAGTGGTTCACCATCTGTTTTCCTTTGAGCCTCATCTTGTTGTGCCTATAAGGAGATGAGTGCCCCCCACCCCTAGATCCCACTCAAAAATATCTGACATATAGCTGTACAAAATGAAAAGAATTTTATGGTTTTAATGGATACAATCAAGATTAAAATGGACTTAAACTCACGTCTGTATGCAAAGACCTTACCATACAGTATGCCTGTGCTATGTTATTGTTGTTTAAGCAATTAATATTTTGGTAACTTAAGTCACAATTTCTCATGGAGAAGGTGTTAGATCCTGAGGCTAGACCAGCAGAGAACCTTTGACTCAGTTAATTACCTCTAAAAATGTCATCTGAAAGAGTAAATACAGACATTTTTACAGAATAAGTCAAAAATTACTTCTTACTTAGATCCCTTAAAATCAGTCTGCAGAACACGTTTTACTTTTCTCTCTCTGACCTGTGGGGTCAAGTCCTGGAGGCTGTAAAAAAATAAGTGAGATACAGAAAGCTCTGTAGGAAGGTGACGAGAGATCAGCAAAGAGTCAGTGGATCTGAGATGGAGCGAGGATGACACAGAGTGGTAGAGAGAAAGGTAGAGAGTGTGAAACAGGCAGCAGGTGTGAGGGTATAAAGGGCAACAGTGTGAGAGAGAGGGTAGAAAGCTAAAAGTGGGTTAAGTGCAAAAAGTCTCCCTATAACACTTCACCCCCTCCAGAAAAACGCACAGCAAGTGTTTGTGTGGACTCAGTAGGAGTGTGTGCAGAGACAACAGCAATATGTGTGGGAGTTAAATGTGCACTGGAGTGTCTGCTTTCCTTTATGTCAGCTGTAGTGTCTCATTCTGCTCATGGGGATAGAATTATTTATTGATAGAAATAACTTGTTCTCACTGTTCTTTGACTTTTTAAGTTTTCTGTTTATTAATATTCTCTGAGTTCTGCAACTTAGGAACAGGTTACTTCACCAACACCTTTAACAATACTCTGTGTCTAAGAAATCACATCTGGAGATGGTGCGTGGCCACTTCAATACATCTGAATCAAAATGACGATGAACCTGAGGAAAAGGGTTAGCACTTGCTACAACAATACAGCCTAAAAATGCAACCAAGAGTAACAGCGACACTTTTAGTGAACAGGGCTGTCACCATATAATTGTATTTAAATTTCTGTTGGAGCATGTGGGTAACAATACACACACAGGCACATTTGTGGGCCTTGAGCAGTTAACCCCCTGATCCAGCAGAGGGCATTCCTAGCACAACTGGATCAGCCAACCTTCTCTTGACTTCAACAACAGCTGTATGTAGTCTGCTGGAAACAACAGATGAAGAGGACACCTCAAGGAAATAATGGACAGGTAAAGCCACCATGAGTGGACAATGAAAAAACAAACATCGGAGGAGCACAATGTGGAAGCACTTTGGGCTCCACTGTGTGATGATTATGTGCAAATAACTGGCCCACAATAAAAAAATCACAGGCCCATTTGTTGGCCTTTCACCTTCTGCAGTGTAGCAGTGTCTTGTCTAGTGCTCAGCCCAGTGTTTCTGAGTCCTCCTACTGGCAAAATTGCAAGCTCCATACGCAAGGAAATGTGGTCCACTGGTGTAGCCTCAGGAGGTGTAAATAGAAAAATTATCTAACATCATCTATCTATCATGTGTGTTGTAGCCTAGGTGGAAGGGGGATGTTGAGCATGTACATCAATAACTACTATCTTTGGTTATTAGACAATATGCTTGAAAACCATAATACATAAACATATACAGGAGAATAGTAGGAAAATGTATCCTTCTTAAAAAGATGACAAATAGAGATCACCTTTAGTTCGTGCTGTGTTTCTATAAAAAGACATGCTCACTAATATCACAAAAACATCTGTATCAGCAGATAACTGCATATATAGTTGATAATATGTATGTGCACACATTTCTGTCCAGATTTGTTACTGATAATCTGGCTGTTCATATTGGCAATCTGTTTACCGTATTGGCTGTGATATTGAGAAAATGTACCAATTGGTTTACCTCATCACTCATTGGCATATCAGATATCAGCAAAAATCCAATATCTTGCATCCATAATGGTAAGGCAAATAGAGCTATAAAGTGAAGATTTATCTTGTTAAGGATGAAGAACAAAATAGAAAAGCCAAAAATGATTAAAAAAAAATAAATAATGAAAAACAGAAAGATTATGACAAGGCGATAAAAGCTGTAAAGTGCACACATTAACATGTATAGGACAGCAATAGAATTTTATGTTTTTGGTTAAAAACTTATTTGGAAAGTCATTTCATTATTCTACATCTAAAATTCATCCTTAATTTTTGTAGAAAGCCTGCTATTACACATCTTCTTTCATGTCTTAATCCTGTGCAGCACTTGCCCTAAAGTTTTTTTCAAAGAAATATTTATACCTAATGGTTATTTATGAGTGGCCTACCTACAACTGTAGCATCTATGTAAACCTCAAGCAAATATGGAAAGCGTTTGTCCTCTAGTACACCAAAGTGTTTCTCCTCTACAGATGGACACAAACATAAGCAAGCTGTGCATGTTTCTTTTTTTGTGAAGAATGTTTAGCTGTGCTAATGGCATAAGTCAGTGCATTAGTGTGCAAAGGTGCACCAGCGCACACAGGCTGACCCATTACGTGCTCATTTGGGGGAAATTTGTACCTTTTTTTGCAGAATAGAGTTACTGCAAATACCATCTATTTCACAAACACTGAGGCTTACAGCCAAGCATTCTAGAGTGATAAAATGTGTTATTAAGGCAAAGCATTAACTACTGAGTGCTGCTACTGTGAAAAATCCAACAAGCCAAAGTGGCCACTCCTAAAATTCACCCGCATTGTCAAGCTCCATCAGAAACAGCACACAAAATCTGTAAACAAATCTTGTGTGTTAGCAAAGCTCCTTTGAAAATACATCAGATCTTCAAAGATCTAAATATTTTGAATTAAAATTTATTATTTCAATCCATGACTCAACCATAAGAATTGTGCTCCTTTTGCACTTTAACTGCTTTATTGCATTGTATACACATTTTAAAAAGAGAGAGAAAACTTAAACTGCTCAAGGCAAGGATGCCCAAAATACCTCTCCCATTTCACGAGTCTATATATAAATGTGAGTGTATGAGTGCACGTGTGAGTGTTTGTGTGTTTAAGTTGGCATTAGGGAACACGGGCAGGTGGGTGAGCAGGGAAAGTGTTTGAAAGCTTCCTATAGAGTAGACCACTGTGTGTGTGTGTGTGTGTGTGGCTTGGGGGAGCAGTCTGTGGGGAGCTGATTGCACGGGCTCTCATTATGTGGCCGGTGGCTGTAATGGAGTGTGACAGCAGCGTGCTGTGCTCTGGATCTCTGTCCTTCCAGCCTGCAAAGCCAATTAAACACACTCTGCCCTGCTCTCCCACTGCCTCACCCTGCCTTGCTCTCCATCACTCGCTCCTTCCTTGCCTCCTTCTTCATCCCTTCATCAGCTTGCCTGTCCCTGTTCTCTCTCGCTCTCTCTCTCTTTTCAAGGGTCCTTACATTCGCTCTATTGTGGCAGACTCTTTTAACCCCTCCTAAACCACATTTCCAAGCTCAAAGCCCTCACTTTTTTTGCTCCTGGCTCTTATCTCCTGTTGTCTACATGACAATTAAAAGCTCCAACTGCCTCTGCCCTCCCCTCACTCCCCACAAGTCAACCTGTCTCCCTGTGGCATTGCAGTAAAGCAGAGCTCCTTTGGGAGTGGGGGCAGAAAGAGAAGTGCAGGGCTTCAGGGAGAGAGAGAGCGTCTGATGACAGCCTCCCTGTGTGCTGCCACACACACACATTCCTACACACACTAAAGGAGAGAGAGGAGGATGAGCGAGGGAGCAATACTTGGTTTTTCAAGACCCAGAGCAGTCACAACCACTTAGGAGGAAAAATGCCCTGCAGCACTGAAAACACACATAGTCCATTTATCACTCCCTCATAGTCCCCAAAATGCGCACACACACATACACGCACACACCCCCACACACACTTCCTATCCATACGCACTTTAGTGTGTATGCATGCGTGTGTGTGTATGTGTGCACCTTCTGGACTGAGCTTCTGGTTTTTAAGTGTTTAAAATCAAGTCCTAAAAGTGCAGTTTGCAGCCAAGACACAAAAACTTTTGACATGTTTCCTGCTCTAGTGAATCCTTCTGACAGCTCAAGTCATGTAGATTCAATTAGCGGCTGAATCTGCTCCCTCCAGGGGGGTGCGTGTGAAAGTGTGGATGCATGTATGGTACTGGGCTGTGGGTTAAGAGAAAAGGGAGGAGAAGCAAGGAGAGAGTGACACAGGGGTTTGGTACCTGTTTTGAACCAGCCATCTTCAGTGAAAGACTCTCTGGTTGCTTCAGGTTTGTTCCAGTACTCCTTAAAGACAGAGGGACCTCGGACCAGGAGCTCCCCTTCCTTGCCCTCCAGACCTGGACGTACCTGTGACATGTCCAGAATGGATGAATAACCAGAGAATGGGAGAGATTAAGATAAATAGAAGCTCTAAACTGTCTTATCATACCATTAGTGGACCCCAAAGCCATTCTGTTGATCATGCCCCAAAAGTACTTCAAGGAAAAGTCTACAAAGTTAGGGAGCCCTAAGTTACAGGCATACAAACCATATATCAAAATTTTCCACTTTGTTCTGAAACAATTAAACTTTTGGGTATTTGATTTTTGATTTACACTGTAAATTTGAGGTCAACTCAATTCCCCTGCCATGTCCCAGACTTGATTTCAGTGCTCTGAACAACAAATCAAACAACCATTTATTGCTTAAAACTACAGTGTTTCCAAAGAATCAACACTGGACATTTTAGTTATATTTGTTCATCCCTTTGATAAATTTTGTAATCATCAATAAAAACTTTATCGATCTTTGTTCTCAAGTCCAGTGTTTATCAGCTGGTTGGTCAGGACCCAAACTGGTTGGTGGAGTTTTAGGCCGTTTTCACACCAACCACATTTAGTGAGCACCAAAGAAGTTTTGGCCCAGGGTTTGGTACGTTAGTGTCAATGTGAATGCAACCACCGCACTTTGGTGCGCACCAAA
This sequence comes from Scarus forsteni, assembly GCA_036419115.1. NCBI lineage: Eukaryota > Metazoa > Chordata > Actinopteri > Labriformes > Labridae > Scarus > Scarus forsteni. The sequence continues at coordinate 3,792,455 of JAZDUH010000354.1, read as the reverse complement.
TCAGCCGGTCCAAGACCTCCATGAAGGGGTGGTCTCGATCCGCTCCATCTCCCGACATTTGGTGCAGTTTCACTGGTGTGAAACAAAGTGGTCCGAACCGATCTACTTTTGATGCATTACTTCCTGTTAATCCCGCGGTTGAATCTTTTGCTTACTCAATTTGTCGATTTGTTTATTCTGGTTGAGGATTACGATGATTTACGAGGGTCTAGAAGGTCGCTGATGCCATCTCAAACAGGATAAAAAAACACACTTGAAGCAAAATGTAGAAGTGAGCGAAACGTAAACATTGGTTGTCTGGTGTAGGAAACTGTTACCATACCAGTTACGTGCATATCGCCCTCTGCTGTTTCGAACTGAGTAAATACACAAGTGGGTCCGGGGTCCGGGCACGGTTCGATATTGCCAGTGTGAATGCAAGCCAGCGGCGGAGGGGGAGGGGGGCGAACCCATGGCGAACCGCGCCGCAGCACGGTTTGAAACAAGTGGACCTAATGTGAAAACACCCTTAGTCACTGGGTTGCCAGAGTGTGCCTGGATAAAAGTGATCTGTGATGCATACTGTTTTACTCCCTTCTGTCCGAACAAGTAACTTTCGGTTGCTTTGTTGAGATCTCGACACATTTATCATTCCAAGTGCTAAATACTGGAAATTTCTGAATGACAACTATCACCGTAAATGTAGCGCAATGAAATACATTGCATGAATGTCCTTCCACTGCATGTCCTCTCAAATGCCCTTCCTTCTGAAGATGATGATCTTAATAAATGCCACTAGCCACATTCACCCTGATGTTTCAGTTATAACACTGTGAAGTTTTCCTCCACTGTAAACATCACAGAAACAGAATGGGGGGAACGAGTTGACCACCTGTTCGTCCCATCTCCAGAGGTAGTATGGGTGTGCATATGCCTTTGTGTGTATTTGATTCAACTATTACATCTTTGCAGAATGCAGGTAATATCTAATCTAACTAACCAGTACAGAGCAGTTATGATGTATATTTTTTAACCTAGCATGCAGAATTTGAATACTTTAGACTTAAATGTCAAGGTTTGGACCATGACTGATCAACAATGCCATTTTATTACCAATAAATGCATTTTTCTAAAACAAAAAAATAATAATTTTTTGGTGTCAAGTCAGACTTTCAGGTTGACTCACAATGGGAAAAAAATGATAAGAAGAACAATGAGATGACACACCATCGATAGCCAGAGTGTACTGCACAACTTTGAAATCCTACATGTGAATTTATTATTTTAAATCCTCTAAAAATTTGGAAATGTATTTTTTTTTGGTAAAATATATTGTAAATACAGGGGGCACTTTATTAATCTAATAAAATAAATATGTCCCCAAGGGCAAAATTGCTCATAAGCCAGTTTTGTGTGCATTCATCAAGTGTTTGAGGGAAAATAAATTCTAAATATATATTGATTCAATGATTACCTGAGTTTCTCTGTGATTTCCCTCCACAATTCTGGTCATGTTGTTCATGACAATCTGCACTTCCACACCAGGAAGTGGCAACCCCACAGCCCCTGTCAACAAATCAAGCAGAAACACCCACTCAAAAACACATAAGAACAAGGGAAAATAGTGCATTGAATGCGATACGTGAAGATTACGGTCTCTTTAAAAGAGGCTGGATGTTTGTAAAGGGCAATAACTACAGCAGTGATCGTCATGAACCTTCAGCTAAGGATTTCTACATCAGTGAGAATGGGCTTTAACCTCAGTCTGCAGGGCATAACGGGTCACTTAATGGTTTGCTGAGCTTGTAAAACACACAACTGAAAGCCATTCGTCTCAGTCCCCAGTCTGCTTACTTGGACAGTGATGGGGATTTTCTTTGGCAATTCCTGATGCAGCTGTTTTATTTTCAACATCAAGTTAACTCCCCGTAAAGGAGCTGTTTTGGACACAAAAATAGTTACAAAGTTTGCCACATATTCAGTATATTGTAATCTATAAATAACTTCCTGTGCCTTCATGAAAGTTCTGCTTAAAAGCACTACAGTCTACAAAAGATTTACAGTTATAACCTTCTTTAACAAATAAATGTCAATAAAACTCAATGCTGCTGCATAATCATTCAGTCAAACAGTGGCCTATACTTTACACCAGCTTGAAGCTGTTTCTTCAAACACAGTCCTGAATGCACAGCAGAACTACTGCTGAGTGCTTGACAAGGCCTTTTATTGTGGCACAGTTGCATAAAATTGTAATGAGTGAGCCGACAAATTATGAAATACAATGAGACTTGAGAGGAAAAGTGCAGGGACTTAACATGGATCTAAGATGCACGACTGTTTGAAAAAACGATTTAAAAGACATGTTAAAATGGGTAATGCATGATGGCAAAACAGAATGGGAAATAAAAAAACAGAATCCTTCATAATATTTGACTGTGTTTTACAATGTGATGTTGTGCTTTCTAATTTGATGTTGTTTTTATCTGTTCTTGTGATTTGACTGAAGTTTGTAGATGTGTTTTCTTAAAAAGTGACGTGTTTGTTGTTGTTCACTGTATAAGGTTATTTTTTGTGTTTTTTTTTCACATATTTGTTGCTTTGTGTGTTTTTTACTGGTCTTTTTTCTGTTTGCACTGTATTTTTACTTTGTTGTGCTTCTATTTGTTGCTGGATTTTGTGTGTTTATTCTTGTGAGGTAGTGTTTTCTTAATTTATTGTTGTGTTTGCCTTTAAACATGGCGTTCATGATTGTGTGAAGTGATTTGTTATAGTAATTTTCCACCTTTAATTTCTGTAATTGACCTATTTTTTGTAATCTGTTGTTTGGTATTGTGTTCTGTAATTTCTTGTTGTGTTCTTTGTTTTTTGCAAGTGTTGTGACTTGTTTAGTGGATTTGTAATTGTAATCGGATTCGTGCTGCATTGATTTGATAACGTTTTCGGAAGTTATTGTGTTTGCTGAGTTACCGATGGTTTAGGGATGTTCGGTAATTAATATTTGTGTCTTTTCCTTTTCTTCTTGTGCGTTTTTAATTTCTGAATTCTCATTTGTCATTGTCTTTTGTGTATTGCTGTTGCATATTCAATGTTGTGTTGTTTTATCATCTATTGAGTTACTCGTGTTGTGTTTTCTGCCTTGTTGTATTCTTATTTATGCTGCTCAATTCATTTGTCGTTGTGTTTTCTTGATCTGTCATGTTATTTGGTTGATGTTATGTTCTTTGATGTGTTGGTTTAATTTGTTGTTGTGTTCTGTTAAAGTTTTTTGCATTTGCTCTCAGATGTTTTTTTAATTTGTTGATTTGTGTCCTTATGTTTGATTTTAAGTGTGTTCTTATTCATTTTTGTTGTGTTTTCTCATTTATTGTGGTGTTTCCTTATTTTTCCATTGTGTTTAGTGCTTCAGGGCCACTTTAGTTATGTTCTGAAACTCCTACATCTGCTGTCCTCTCCTGCAGGCTCCACCTCTGTGTGAATGAGATCTCCCGAGTTAAGTCATTATACTAAAGATTCCACTGGGGGAAAACAGAGAGGGTCTCAGTGGTCTTTGGTTCATGCATATGTGGGTACATGAGTGTGTGGGCATGCCTTGAAGGCTCTTGTGTCATTTCACAGGCCGCTGCTCGCCCAATAAAGAGCAGATCAGGTCCTGATTAAAGAGTGACTCCCTCACTTCATATTGATCTAATCCACTCCAGCCTTGATTGGTGATGTCGCTCATCCACTGCCCATCATTTGCACTCAGTCCACAGGCAGGACAAAACAAAACAGCAGAAACATTAGCAGGCTGTTTCTCAGCAGAGAAGCAGGATAACAACAAATCTGGAAGCAGAGGGGGAGAGAAACTGAATGGAGCTGAGTTATAATGATCAGTCTCCTGACCTGCTGTGGACAGAGAGCAAGGTCACCTGAGATGGAAGCAAAGAGGTGTATGTTATGTTTTATTTCCTTGTGCACCAACAGAATGATGTAGACACAGCTATTTGTATTACCTTTTGTACAAACAACCCACTGTCAATGCCTTCAAGGAAACACGCTGTAAGTTTGTATTTTGCCTGAAACAAGGGACCATTTTTAAATCAAGGACATCTAAGCTATTACACTAGTTAATGTCGAATATAAGGCGGAGCATGAGTAAATGTAGCCAGATTTCTTAAAAGGCTGATTATACTTTCAATTATATCTTGTTTCTTTTAAGCAGCAAATAATAAATGATTCCAAATAACACGATGAAATTTTGATGTCTAATAAAGAGAGGGGTGGACAAGATGATAAGGCACGCTGTAAACAATCCAAGAGATAATCTCTTTAACAGCAACCCCTCTTTTTGGAAGAAAAACTTTTAAATGAGTATATCTAAAATATTTAACTTCTTTATGTAAAATCATCACCTGATTACTTGCGCTTTACGTTGTTGTATATCAGATCTGCATATTTTTAGATATTTCTTTATTTAGGTTTTCATGCCTTTATTTGACAAACAAGGACAGCAGATAGAAGCTTGCAAGAAGGGACATGATGTGGTAAGCAGAGGGAAAAAGAGGAAAAGTGTCTCAGTATAAGGAGAGCACAGGCATGGCAGCTAGGCAATCAGTAACAGACACTGGCAATTTGACAATTTTTTTTATTTAACATGTTGAAGTAATTTTTTCTCTTGTAAATGTGGCTTCAGAAGGTCAAGACTCAAAAGCTGAACACTGGACTTCTAACAACCACGGATACAACAATTCTCCAAAACATATCAAATCGTACAGCAAAGCATCCAAGGTTGAGATGAACAACAACTCCCCGATATCATTATATTGATATGGATGTCTTTTTGCATATCAGTTCCTTTATCAATTTAAAGAACTGAATTGATGAGCAGAATCCTTTATAGAAATGGTATCAATACAATCTTTTCAATTCTCATCCCTATTCAGTATGTTCACAGGAACTGCTGTATTTTGAGTACAAACAGCTGGTAGTTATCGTTGACCTTTCTCACTGTATTTGCTAGGATGCAGTTGTATCTGCAAGATGCTTTCAGGGGTGGGGCAACGCCTGCTGTAAGTAGAAATGCGCTTTAATACCCAGGTAAACAAATCCACTTTCTAAAAGAAATTTCTACATATACGATACATATACGATGCATTTTCATACTTAAACACTTTTTTTAGGATTGATCTTTACACAATTCTTCAGTGTCAGCAGGGAAGTTTTTGAGGCTTAGGGTTAGTGTTAGGCTCTGAAATGGAATGGGTGAGCTTTAGAAAATTATTGATGATGTAAAAAAATTAAATGACCAATACAAAAAAACAAACACTAAGTCAAACCCATTCAAAGGCAACAAAACTACTTCACTCCTGCTCAATCAGCCTCTTCACATCATATTGAACACATCTTACCCAAGCGGCAACCTCAGGGGCTGAAAATTGAGACCAATGTGGAAGTGTCAAAACCGTGTAGTACCCCGACTGTCCACTTGAGGCTGGCTGCAGTAACCAGACTCCTTAATGATTGTATGTGTTTTTTAAGGCCTTTAGAAACAAGGCCTTTATAAACAATAGGATTTATTCCACATTTTCGCATTTGGATTATTGTTCAGATGGGCTTAAGGTCTGCCTCAACATTGACTGTCTGTCTGTGAGCAGGTTGAGCTAAGGTTCAGTTGAGATAGCCCGCGCACTATGGCAGCGTCCTGTTAAGGGCAACAAAGACGTTCCGTAGACTCCACCCCCTCCAAAAAAAACATCACTGTATTCATGAATCAATGTTTTCTGCACCTATACTTATGCTGCCAATCATAAATGTTAAAAAATTACAATAAAATGATTCAAACTCCTTGGCATTTGCAACCAGCCTAAAGTGGAAACTCGAGATAACACAGGCTCACACTCGAATAATGGCTGAATTTCAACCCTTAAATTTGCCACTTGAGAACTGTCTATAAGGACATCATGACAGGTGGGAAGCTACATCATTTAAAATATGAACCATTAAATATGAAATGACAAAACCCACAAAATTTGCCATAAAATTGAATAAAACAACTCAGACCCATCCCCCTGATTGTCAGTATCAATTGTCCACCTGTGATTTGGGACTCTTCTTTACTCTCAAATTGTTCTATCCAACAAATTCCCTTTAATGTCACAAGCTTTAGACATCTCTACATGACGTGTATAAGTCCCTACACAATGATTCAACAAGAATAGTGCCATTCCAGAGAACATCAGCTACATGCTGAGAGAAAAAGGGTGTTATGAAGGAAGAAATGATGAGGTTTAAGTTTTGCTCCCCAGGAGGTAAAGAAAGTCCTCATTATTTTGGCTTCAGATGGCAAAAGGCCTTAGAACAGTTGAGAAAAAAAACCTTGTGATGACGTATTTTCTGCTCTCAAGGTCAGAGAGAGACAAAAATAATTCCAAAGATAACAAGGGTAGCAGAGTGATTTCATGGCAATATGGACGATATTCATCTTACATATCTCAAAACAGAAATTTGCCCTAGAAAATCAGGCTGATGTTAATCTGGAATGTTCTAGAAATGTATGCTGTGCAACAAATCAGGCCAATCAGATGCAATAAATACAGCTATTTTTATGCAATTCCAATCAATAAGTGTATTAAGAACTGAGTGGTCTACTGTATGGATGCTAGATTAGAAAAAAGACACTGTATACATAGAAGAAGTGACTGCACTCCACTTTTCTTCAGAGAGTGTTTCCTATGGTTTCTATTGATCGGTTTTAACCTACTTAAAGACGAGACAGGAACACACTAACTCAAACAGGCACAAGCTCATGTCTGCATACAGAGGAAAACACAAGCATCTCACAGTGAAGTCTCTGCGCTGCTGTGGAAACATCAATAGAACAACAGACCTTTCTTAATAATCACCTGAGAGGAATCAAACTCAGCCCAACATTGCCTGGCAAACAAAACAAAAACAAAACAGCAGACAGAGGATTACCCAATCCACTTGCAAGCTAATTAACTTTACCTGTGAAGCAGAGGGGCTGGCAGGGGAACAGCGAGGGGAAAGGAGAGACAGATGAAGGGGGGAGGACAGGCGAACACAGCAGAAGAAAGCAACCACCGTGACTCTGACCTCATTTTAAGACCCTACCTTTGTGTTTGTCTTTGTGAGGGAGGTGTAGGGGGGATCATGGGGTTTCATCTGACATCACACCAGAGGAAAACTGCCAACTATCAAACACAACTCGTGACAATGAAGGACTGAATCAACCTGCTGAGGGAGGTGGAACAACATCAGGCTTATTTTTAGAGATGTGTGATCCCAAATAGGAAAGTAAACAAGTGTGTACTGCTAATATATAACTTTGCAGCTTTGGATAAAAGTTTGAGTATTTATCAAGCAACCATGACTTGTTGCAAATCATCTGTAGACCTGAGGAGTAAAACTGAAATGGGATTCATGTTTTACATATTAAAAATAATTCTGTGATGTGATTGCTTTCACCACTTTGATTGCAAGAAGATGTATCCTGCTTAATTGGAAACAGCAATCTCCACCGAGCTTTACAAGATGGATTAGAGAGACAATGTATTTTCTGAAATTAGAAAAAATAAGATTCATGCTAAAAAGAACTACTCAGCAATTTTTAGAGACCTGGAACGCTTTTCTAAACTATTTTGAGGAATTACAAATATCTCTGGATGAGAGAAAAGCTGAACTCGACTAAGTTTATGTTTGTGTTTCTTTATTTTTCTTTTTTTTTGTTTATTTTATTTCTGAAAACATTAATACTTTTTATATACTTTTATGCATTATTTATATATGTATTTCTTTTATTTTTTGTAAATAATTATTATTTCTAATTTTGTAAACATATATTTGTAAAATGATTGTATATTGCAAGCTGCACATTCTTGAAAGTGATACCTGGGTTGGTGGGTGGGTGGGATTAGCTTTGATGCAATGTTTTATTAATATGTATGACAAATGTTGACAAATGTAATTGTAAACCTGTTTTCTTCTGGCATTCATTCAAATAAAGGGGAAAAAAATCTGTACATCTGCTGAGAATTTTCTCTGAGAATCGGCAAAATATCAAAGAGTTAGTTTGGGGTTTGTTGAAGTGGGGTTGCCAGAGGCCCATGGCATTTGTAAATGTTTGCCTATAAAAGGAACTGACCAGCTTTCTCCCTGTGGGGAGATACTTTGGGGTTGTCCATAGCAGTACATGGTGCCAGCAAAGGCCTGTAATTAACAAACTTACATGTTAAACGACTTAAAAAAAACCAAGTTGGATCAATGATACCATTGAGTAACATTTTTTACAATACTTAACTTCAATGACAAAGCCCCTGTGTTTAAAACTCCCCCTTCTGCAGCGACAAAGTGTTGTGTTTACATTTCCATTTTAATGATCAAAACTATGACACACAACAGCGGTTTGGAGGCTAACTGAAATTAAAGAACTCAGATGAAAGGTCCAGGAGAAGCTGTATTCCTAAATCCCACTCTTGACAGCAGTGGACTGAGAGGTCCATTGATAAGGGCTCACAGTTCATTATTTTATATAACACACTGAATATGTGTAATATGTGTAGTAAAGGGCTGTACAGTCTTGCAGAGGAATGCAACCACCAAGAAAATTTTATTTCAGTTACAAAACTGTCACGAACTTCTTAAAATATTTGTTCAATAACTTAAAGTGTTTATAATATTCGGACTCAGTGCAATCAATTAGGAATGAGATTAAATTTTTGATCGCTTTCTTTGGTCATAACACAAGGGGAGCGTTGCCCTTGGTTTGCTGTGCAGCAGATGTCAGATGTGTCTTTGGTCTGTACCTGTTTCCAGCCAAGTCTTCTTGATCTCTTACCTGGGACACGTTTGCCTTTAAGAGGGTTGGACAATGCCATGCCAATCTCTGTCATGCCGTATCGTTCCAACAGGGTGTGTCCCGTGATCTCCTCCCAGCGCTGAAGGGTGGGGAGAGGGAGAGCAGCTGAGCCTGAAACCATGAGCCTGCAGGGAGAAGACAGACATTATGGAAACGCTTTGGGCTAAACGACACATCCCTAGATTGTAGAATGCCATAAAAAAAAAACTTTGTGAAATGTGCAAAAACAAAATGAATAAAAACTGAATTTAGCTGGGAAATAGGGGATGTAAGACTGAAATGAAAAAATCAGAACATTAAAAATATATTTTTTTTAATAAAGGGAAACACTTTAACATATCAGCAAGCTGGACACATATTTGTTTTATTATCAGACAATCTAACATGTAGGTACTTTGTAGGGGTGCAACAATACATGCATCTGTATTAAACCATTCGATACAGTGGCCTTGGTTTGGTACACCCTATGAACCGAGCAATTCACGTATTTATTTATTTGATCCACTTCTAACGAGGTGCTATACGCTGAAAGCTCAGTGAATCTGCGTTCGACTACTCCAGGATGCATTGTCGAGCACAGATCCGCTGAGCTGCGCAGCACCTCCCCTTTCATTCAACCAAGCTGCTGAGACAGAAGAAGCTACATATGCTAGTGCTGCAACATGGCGAGTGCTGTACCTTCAGCTGAAATGGAAGACCCTCCACTATCATTCAGATCTGGCGTTTGGGACTACTTTGGCTTCCGTGTTAAGTATGACCCTGATGATAAAAGTGCCGTGGACTAAAACACAAACAGTATGTCATTTATTTTTTTACTTATTCTTATTTTTACATCGTGATGTTTTTGTTTTTTATGATTCTAAGTATGCACCGAAGAATGTGCCTGGTTTAGCTGCAAGAGTAACATTTAATTCAATTTAATGAAAATGTACTCTGAGTTAAAACAAATGCTGGTTATTTTAATAAACCACAAGTAAAAAGGCATTGAAATTTCTCATATTTTGTATTGATAAAGTATCGAACCGTGACAGAAACGTATCAACCCGAACCGGACTGTGAATTATGTGTACCGCTGCACCCCAAGTATTTTGGTTGCTCCTGTCTACAGTTCACTACATTGAGAACAGTATTCATGTAAACATAAAAATTATTAAAAACAGTACAAGCTACAAATTATAAAACAGTCAAGACTACAGCAATGTTTGCTGCACTTTTGAAAGATGCAAGAGACTTCAGTCATGTCTGCTTGGTGTAATAGTAGTTATGTTTGTTTGCTATTAGCATGAAGCTGAGTTGAGCATGACATTTTGATATTTTCACGATAATCTTTATCTTGTGTTTTAATTCTCATTTTAATGTGCTTAATATACTTGTTATTTCTAAATGCATTTTAAAGCCTGTAAAGGGTTTTTATCTGCTGAGGTTGATATACGTGCTCTTATTAAATAAAATTTGACTCCTAGAATGATAAGGCCCTATTATAACAGCCCTATAGCCACTGTTATTTCCAAGCTTTAATTACAGTTTTACCTTTGATTTATTTTATCTTCAGTTTTGAGTGTATTTTATCCATTAGCCCAGATGGTCACATGTTTTTGGATCTTATTTCCTCACATTTTAATATGCAGTAAATGGGTTCCTTAGTTACTTTAATCATCAAAAATTTCATACGTGTAGTATATGTGCAAACATGCCCAAACATTCTTCTCCCCACGAGTATGCTGCCTGTCATTGATGCCACAGCCAGTACCTGATCCTCTCCTTGCAGACGGCTTTGACAAAGTCCTTGACATGAGGCTGTGTGAAGTGCTGATCATAGTGCTGGATCAGCTTAGAGTAGATGGTTGGCACAGCCATGAACACGTTAACCAGGGGAGCCTTGGAGCTTAGCAGCATCTCCCACACCTAAGACACACAAAGTAAAGTAACTAAGGAGGAGATAAAGCAAGGTGACAGACATGAAAGCTAAATTATCACGTCAGAATTTACTTATTTAGGGCAGAAGACTGTTTTCTTTTCTCTTTTATTTTTTGTAAATGGCAGAATAAGGTTCCACAGGCAGCCTCTCACTGAACCCATCAACACAACAGCAGAAAAAAAGACAGGGAAAAAAGTCCAAATTTGTAAAGGTCAGCAGGAAGAAAACAGCAGAGCACTGAAGGGCAGAGCCGACACGATGGCCAGCTAAAGGCCTTCTGTAGGGCTACTTTTGACAAATGTGCTTTTTGACTGCTGCAGTGTCCTCCAACGCATACACATGCTGCTTTAAGGACACAGACAGGAGTTAATGGACATACATCGTGAACTACATGTATATAAAAATACGCTTCAAATATCACATAAACTCACTTGCTCAAGGACAAAGGCATCTTAAACGCCCCGCCCCGCCCACTCCACCTCATCCTTCACATGCACACAGTAAGGTACAAGGCAGTAGACGGTGGGAGGATGGGACGACAGCATGAATTAAGTGAAGGTGAACGACAGCTTCTCTAAGTCCCGTCCCACCCCCCTGGGAGACAAATGCTCCTCCCCAGCTGTCTCCCCCCTCTCAGTTGACTCCTCCCCACTTCTTCTTCTCCTTCTTTTATTCTTCCATCATTCCCTAAGAGCTCCTTTTTCTTGCTCTGCTTTGACCATACGTCTTCCCTTCATCTGTCTGTCTTTCTCCCTTTTGCTCTCCCTTCACTCCCTATCTCACATTCACTTACCTTCTCTCTCCATTTCGTAATTTCCTGCTTCGCTGCCTCTGCCTCAGACTTACACACACAGGCACAAACACACACACACATACAAAAATGCAGTTTCTTTCATCACCTGTCTCATCTAGAGAAACAGCACATTCTTTGTAATGTGCCTGCAGTTTCTGAACTCTCCCTTCCACTTCTCCTTCGAGTAACCTTGTTATGGATTCAGCTAATCCCTTATCTATGAAAGACCCTGAACAACAAAATCTGTGTCTCACCCATTAAATATGGGAATGAAAATACTTTAAGTTTGCGGAAAGACTGACAACTCTGCTCTACACCTTTTTTTCACCACTTTCATTTAAAGACAGGGCTTAACACATGGCTGAATAAGGCATTTACGTTTATAACACATAATACCACCCTTCTATCATGATCAGTACAGGACAAGTTACAAAAAAGCAATATAATACTTCAAACTTGAATAATTTACTCTAGTTTTAAGTTAATATCAAAGTAACTCAGACATGCTCAGTGAGATCGAACCTCATTCTCAGCCAAGATATTAGTGAAATTGTGGAAAACTGCCATATCCCACAATGTTATCAAATCCTAAAAAGTTCCTGCATCTATTTTCAGTTCACCATTAAAATCTAATTGACTTGAGCTCATGTAGTGCTTTCTAGTCAAAGCAGCTTTACACTGCATGTCACTACCACCCATTCACTCTCTCGTTCGCCCACTGATGGTTCAGAGTTTCCACGTCAGCTGTCCATCAGTTTTTACATGGAGACTCTCTGACTTAAAACGCAAAGATTTTCCTTTTGCGTATTCAAATTCGATCTGCGTTCAGATGGAGAGGCTGGAAACGAATGAAACAACTGTAGCGTGCATGCTGGTTGAGTGGATGGTGGTGTAGGTTTGCAGAGAGGCAGCGCTGCTACAACACATGTAGGAAGACGAAAAACTTTTCACAAACAACAATGGCAAGTGGAAGTACAAAGACACAGGAGTTTCTTTTCTCGACAACAAATTTGTCTGGATAGTTTTGTCTGGATAACAAACCGAGCACGATAAGCGGTACACATGTTGCTTGGAAGACGGCCAAAGCTGTTGTTGTTCCTGGTACGCGCACAAAGCCTTCATGTATAAGAGTACTTACATATGAAGACTTACACTTTAACTCACGCTCTGACTTTGGTTTACACAGAGCTGCATGGAGGAGCGTTTTGAAAACTCTCACACTGGACAATGGTTTCAAAAGTTTGTAAATTCGGGCACTTCGTGTAGTGTTCCCATGTAAACGCTAGGCCAAAACGCAATGAAAACGTATCAGATTTGACTGTATTCTGCCTCGTGTAAGCAGCCCCTCAGCTAACAAATCTATTCATGCACATCTACACACCACTGACGCAGCAGTGAGAGCAACTTGGGGTTGAGTGTCTTATCTAAAGACACATCGCTATGTGACAGCTGGAGCTGGACTTGAATATGCAGCCTTTTCGATGCACTAGCAGACTGTGCCAATGACGTACCAGAACCTCTTCTCTGTGCTATGACCAGCATTATCAAAATTTCATCAAAATCTGCAGAGAACTTTTGGACACAGACAGAAAATGACAGACAGTTACATGCACGCAAAGACATAACCTGCTTGGTGGAGGTAAAAACAACTTCACCTGTACAGTAAGCTACTCTTTGTTTTCTTCTTACTAAAAAACATGATCAACAGACAACAGCAAACAGCAATGTTAAATGGATGTTTCACAGACATAAACTTAATTTAAGTCACTTTGAGACTTTGAAAGTGAAGCTCACACTTCTACCTGTCATGTTCTATGGGTGTTTAACTTTTTTAGGGGCATTTTCTGTCTTTATTAAATAGTAGAGAGAGAGAGAGAGAGAGAGAGAGAGAGAGAGATCATGAATAATCTTGTGAAAGAGAGCAGGGGAGGACAACCAGCAAATGGACCTCAGGCTGGATTTGAACCTGGGCCAGCTAAAGCATAAATGAGATGTTCCTGATTGCTTACCACTCCATCGTATGTTAGTTGTAGCATTTGCACATAATCATAACACCCCATTTTGAATCAAAAGTAACATGGTATCTAAGCTTTCTTTTAATTAGAACCTGTAATGGTATAAATGCTTAAGACATTTTATTTCCATTATTTACTTGTTACAAAAAAATCAAATAATCAGTAATAAATTACAAGTAACTACTGACTGTCCAGGATTGGAATTAACGCAATATAAGAATGTTGAGTTTTTGTCTCATGCAGTCTGTTGTTTAGATAACAAACTCGGCAGAAATTCATGGGATTGATATTAGCTGTGAGCATTATCAGGTCAACTTATTTAACCTATGAGCCACTATTGCAGTCGAGTTTAACAAAGGAAAACAACTTTACATCCAAGACCTTTCCCCCATCGCATTTCTGATACAGAGCAGCAGCGATGGTAGGTGCTGGCATTTCTCTTGCCTTGGTGTACACTATGTGCTGGCACAGTTTGTCATGTGTCACATGTCAGAAAACAATATTTGGTCTGGTGGTTACAACAGTCTTCTGTTACATAAAAACTCATGAAGCATAATTTTAGGGGGTTGTATGGGTAGGAAACTGATTCTTCCAAAAGTGTCACAGCATATTGTGATAAACTGGCCATAGCAAATATATGATGGATTTGTTTTACTTTTTAAACTAAATGGTCTTTGCTGCCAACTAGTTGCCAGAGGCTTAACTGCAATACAGAATCAATGTGTTCAATTTATTTTACTTATAAATCAATTAAATAATGATAACGTACAATAAGAAACTGACATTTCAATATGGATGTTGTGCTGCAGATATATCATCATACTGGTGTATCAATATTTTTTCACGCTCCAAATATTTCCAATTTCAAAAAGTCTTTAACTTCTCTTCTAGCATCAAAAACAAAAATAACAGCAGTACAGACAACAACAGTTGGGAAGGAAAAGTCCAATACAAAGATACAAATCTTTTACTCAAAATATACTCACAACAAGTTCTGAAGATTTGTGCTTCTGTGCATCCACAGCTCACCTGCACATGCACAGGTTAAAACTTTGCACAAGGGAGGAGGATTATTAAGCGAGTGTGTCCTGGCCAGTCAGGGTGGTGTCTATCAAGTGCAGTGGAGCGCTTCCACAAAGTCTAGTCTGGAGCAGAGAGGAAGGCAATTTATGTCCGTCAAAGTGCTGGCCTCCACCTGGGGGACAGGATGTAGTGAGAACCCAGAGCGATGGCCTGCATCCTAAACAACTCTATGAGCTGCCATCAGCCCTGCAGTAAACACGGGACTCCAACAGTTACCAGAGTTATCCCCCTCCAAGACTGGACACAGTCTAGGATCCTGTGGTTGAGCTCTCCTGGCCGTTTCAAGGTCAAGGCTGAAACCAGAGGTGGCTGCCAGTGGAGACAAGACTTGTAGAGTCAGTTCCTCAGATATCATGGAAGATATTTTTGACATAGTAGGGCTCATTTTATCAGTGTTTCCCACAAATTGAACTCCACTGTCACTTAAGAGTGTCTAGAAAGTTCCTACAGCCTGATTTCACGACATCTTGATTTTTTGACGGAATATAATCAGCAAAGCATTCAATAGAGATGACAATAATAGACAGTAGCAGGTGGTTAACTGAATATTCAATAGTCACTAGAAGTAAGCATTAAGTCCAAAACAACTGCATACAAAGCTTCAATTTTAACAGAAAATATAAATCTTCAGTGCGGTTTAAAATACGTATGTACACTATGTATGCTAACATATACACCTCATGTTTATGTCAGCAATGTACACATGAGGAGTCAACAAATGCAGGACCATACAGGACTGTCAAGGTTTTGGAATGTTAGACAGAGCCATTAAAGCTACCCCAGCTGAAGATTTTTTTGTCTTATATTATCCTCTTTCATGAAAGTCACATATATTGGAAAATATTTTTTTGAATGGTTTTCATAGCCTCCAAAACTCTGGAAAACGTGGTGACTTAAAGCTATGGTCTACGATTTGGAAGCTTTGTACATATTAATAACACCGTTTATAAGGCTGTTATGGTCCTATGGTTCTATCTACACAGCATAAAGACCAAAAAGAACGAAAAAAATCCATTCAGTATATCCGCTGAAAAGCTGCATACTAGCTGACCAATCAAACCTAAGAACCTGCGACTATTAATTGGTCCGTGAGTTAGTCCATGAGTCCATCCAATCCTCGTCTTCCTCGCTACGCAGTACGCAGCGTCTTGCCCATGGTCCCGCCTCCTCCCCTCTACCTCCGGTGAGCAGCTAGCAGCGTTAGCTACTGAACTATCATGGAGCCGGAAAAGCCTAGTGCCGAGACCGAAGCCGCCTCCCTCTCCCGCGGGGCCCAACGGAGCTCTGCCCGCGGGTTGAGGCCTGTTAGCGGGCTAACGGCTAACGAATAGCCTCAGCCGGCCGTCAGACCTTCAGCATCGGCCGTTTCACCCCTGGTTGATCAGGTAATGGCTTTGTTTACTACAGTGGGAGATGTCTGCTGAATAACTCTGGTTAGTTTGTGCCTGCACGGGCTAATAACTTGTAGGGGAGTGGGTTAGCCTGTTAGCCGCTAATCGTTAGCACTGTAAGCTGAGCTGGGGAGGACAGGCTGAGAAAGATAAATCCTCCCCCACACTCGGCTCCGCTCTGGCGGCGCCAAACCCGCATTGCCGCCGGTCCAGTTGAAATGGCTACTGCTGTGTGTTATAATGGAGATGTCTGTCGTGTTTGATACTTTCAGTTGAGCTGAGCTGTTTTGGGTTGAGTTTGCTGCTGATATATTGTGCTAGTCGCTCGTAGCTCAGTCCGAGGGGGCTTTATGAGGCGTCACGAGCTGGGGGCGGGATCTTGGAACACGGAGGGGAGAGGTGAGGGAAGGAGGGGCAGGCTGCGGTTTCAAATCGTAGACCACAGCTTTAAGTTTAGGTCTGAACTGCAGGCAATTTAATGTCTGTACTTGAGAGGAATTGGTCTTGTAATACTGAAAGTACTTAGCAAAGATTGTTTCAAGAAGCCACCATGCCAGCTTAAAGGTCCCATTCTCTGTAAAATTAATTTTCTTTTCTTTGGATAATGCTGCTTTCTTAATTCATGCAGAAATGCACTTGGCCTCTTCAAAGAAGATGCTTCTTAAAACATTGTCTTTTTGTGTCCTAGGATTTACTACCTAATAGTTATATAGCCTCCACCTACATGTCTGTTTTCCTCTTGTTGTGGGTTAATTCCATGAATAATTAGAAAATCCACTCTACAGTCTGTAACCCCCTCTCCTCCTCCTATCAGACATCATTTGGGAAGCCAATCAGCACAGCACTTAACATCATAGCCTCCTGTAGCGATCCGGTCCCTCAGATCAGTGCATTTAAAGAGGCAGGGGGAAAGTGCTGCATATGATCCTCTTGAAATGTTCCATTTTTTTATTAACCCAATTTAAAATCTTTGCATAATAGACATTCAAGACACAGTGTAAACAGTCAAACACACTAAGACATGGGACCTTGAATATAAAGTTGTTTTTTGTAGTATATATGCACTTATACAAAAAAAATACATGTTTTTATTTTGTGCCTTCACTGTAAGCATATTGGATTAGAGCTGCAACTATCGAGTATTTTTGGAATCGAGTACTCTGTCAATTATTTCTTCGAGTACTCGAGTACTCTAATAAAATATACTTTTTTGTTTTTCAACAAATAAATCAATTGTATACAATGCAACATGTTAGGGCTTTCAAAATGAGCAACCAAATGCCGTTTATTCCTCAGAAAAGGGTTTTTATTTTAACAACTTTCAAAGTTTCAACTAGTACTGGCTTAAAACAAAGCCAATACAATACTGATTTACAAAGCAGTAATGTAATTCTGCAATTATATTTGTGAAGTGTGTTCTGGAGGGCATTGTGTAGTTTGGATTGAAATCCTTGATCATGTTCTTAAATCCTGCATCCTCAACCATGGAAAGAGGACGCATGTCTGTGATGAGCAAATTTAAAATGCTGTAATAGTAATAGTTGCAGCCCTAACGATGTGCTATCATGCTAAGCTACGTGCTAAGCTAACTCTGTTTGACATCAGACACACTGCACTGTGTTTTCTTTTCATCCCTACTTGTAGTGACTCTCTGCCATTTCTTCTGCAGACTCTCTCCTTTCTTTCCTTCTCTTTTCTCTTCCTTCATGATTGTACAAGCCGCGCAGCAGCGGAGGTAGCAGGCGCGTTGTGCCACAGAAATGACTGTCCGTGTCAAACCGTGCACTGTATAGTAGTCCAGATATATATTTATATGTATAATCATATATTAAACGAGGCTTCGAGGCACAAAATTTAATTCGAGGATATTTTGTACTCGAGTACTCGCGAATATTCAAGGAATCGTTTCAGCTCTATATTGGATAATACTCAATACGGTGCATCCCTTACTCATTTCATAATTGAAGGCCTGTACCTCATAAATATGCTCAATAGCATTGTGGAACACTGAAATAATGATATGAAATTGGATGAACAAAAGTTAGAGTGCTGTACATATATGCCAATTAATTATTTCTCTTTGTATCTACTGTTTTTTTTTTACATTTTTCACAATAACTGTTGTTTCTCCTGTAACTGAAAGTAGCCAATTACAAGCTTTAGCTTCATATAGAAGCATCAAAATAGCTTCATAGCATTGCTGTTTTACTTGGATCCATGAAATGGAATGAGTGACAAAGAATAGTCTACATATAATAAGGTTCCTTATTTACTGTGGTGAATTCAGCTTGTGATGTCTTTTTCTGGTAGGGATCATGACTTAATGATAAAATTGAGTATAATAGAGCACTCTAAATCAGATACTTTAAAAAAGGGCACTTGTCAAATATAGACATGTTAATATCTAAGAACATACACACTTATTTATCCCCTCAACCTCAAACCCAACAGTTTTCTTTGATATCTTTAGATTTAGCATTTATTGATATTTAAAAGTAATTAATATGTGCAAAAAACAGGGTTGATAAAGACATAGCCTGACCAGTGCTGTGTGAACCCAGGAACAGCGCCTGCCCCTGTCAGACTGTAATAGCTACACTTGAAAGCTTGACTTATCTGCGATTTACTAGATCACAATTCCCGCACTGAAATTTTCTGTCACTATCTTCAGGCAAAATAAAAAAAAAAAATCAATGGCAGCCTCTGCTGCCCAGGCTACCCTTCAGAGATCTGAGGGGATAGAAGAGACAGACTATCGATCACTTCATCAATGTACTGTAACTTCAGGAGGAGGAGAAGAAAGGCTTTTTTTCTGAGCCTGAGAGGAGGGGCTTTGTGGGTTTGAGCACAAGGTCAGAGATAACAGCTGAATACTGATAGCTATAACAGTGCACCAATACCCATGTTGACAGATACCTATGTCCTTTAAAGACCTTTACTTTCCATCTACCCTCACTGCCATTGAGCTGTAGAGGACACACAAACAAAACACACATACACTGGGAGAAAAACTGCATTTCCACACCTATATGTGCCAAAAACACACCTACACACATGAACGCACACACCGTCTCCTCCCTTCTCAGGGCCAAACAAGCACTATCATCCCTCAATGTCAGCTCATCGATTGATCCGCTGCTTAAGCCCCTGCCGTGAGTCGGCATTGGTCAGATACAAAGCCACACAGGGCAATTCATCACTGAGCCCCAAACACTTAGTTTGACAGGGGGGTTGGGTGTGGGGACTGATAAAAGAGGAAGGGAGGAGAGAAGAGAAGAGGAGAGGAGAGGAGGAAAAGATGAAGCAAGGAGAATGAAAGGAGAGAAGCTGAAAAAAAAAGGATGACAGAGAAAGAAGGATTAATGTGGGAAAAGTGACGGCTTCTTCCACTCGGAGCTGGCCTTTGCCCAAACAAGATTTCTCAAAGTCACACCTCTGGCACCTTAGATCTGGTACACACCAGGTTTTGAAATTGATTTTGAAACTGTGAGACTATATACATGAAGATAAATAAAGTCAGATTTAATTTTTTTTTCAAGTAGTGTCTGCTGTGCAACAAGAGGATTAACTGCACACACTGCACACTAACTGACTCACTCCCCAACAACCACTCTTACCCATGCAGCTTGTAATCTTGCGGCTGGAGTTTAAACAAAAATTATGGACAATGTCAGGAGGCTGAATGCTTGCTTCCTGTGACTTCCTTGGCAGTTGTGATTTCTGTCCAGCTTCTCTCCTGATCAGTATAATTTTTACCAGTTACAGTATTTAGACACTTGTTTTTGCTACAAATCAACAGTTGGGTGTTCTGTTTCTGATGTCCATCTAACTTTATGCTTTGCTTTTACTCTTCTGGCTACAACTGCACCCTGCTTTGGCCAGCTCGCTCCCAAATTGTATTTTTTTTGTTCCATGTGACAAAACACAAGGACCTGCTCACCAGTCCTCAGTGCATATCACACACATCAGGATATCAGATTGTAAATAATTCAATATTTATAACTCCAATTTAGGGCAGTCCTGATCCTCTCTGAGACAATAAAACGACCTTAAAACACCTCACACCATCGTATCATCAGATAAGATAACAGATAATTAGGCTTTTGCTAACTTTGGTCGGATGCAGGGACCTAAGCCGAGACTTGGGCCGATCATCATGTAGTGTGTACCCCGGCTTAAAAGGTGCACCACAGCCTCCTCTGTTCAGTAGTACTAACGAAAGAATTACTGTATCAAAAGAAAGAGAAAGAGAAGCCAAGACCTTCTGAGGCTGGAAGTCAGGCAGCATGACACAGGTGGCGCCCACCCAAAGTGGGCACAGCAGCTTGTTAACAATGCCATGAACATGGTGGAGCGGCAAGGTGTGGAGGATGATGTCATCTTTTGACCACGCCCACTCTGAAACCAGACACTGGACCTGGAGGGCAAGAAGAAAAAGAGAAGAGGGGGTCAAGTTATCAAGTTTCTCTATAAACAAAAATTTTTTGAAGTTTTAAAATAAATTTAAATTTATTGCAGTGGCTTTTAGAGGCCATTGATGTATCCTGTGGTAAATTTCTGTTTATATTTGATACTACTACAGCATCAGATGGTATTGACAGATGTTTTGATACTGATACTGACACAACTAAAGCAAAAAAAAAAAAAAAATTATAAATAAACTGCAAGTGAGCTCCTACACCAACAAATTAGCACATTTAAAAAAATTCTCTCTTTATTTTAAATACAACTGAGGGTCAAAACGTGGCAAGATCATTGGCTTCCTCAACATCTCTGAGGATATGACAATTTATCAAACTAATTGTGAGTGCAATTTAACATAATCTTGATTCTTAGTTTTTAATCAATTTGAATGATGACTCCAGCTAAATTTTGCAGCATGATGATCACTAAAGTAGCAATTTTAATCCGGCTGTGCTATTTTTTCAATGAACTACTGAGGGTTCAGTTGTATAAATCCAAATGGATCAGATGAGAACTTTCCAAGAAACTGCTGAAGTTAGAACGCAATCAGATTTCACATTCATTATTTAAAAACTTCAAAAAAAAAACTTTACTTTTACACCAGTTGTTACAGCTGCTTAGACACTGTATATCTGTCTTGGTAAATTTAAAGCTTGAACAATTGTAGATGGAACCGAAAAACAGATGCAAAAAAATGTTCAGAAATACAACAAACAGTAAAAACAAATGTTTAGCAACAATGTTTTAGGTTTTACTCGGGTGATAAAAAGTAGAAATAAAATCAATTTTCCCTGAGTGATTTCATCAGTTTTGCTTTTTTAATCATCAATTGGATTTCATATCATGATTACAGAGATTTGAGTTTATAATCAACAAGACTGGCTACGGATACTGACTCCGAAACGGGACCACCATAAGCCACCTCTTCTACATGGACGACATCAAGCTGTACGATAGGAGTGAGCGAGATATCGACTCACTGATCCACACTACCAGGATCTACAGTAGTGACATCGGAATGTCGTTCGGACTGGAGAAGTGTGGCTGAATGGTGACAAAAAGAGGGAAAGTATTCCAAACACAGGGCATAACACTCCCAGAGGGCAGAATAGCAGATGTGGAGGAGAGCTACAAATACCTCGGCATACCACAGGGAAATGGCAACCAAGAGACCACTTGGCAAGCAGCAACGGCCAAGTACCTGAAGAGAGCAAGGCAAGTCCTAAAGAGTCAGCTCAATGGCAGAAACAAGGTTTGGGCAATTAACAGCTATGCCCTGCCAGTGATCAGATACCCTGCTGGGATAATAAGCTGGCCAAAGGAGGAAAGTCAGGCCACAGATGTTAAAACTCGGAAGTTGCTCACCATGCACGGGGGAGTCCACCCCAAGTCCAGTATCCAGAGACTGTACACTAAGCGCAAGGATGGAGGCAGAGGGTTAGTGAGCATCAGAGCCACTATCCAAGATGAAACATCCAAGCTCCATGACTATGTCAGGAAGATGGCCCCAAGAGATGAAGTGCTTAGTGAGTGTCTCAGACAGTGGAAACTGACAGGGAAGGAGGAACCAGAGGAACCAACACGGGAGGACAAACCCCTGCATGGGACCACCGACAGATAGTTTAAGTGGCTGATATGAACAAATCCTACCAATGGCTAGAGAGGGCTGGACTGAAGGACAGCACAGAGGCACTAATCATGGCAACACAGGGACAGGCCTTGAGCACCAGAGAAATAGAGGCTCAGATCTACCACACCAGGCAAGATCCCAGGTGCAGGCTGTGTAAAGAGGGCCCTGAAACAGTTCAGCACCTTATAGCAGGGTGTAAGATGCTGGCAGGAAAAGCATACATGGAATGCCATAACCAAGTAGCCGGTATAGTGTACAGGAAAATCTGAGTACAGAGTACAAACTGGAGACCCCAAGGTCAAAAATGGGAAGCACCTACCAAGGTGATGGAGAATGACCAAGCCAAGATCCTGTGGGACTTCCAGATACAGACCGACAAAATGGTAATGGCTAACCAACCGGACATTGTGATCATAGATAAGCAGCAGAGGTAAGCCGCTGTGATAGATGTAGCCATCCCAAGTGATAGCAACATCAAGAAAAAGGAACACGAGAAACTGGAGAAATACCAAGGGCTCATAGAGGAGCTGGAGAAAGCCTGGAAGGCAACAATAGTGCCTGTGGTCATCGGGGCACTTGGGGCAGTGACCCCCACACTGGAGAAGTGGCTCCTACAGATCCCTGGAGAAACATCAGACATCTCACTCCAGAAGAGTACAGTCCTGGGAACAGCTAAGATACTGCGCAGGACCCTCAAACTCCCAGGCCTCTGGTAGAGGATCCGAGCTGAAGAGGATGAACAGCCACCCATCCCACCAGGGGAGAGGGGGGTGTGTGGGAAAAGAGTTTTTTTTCCATATATATATATATATATATTTTTTTTTATTTATTTATTTATTTTTACAAATGTATATATTGTAAATGTTTATTAAGGAGTGGCATTGCACATTAATGAACAGCTGCAGCTGCATAAAGTCCACATCTCTAACAAAATGTTGTAACTAAGTTAGTAAAATTATACTGGTCATTGAACCGCAAAGAGATTCAATGTCATTTGTCTACTCTGGACAAGTCATTATTGTTGAACACCGTATTAAAATGATTGTATCTTTTAAACAACCTACAAGTATCATACATTTAAACTATGACAATATTCAAACACCTGACTTTGTAAAGACTGCCATACTGAAGCACAAGCATTTATGAGACAGGAATTAATGACACTTTGTCACTTTAAAGGTACACTGGTTATTTTGTCCTGTCTGTCCTTAGTTTATGCACCAAATACAAAACAACAGCATTTTCTTGTGTATTATACTGGAACTTCCGCTAACTATAAAATTGATCATGAATGTGAGAAACTGAACGGATCACAGCTGGAAATTGCTAGCACACTTGCAAGAGCACGCTTGCATGCAGAGAACACACTTCATGTTAATGTTTGCTGGGACAGTCTGTACACAAACATGTGCAAAACAACAACAAAAACTAGCAGCTCATGTAGGTCAGTGAGGATCGGCCCCTGGAAACAGGTTACGGTCACATGAAGAGCATTCAGGAACGCTGTGACACCTTTCATGAAGTTGGCCCAGAGGCAGATTACTTCAATTATCTTGAAGAGACCACTTTTCATAGGCACTATCAGGTATGTAGGACTCAAGCTGGGGCTGAATTAAAGCACACCCTATTTCCTTGGGCCTTAAACTTTAGATATTAAAGAGGAAAAAAGCTTTTAAGGTGGTTATCCTGAATCCAAGTAAAATTTGGAAGGGATTCAGGGAATCTATTTTCCTTCCACCTGTCTAAAGTCCTCCTTCACATTAACCTGATGGAGAAGCTCTCAGGGATCCTGACAACCTGATGTTGTTGCCTTCCAGGAAAACAGACAGACTCACTTAATCACTCACTCACTCACTCACGTCCCTGGGCCAACCAGAGACAAATGAAGCTCTGTCGTCTTTCAGAGTGATTTAATTTTCCACACTATTGGACATGTAGGTCAATTTTGTCTTAAAAACACTGGAAAGTCTTCAGGAGATCTTTAATGGCATAAATTAGTGATTATTCTGAAGGCTCAACTGGAACAAATGAGAAATGATGCTAATCAGGGACTCATCTTTGGGTGTGGGGTGCATGAACACTTCTTACTTGGAAAAAGAAAGTACATCATTTCAGTGTCTATATTTGGTCATTTTGTAAAGCTGCGGTTGTAACTTGATTATCTCTGCCTGCACTGCATTAAATATCTTTTGGACAGATTTAACTTAATGAAAATAACCTTGGATGGACTACTGAAGAAAGCAGACAGTTTTCGAATGACATTTAAGGAAATTAAAAACTTGTAATGATAGTTTCCCCAAAATGTCTCAGAACACAACATTTGTTGGCTGGTTTACAACTGCATTCATTTGTTCTAGGTCACAAAGTTTTTAGAGAAAGCTTTCACAAAGCCCAGACAAGAAACCAATTCACATAATTTATGTGCATTATTAGCACAGCAGCAGCCATTAATCAACAATCTGATGCCCAAAGACTCCATCTCCATAATATTTTGGTAACTTTGCAATGTTGGCTACAATCATATTTGATTTGGATTTGATTTGATGTATTTTGGATCCACCATTAATTACAGCAAATATGCAGTAGCTATTCTTCCTGGGGTCCACATATACAGTATTCAAGAACCTTTTGTCAATACATTATAGTTTACAACAAACTAAAATGAGTGTGATCATGGTCTGCTGAAGATGTGGATGCAGTGGCAGCTGAGGGCTATTTGGCAGATTATCTAATTTATCAGTACCATATGAATACAACTGTGATTTGAGGTATCTAATTACAGGCTTATAGTTTTCTACAATAGGGCATGAGCATCTTATACTTATTTTAAATATTCAAGTCATATTATGTAGACATTTCATGGATTCAAGAGCACAAGGCCAACATGTTGGATGATACCAGCACTCTGCTATGATATTAATCAGAAACAATCTTCAGAAAGAGCATTTTGGGGGTGCTGGTTTGGCGGAGTGGTTAGCAACCAGGCACGTCCCATATACATACTTCTGCTGGCTCAGGTTCGAATCCAGCCTGTGACCAGTTTGCAGAGTGTCTTCCCCTACTCCCTCAGCCCCTTTCACAAACCTATCCACTGTCATTCTCTCCTATCAATAAAGGCACGAAATTCCCAAAATATACACAAAAAAGAGCATTTTGTGGTTAACTCAGCATTTTATCCAAACTGACGCCATTATAGACTTGTCCTATAGATCTGATTCTTTATTGATTATCCTATTAATTCTTGAGGATTTCCTGTATGGATACAGTCAGTATATGTAATTTTATGTGTCAGCAATGCTGTCTTGCATCAACAAATGCTTCAACATGTTTCAGTGTTTCCGCTTTTGTTTCGAGGCATTCCGCCACAGACATGACATCTTGTCCAGCTGACATCATATCCTGTTAAATAAAGACTTCACACCACCATAGTCTCCTGTCTACCATGATAAACTTCTCTGCTCCCTATTGTTTGTGCTGACCACTGTTTGCTAGAGAACAAAGGTCATTCATTTGCAAGGCGCTGAGAAATGTAAGAGGGCAGCAATGATAATGGAGGTTGATCTTAAAGGCAAAATCACATCGATACCTCAAACCTGTTACTGCTTTTCAATTGGAATGGGTTCTCAGTTCTCATCCACATTATCTATCACCTAATCACCTATATGCTAGCATCTGTATACGGCATTTAAATTTACTTTGGCACAATGTCACAATACATCTGCAGGCGGCTAACCTATACTGCTCTAGCAAAGTTGTAAGTCCATCTCTGGTATGATCACAAACCCCCTCTTGACTAACAGAGTTTGTTTTAGTTTGAAGCCTTAAACATTTTGAATGTCATAGGATTTATATACATGACGTGGGTGATTTATTTAGCATAATTAATAACACAGGAATATAAAAAGACTCAATCTTTGATTTACATTCTTCATAATACTGTGCTAATCCATAATAACCATTCAACAAACCTTCATAGGCCACAAAAGCACCAAACAGGTTTTAAAAAGTCTAGACTGCTAATGTCTGTTTTATTAATGCATATTTCAGAACACTCTGCCTGTTAGGGGGCTGGTACCACGAGGACCAATAGTCCCATCCCAAAATGGTTACCTTCTCTTAACCACCAGTCATTTGACTCAAGCATTCTCTGATAACTTTTCAAACAGGGATGATATTTAGTATACATTTTTCCCATTTTTTTTATATTGGTTTTTTAACAGTTCTTTTTCCTTTTTGAATTCTTGACAATTAGCAGCAAGTGCTTTAGTTAAATGCTTTCCTTTATTAGACTGCAACACTTATTTTATTTTTGGAAAACCAAAACCCAGAAAAATGTGTCCTGTGTGAAAATGAACTTGAAGTAAAGCCCACTCTCAATCTATTTCTTAAAAGCCAAAAGTTTTAGTAAATCAAATCTTAGCAATTTCTGTGTCAAAACTTTGCAGAAACATCTTTCCTCTAATCAACATGATTTAAAACCAACAGAAAACACTGAAATCATTTACCATGGCTTGGATGTTGCTGTGCGTAAGCAGCACACCCTTTGGCCTCCCTGTGGTTCCACTGGTGTAAATGATCATAGCTGGTCGTTCGGCCCAGTTTGTGATGTCTTTCTCCTCACTGTGCGTGTCCGAAGCCAAAGTGTCCAGGTATGATGTAGGAGGCAGCGTCAGGCATGGCAGACCGAGCCTCTGTGCCAGTGGCTCCAGAGTTTCAGCATAGGGATGCCCTGCCACTAGCAAAGAACTCTGGGAGTCAGATATGATATATTCCAGTTCAGATGGAGGGTGTTTTCTGAAGAGAGGAACTGCTGTCCCACCACTCATCCAAGCCGCCCACTGTGCAACCGTATACGAAGCATCATTAGCACACAGGAAGCCGATTCTTTTTCCCTCTAAACCACCCAAACTGGAGTTAAGCATTGTACTGATTCTACCAGCAAGACCTAAGCTGCTGTAGTAGAGCTGCTTGTAGCTCTGACTGCCATTATTGTCTATGATAGCAACCTTGTCTCCAAATGCTTGGGCTCTGGCAAACACTGGTTTCTGGTTTGTCCTTGATGAGGGCACTGTAGTCCATCTGTGAGACTGTCTTTCAACCACACATCCCACCTTCCACTTCTCTGTCTTTAAAAGGCTGTAAGTTCTTAGAAAAGTGGCTTTACAGTGAGTCGTCCTCAGAGAGCAGCACACAGCAGCAAGTCCACCCAACATGTTTCAAACTTGTTGACCTTCACAAGTTGGAATATGAGGAAGGCTCCATTCTTGGGCTCTCTCAACTGCTCACAACAGAAAAGATCTGTGAATAAAAATTGAAAAAAAAAGAAAGGTTTCAAATATTTATCAACAGGACAATGAAAGCTGATATTAGGCCCATTCACTCCACCGTTCAAACTGTACCACCCTTTTGCTTCATCTGGTTAGGTGAAATAAAATGATACCTCACAGAAGAGGGTTAATATATAGGTGAGCTGAAAGAATGAGATTACTTTTGTTAAAATAAGGAAAGCAATCCAAAAATATGTGCATTTGCAAAATTCAAGGTACCGTCTTTAAATAACATTAACCACAGTCCAGTCGAACCTCCAGTTCATGATATACAAACCGAGTTAAATTACCAAAGGTTGAAACAGGGGCAAAGTTAGGCCTGTCACGATAATAAATAAATCAATTAACCGAATGATAAATAAAATCGTCCTCGATAAACTGACACGTGCATGCGTGTTTTTTTTCCTCATCTCTATCTCCCAAAGAGGCTAAATGAGAAGATGGCTCACTCTGTCCATCTTTCTTAACACTGGGGCACAGCGGTTCTATAGCAGATTTATAGCGAAGTGAGCATCTGTCAGACATGCAATCTTTGGGGGGGAGGAGGGGCCGCTCGCGCGTACACACACAGAGAGCCATAGAAGAGAGCTGAAGTGAGCGTCGTGAGGAGTAACGAGGAAACAAACGCTAATATGAATGATGGCACAAAAGATACGGTTCCTAAGCCAGCTGCCACAGTGTGGGAATATTTTGGTTTTAAACAGACTGAACAAGTTGTGAGCTCATGATCACCGACGAGCCGATATGTCTTATTTGTTTGAAAGTAGTGGCGACAAAGAAGAACGGGAGGTGCAGCGGAGCCTTCGTCCTTGACAGTCAGAGCTTACTGAGACATTTGGTCAGCAAAGAAAATATAAATTAAACGGAGCAAAATGGTGTGTGCTCATGGACAGTGTTGTTCGCTACATTGCAAAAGAAATGCAACCCTTCAATATGGTTGAATAGCCAGCAATTTTGCAAATGTTTGACAGACAGTACGGAATGAATGGGAGAAAGTACATGTCACAAACAATTCCTGAACAGCATAAACTCAATTTTATTTATTGTTTTTATTTTTGTGTGGTTTTTTTTTTGAGTTTCGGTTTACTTTTTTTTTTTTTTTAACAGAGATGGGGTCTATTTTTTATTGTTTTTGATTAGTATAACTATTTTTTATTTACATGCGTTTTTTTCCTAAAAGAGAGTCCATTTCATTTTCATTGGGTTTTTTTTCTCTTTTTTTGTTAGTTAAATTTAATATATTGTTGGTTTAATTTATTTTATTTAAAAGATCTTGACATTCCAATTACAGTTAAATACTTTTAAGAAATTAAAGTTTCTTGCTTTTGATATGGTTTACTCACTTTATTATGACATATAATTACATTAATGAAAAAAATCCAAAATAATATTGACAATAATATCGTTTATCATCATTAATTTTTTGGACAATTATCGTCCAGCAAAATTTGTTATTATGAAAGGCCTAGGCAAAGTTCAGGTCACGAGGACGATTCAGCCTAGTTCTGGATTAGAGCCACACTTACCTTTTTTGGGCAAAAGCTCTTTCATACAAATTGTTGCTCTGTTTGCAGGGATGGAAAAGTATAATCCACTATGAACCTAGTGAAGTAAAAAACAAAATACTTTATGGGATGAGTATTTAGAGTGCACTTTTTGTGCCATGTAAAAATAAGAACAGCTGGACTGAGACTTGTAAACCAGCATTCTCTTTTTGAGTATAAAAGTAAAGAATACAACAAAATGCACCCCCAATAACATGTAAACAGGGAAAACTGAACTTTAATATGTAAAATTATTAAAGACACTGATGAAAGTGTATGTTGTAGATCCTGTGAGGTAAAGCTCTGCATTAGCGGTCCATCTTAGACCAGTAAATTAATATTCTAAATATAAATATTGGTTAAAGGCCCTGGTAACCTGCACAGTTGTGTTAATGAATAAAGACCTTGATGAGACCTGTTCTCAGGATTGTATGGGTGTAGCAGAGTTGTTTGACTGACAGCTCAACAACCCTGTGAAATTTACAGAACCTGAATTTGTAGGAGAACTTTGTTGACCTGTTATTATTCAGATTCAACCACTTAACTTAACCCAAACAGGGCAATTTAAAGGCACAGGAGTATCACACATCAAAAACACAAGGACAAAAACAAAACAAGAGCATCAAACAAATTATCAAACAAACAAAAAGGCAAATTGCTTGTTACTGCCTCATAAAGTGCACAGATCTAAGAAAATGCTATTCAGTTAAAGTGATCACAAAACGTGTTGCAGACAACCAGCATAGTGGATTAAAACCTATCAAGATGAACAGGTTGGGTGGTGGCGGTTAGAGATTAGGGGCTAAGGGGTTGGTCCTTAAAAACAATTACATCAAAATCTGTCACCAAAGTCCCGCCTGTTGTAAACATCTCCCTGGTCTAATAAACCACTGACTAAAATCACCTGCATTAGAGTCCAAAGCCTTTAACAATGGGCAATAAATATCAAATTATAGTGTTCTGACTTGGGATGGGAATCAAAAACCAATTCCAGTTGAGAATCGACAACAACTTCCTCTAGGAATCAACATCATCACTTATTCTGCTTAGCAGTTTTCTTATCAACACCTTCCATTTTGTTCGACATGCCTTGTAAACCAAGGACATCCCACTCACATCAGAGGCAATCAGCATTTAGTGGGTGGAAACTCCAGCAAATTACAGAGGCAGTTATCAATGAAGCAGAAAACTAAATACCAGGAGTGTCATCCACCTCATCCACCTAAAGAAACTGAATTGGAATGATAGTGGCATTGGTGTCAAATAACCTTAACGATTCCCGTCCCTAACTCTGAAACTTAGTGACAATGATTAAATGTTTATTACAAAAAAATGACCAGTTGTCTTGGACATTTTGTTGTACTTATCTGGTAAAAAGTCTGAATGTTTTGTTTCTGGTATTATTTCAGCATTGTGATACTAAACTTGGTGTCAAAAAAATGTTTAAATACTTGAATTGTGGCTACACAAATAGAGAGAAAAAAATGTTTATCCTATTTTATTTTTCTCTCTGTACTAAGATATAATGATTGGGACAAAGCACAATGCATAAAAATAAAGGTAAACTAAAAGTTCTGGTTTGAAAACTACTCGGAAAGATTAGGCACATCAAAAGCTACTGAATAACTAACTTGATCAGATATAAGGAATTACTTTCTACCTCTGTCTACTTGAAAGTTGAATTGCATTTGATGTCTAAATTGATGAGTGTTGGACTATCACAGCCACCGACTCTGTCCACATAATTAAAAGCTATTGCTACGGATTTTTAATGTGTTTTTTTATCGTGTACTGTTCACAAAACCTCGCTAAAACCAACCAGTCTTTCCGTTTATTTCGTTTTCATTGAACAGCGCTTAGTTGTCTCAAGCTTTCTTTACAGGGTAAGACTCTATCAGACACAACTGGAAGAAGCAGATCTTACATCGCCACCCGGGTAGAGCAGACGATACGCAGTTTTGAGCTCATCAACTTAAACTCAGAGTAACTCAAAGCTGAGTTTCAGTCATACACTTTCGCAGTGTCGAGTTTATTTCGGTGTAAAATGACCACCAACAGATATTTCACTCTTTTTAGCTTGACAGTCGATGCAGTCTCCGCGAAACTGCGAAGAATGAAGGCACTGACTTAATCGAATAATAAAGATAATATTTCTTAAGTTAAATTGGCGTTCTGAAGTACACAATATCACCCATTTCTCAAATTAACCTTACCTAAAACAAAAGCCGGGACATCTTTTCGTGAAGGACAGCGTCACACGGTTTCTCCTCCGACATGAAACACAGTGCTACAAACGTTCCCGCCTCATTCCCACACTCTGCAGAACTAAACCCGGCGACAACTGCAGCCGAAAATACGGTGAGTAACCAGAAATTAGGTTTTCTGTGCCCTCAGATAAAATAAACTTGACACGATGATGTTTTATGGCAAGTCCTATGATTCCAAATCTCCCTCTCACTTCTCAGGTGGAGCTTTCTGCTTTAAAACAAACATTATAGGCTAAAGTACTTTCACACTATTTTATCCAACGCCTTATTGTTATTTTTCTATTTAGTCTTATTCACTCTCAGATGCGGACCAGAACTTTTTATGGGTTCCTAGAGGACCACAAATAGGGGGCCATTCTCACTATGACTATGAGGGGCCTTCATTACCTTGTAAAAAAAGTATAATAGACACATGGCTACTCCTTCAATTGATAATAGTTGCACAGAAATGTCGTCACAATGACTGGGAAACTATGGTGATAATAATGACTGAATTTAACTTCAAACTTATTGGACTTAAAGTGCTTCACTGGAAATGGGCAAATGTATTAAAGTCAGTTATTTCTGTTTTGAAAAAAAAAAATGACCATAACTTATTGCTACATGTTATGTAAACTTGGTGATTTATGCTTAAATAGTGGTCTCCTGCCTGAAATCATTATAAGAGAGCCAAACTGAAGTTTTGTTCATAAAAAAAATCTGCAATTAAACAGATCATGGCAATAGAGCCCTGTGGTTTTGTGATCCATTATCATATCACTTGTCTTGTATGTCTGATTGTCACTATTTGCTCAATAAAGCTTTAATCCACAATGCATGCTAGTATGATTTGCCAGCTGAAGTGACCATCAGTTGTTTAGTACTTTTCCCAGTGCATTGTGGGATACATTGAGTGCACTAAAAACAGTGTAACAGCGCCACAAAGTAAGATGTTATTTTCAGTATATTGTGAACAATATACAGACAGCCTATGGCACTATTCACATGGCTTCAGTCTGGTCTGTCTTCTGATAGTTTCAAACTCTCATCCCTGTTTTAATGACCTTCCAATCAAGACCCTGCTCTCGGGATGAGTCGATAAGGGAGGAATGGGTGCACACGCAGATACCCCACACAGAGCTGTGTTTGGCTTCAGATCCCATGCCAGTCCTACTACTCAGTGTGCCAACTATCTTGGCTGGCTTCATCATCACAGTGCAAGTGGGCACATTCAGCCGCCAGCTGGCAGTCGCGGGCCTCAGATAAGAGAATGGTACAGACATGGCACACGTTCAAAAAGTTTTCACTTCCCTCCCCAAACCCCCTACACTGCAAACAAGGATGGCATGTTCCTGCTGAAATTGGAGCCTTTGTTTCAGAGAACTCCCCTCCACTCTCAGGAATAGTATCGTCAAAGACCACTCGTTCCCTTTCGTGGGGAAATCGCTATTCAAAAGGATGCTATGCTACCCCAGCAGCTATGTAATTTCAAGAGAATCCTTTATTTGCTGAGCATTTGCACAGTCTTTTGTCTTTTTCAAGTAACTGCTGCTTTTTCTAAGAATTCAAGCTAAAAGGACTATATGTGCTCTCTGATGAGGCGAAGTAAGGCACAGACGAGTCATGTTTTTGGATTTTCTGCCTGGAAGTTGGCCATGTTTTTGAGAAGCGGGACTAAAACAACGGAGAGACTCATTCGCTTTTTTTGGATCCATGCAGGGATGAAAAGATGACTGACAAAAAGGGCGGTATGAGTCTGTTTATCAGAGATTCAAGGACGGGACATGGCAACCATATCAAGCTGAAGTCACATTTATGGGCAAAATCATGATCAGATCGAGAATTTAGCACAAGCTTGCATTCTGCTGCAGTGGCCTGCTGCCAACACAGCATACAGTAAAGACCACCTGAAAGGATCTCGTCACTGATGGCCAGAATGGCCGCAAGCCGGCGCCAACTCCCATCTTGGCAAATGACTGCATATGAGGAAAAAGAGAAAGAGGGAAAGTGGGGACCCCCCACAGATCTGCAAGAGAGGCTGAGATGGTAACACAAACCATGGGGAGTACCCAAGCATGTGTCAGGTTGGCATCAATGTGAGAAAGTCTTGGCAAGCTCTTCGTTCTCTCCCCTCCCACCCCGGCTCACACACAAACACACTGTTGCCCTGCTTGGAACACATGGTACATCAGCAGCGGCATCTGGCCGCGCTGACTCCTGGCAGCTGCGCTTCGTCTTCGCCAGTTGGGAGTCTTGGCACTGCCACTTCATCAACTACCTGTGGCTCCTCCCGGGTAAAAAGGCGGGCGATGAATTATTCTGAGGCTGCAGCTGCAAACTTGAATTTCATCCAAGATATTCACTGTAAACATATGACTGCCTCACACGGCACATGCCACCCACATACTAATGCACGCTTGACAACATGGCTTGTTTTCTCCACAGAGAGACTTGTGTGTGCTTATGTGATGGTTCATTTGAGGTGAAAGATGATGGATGCTCAGTGATGATTCTTCTACCTACATAAAAAACAGGAAGTACAGCAATCTCTTGACTGACAAAGACAGTTTTATAATCCTTACATGCAGAAATAAAGAGACAAAAATAATTCCTGCTCAGAGACTGTTCTTCAGCAGGCAGCTTCACCTTTTACCTTTGCGTTGTAAAATGAGATCAAATCAAGACGCCACTCAGGATTACACTGAAAAGAATGTCCTTCTTTTTTTAATGAACCAGTGGAAAGATGACCTTTCAACTTTAATTATTTCCTCACATTCCACTTCTAATGGAGGTTTTGACAACCAAGGACATTTGCCTGCAGCACTTTGAATACATTTGAGCCGTGACATGGTGGATTTCTGAAGCAAAGGAGGACAGTTTTGTGTGAGGATTGCCTCTTACTCTTAAGGACATTTTCCAAAAGATTTCCAAGTGGTTTCTTCTGGTGCTCGTGTTAAGCCCAAGACTTGTATTTTTTTTATTTTATCATGTTTTATCAACATTACAAT
This sequence comes from Scarus forsteni, assembly GCA_036419115.1. Classification (NCBI taxonomy): domain Eukaryota; kingdom Metazoa; phylum Chordata; class Actinopteri; order Labriformes; family Labridae; genus Scarus; species Scarus forsteni. Next base: position 3,758,203 of record JAZDUH010000354.1, on the reverse strand, counting down.
TTATATAAAAAATAAAATAATGTTACAGTGCCTGGTTTATTTTATAGGAAAAAACATTTATAGGCTCAAGTCATGATTTATAACATCTGCTACTCTGGATTTGTCTGTATAATTCATATGGTGCATTTAAAATCAACCTTCCTCTATTTGTCCAGTGATGTGTTTGGCTTCTTCTGACTCTCAATTAATGTTTAATGTTGCATTGATTTATTTTTTGCCTGCCTTTTAATATTAAAACTTTTTAGCTGTTTTATTCTCTACATTTGATAACAGTACGATAAAATCCTTCAATCCATTATGCCTTTGAATCACTGTTAGGGTGGGGGGCAAAAGGCTTTCCCAGTGGACATCGACAAGAAACAGGCATCATCGACTGGTTGCCTGCCAATCACAGGGCTGTCTTTGAGAGAGACCATAATTTACACAGACAGTAACACCTAAGAACAATATAGAGTCACCAATTAACCTTAAGAGCATGTATATGGCCTTTGGGAAGAAACTGGAGTACCCCAGAAAACCCACACATGCTCAGGGAGATTTAAACTTCCTATGAAAAGGACCCACATCCCGGTAATTGACCCACCAACCTTCTTGCTGTTAGGCACTGGCACTACCAGCTGCACCACTGTGGACCACTTTTTTTATTAAATGTGCAAGTTTATGTGATTATATTGAATGACAGCTAAAGGAATGAGTCCAAAAATGTCAAAGTATTTTAACATTACAGCACTTCCCATGTCTCAAGGTCTTTGGATTTTTTCTTGATGGATGCCTGAAATGAGATCTGTAATGAACACGTGTGGTATTTTAGTTTGCACCATTAAATGCATCTGATATTACCCCGATTTATGAATTGTAAAACTTTTTTTGTGTTTTTAAAAGAATGGTTGCCAGTGAACCAATAACAAGGATTACAAAATGGTCGAGGACCAGTGGAGTCTTCGCTGTTCTTTTTTTTTTCTTATTAACAGCAATAAATACAAGATAGCCACAGCTATGCACATCTAGATAGTCAGGTCATGAGATAATTCTCAAACATCAGGTTAGGCTGTGAAGTTATAAGTTGCTACCAGTGTGGTAGCTGCTTAAAAGTCAAACCTCCATGTTGTAGGTCATATTTGCATGAAAATAGTGTATACCCCCTGCCGACAACATTTAGGCTTAGATAGTAATTAACGTTCATGATGACTGAAACCCATGTGTTTCATGAAATTGTATTCGCTACAAACTTTATTATCAGCTACTACTCAAGACCAGATTATTAGATCACATCAGCTTTAGACCAGGAAACCACTGCAATACTAACTTCTTAATTGGACGTTTAAAATATGTCGTCCTTACCCCACTTCAAAAGGGGAGTCATAGATGTTATTTTCTAATTTCATACCCAAGGTTAAAATCAATAAAATAATTGTAAAAGAAGGGAATTAAAAATAAGTAATAGTACATGTAGAAAGTTGAAAAAGTTAGGAGAAAGTGAAACCCACTCACTGTGTTATAGTTCCTGGTTTGCTCTTGGCTACTTGAGCTCTGCTTGACCCAATTTAAATCCAAAACGTCATTGTTTTTCTTTACTTGTTTCGAGCGCATTAGCTGCCAGAGACAAGCTGTTAGAATCCGTCAAATTTTGACTTTGTCTCTTTTCTGAACACAAACACATGCACATATTCTCTCACTTTTTACTGTGGGTGTTAGTCATCTCACATTGACCCAGTGGGAGTTTATTTCTCCATCTGTGTCGGTCTGACCCATTTTAGCCCTCGGCCACGTCCAACTGTTCCGTTTCCCAAACATATGTGCAGTGGCGGGGGGATAAGCAAACCGTTGCCGCGCGGGACCTGCAGACACACATGTACACACACACTCGGCAGAGGGGACACTGGACCCTGATTTCCTGCCTGTCTGTTTCCCCACAGCATATGTCATCATCAATACTGGCCCTGAGGATTTAGACCTTAGTGATTTGACAAAAACACCAACACTCCTGCTGCCTCTTCTCCTCTTTTCTCTGTTGTTCTGGTTGTAAATTTACCCACCAAACAAGAGTTTATTCTGATTATTGCAGAGTTTGTGTGTGCAATGGACCATATATTCTGCCTCTCACTTCCCACCAACTGTCATGACTCTGCATCACATTCGTTGCTTAACCTCTCTTAGTCATTCTTAACCCATACTTCCTATCTCGCTATTGGCCAGCCCCTTTATTGGGCACTTGACTTGGAGGACACGCTGGCTCCACTCTCTGTGCAGATCATAACACCAGCCAGTGAGGGCAGAACAGGCCAAACAGAAGAGGGATTGGTGTGTATTTTTTTTACAGAGTGGTCCATGTTGGCAGAGAGACGATATCATTGCACAGAGCCAGGACCCACTGGGGACCGTGGGGTGTAAGGCACATATGGGCAAACAGGCTGCTGATGAGCTGCTTACATGAGCCTCTCATCATGGCCTTAGAGAGAGGGAGAGACACTTCCACCAGAGAATTTGAAATGGATGTATACGGTGGGTCTGCATTGTTTGCATTGGCACAGGATTTAGGAGTCAAGCTGTGATGCTATCCCCTTAGATTTTTGTAAAATGTCATCCAGATTAATGGAGGATAAACACTGTATAACAATAAAGGTTAAATAAAACCGCCTGAGACTTGTTTTTGTAATTTACACGCTCTTGGAATAACTGGTGCAGCCGGTGCGGTCAAATGGACGGAACAACGTTGATTTAACTGTAGTCTTAAGGTAACTCACCCTAAATAAATGATATCAAACTTCATGACCTATTGGCTGCACTATGCTGTAGGTTACTCTGGATTTTTTTGATGGCTTCCACTAATGCCTTATTGATCGCCCTCTTTCCCTTTTAACTCACACACATGAAAATGGAAACTGTTGTGCCAGACTTCCGCTCTCCCTTCTTATTCAGCTCACTAACTCTTCCCTGCACCAATGATGTCCTGAAAGGGTTATGGTATTTTAATCAATCATTCCAAAGATGCATATGGTTGCACCATGTTGCATCCAGATGTAAAGGGAAATATTTTGTTAATACACCCTCTGAAAAACACGGTCATTCAGCAGCTCGGATAAAAATAGTTCTGTTTAGCTTATGTGGCCATGGGAGAGAGAGAAACTTACATTTCTCATTCATCCTCAATTTGTTTCTTCTTTCATGCAAAGAAACTTGGCAGGCATCATCTTGTTCCGTCTTCTGCAAACATGCGCATACTACAGGCTCCCCCATTGGCCCTTAGCCACACTTGCATACAAAGAAGGACTCAAACACACACACATATACTGCCAGTCTGCTTGGGTGGTGTGTTGTTCTCTGGGAGACAGTGCCATATGTTGTCTAGCCTCCCAACGAGGACAGAGCCTACTGCTGCAGAGTACATGGAGGGAAACTCTACAGTACAACACCTTATAAACAAGTGGTCTGAAAACTCAGTAGTTGTGCAAATTTGTCCAGCTGTGGCTTTTTTAACTTTTTTTAAAAAGAAAATGAAAAGCCACAGGCTGTATTACGCATAGAATGAAGCCTGAGTGATGATAGCTGTTTGGTTATTGAAGGGGGCTTTTGAGTTTGATCTGCAGCTGTTGATTTGAAAACTCTCAACTCTTTAGTCAACTAATTAACAGATTAAAAAAAGGCTAAGTTGAGAGGTGGGTCGTAAACCCCATGACAAACAGCAACAGGCTTGCAGTAGCCTTAGCTTTATCTTGATCACTTTTTGTTGATTGATTGATTGATGCACCCATTTGTCTTTACTTTTAACATGCATACAGATGAAGATAAAGAACCAGTTCTTGTTAGTTCAATGTATATTTACAAAAAATAAGAGCTCACTCTAGCAAGATGCAGTCAGCATCAGCAACAGTGAAGAAGTTAATGAAGTTAGGCCAGAGATACACTTGCTGTCTGACTTGCTTTTGCATCTGCTGGTGTCGTGAGTGCCTTTGTGTATACTTGCCCGTATGAAATGCATTTTACTGATGAGTACCAAGAGAGGGTACACGCAGAACTAAAGCTGTATACAACTATCTTCTATGTGAAGCGTAATCCAAACATGGCAGCAATTACATTAATTTTGAGAGCAAAACAAACAAAATAAACATCAATAATCAAGTTTATCAGCAAATATGTTCTAATCGCAACAAATGATCAACAGCCACTGCATTTCATCAGCACTGTCTGCTCTCTGTTTCGACTGTATTTTCCTTGGTCTGTTATACTGTGTTATAGTATACCAATTGACCATATAACTGGTGACTTTGACCGTTTGACTTCCAAACTAAAAATGTACATGCAACAAATTATTTGTCGGTAAATTTGTGTTCCATTCTGTCATTTATCAACATTTCAGGTTATATTTCAGACTAACCAATTGGAAGCAGACATGTTGTTCAATCTGCTGGTTGACTTGTCTGTTGAAGGTTGTTTTATGTATATATATATATATATATATATATATATATATATATATATATATATATATATATATATATATATATATATATATATCTATATCTATCTATCTATCTATCTATCTATCTATATATATATATATATATATATATATATATACATACATATATATATATATATAATACTTTTTTAAAAAATGTATGTTTTTGGGCATTTTGTGCCTTTATTTATAGAAAAGAGACAGTAGATAGGCTTGTGAAAGGGGGAGAGAGGGTAGGGGAAGACACTCTGCAAACTGGTCACAGGCGGGATTCAAATCTGGACCGGCAGAAGCAAGTACATGGGTGCCTGGTTGCTAACCACTCCACCAAACCAACACCCCAATACTTTTTTTTTTAAATTAATATCCAAGAGGGTGACAGAAGGGCCGGAGACTCTGTTAGTTTTGAGGTGTACCAAATTTGCTTACACGTTTTACACATAGGCTTGTTTGATTTTGACTTTTTGCAATTAAAAACAACTAAAATTGCAGGTAATTATACACTGCTACAGTATGCACCAACTTTTTGGGGAGGGGAGGTCCTGTGGGGGTTCACGTCTTGTTGTCCCACGGGGGCCATCATGCACCCATGGCTGTGAAGTTAACAGCAAATTTATCTCCAACCTAACCATGGCATAGGGGACACAAAAGTGGTTTGAATGTGGCTCAGTTTTACACAAAATAATGCTAACAATGCAATGTGCTGTGTCTGGGGCTTTGTGATTTCAAGAAAGCAGTATTCTTCAAAATGTCAACACAGCACTACATTGGATATCTAGAGTGCCATGTGTTTGACATTATTGACACAGCAAACCCATGAGGGCCTAATATTTTTCACAGAGAAAATCTTAAGCGATTGCTTAGAGATCAAAGATGACCCTACTCTCACGAGTTTAAAGAGACCAGAATAAAGTTGTAGGGGTTTAACAGTTCATAGCAAGTCCTAACAAAGTTGTGTGTTCCTTATACAGCTTGGTCTTTCACAGTGTATTCTACTTAAAAAACTAACTTTTAGTGTTCTTTAATACGTACTGAAATTCTTCCTGTATTACTTTAGCATCAGGAAATCTCACTTGTTTGTTCTTGGTTTAGTCTTGAAGAAATGAAATCTGATGATTGGTGCAGAATCTGCATACCATGTTATATCACAATCAATCATTAAAATAAAACCCAGATATCACCACCAACAAATCACTACTCTGTGTAGGCAAATCCAGATAGGGTCTGAGGGAGACACACACCACAGATAACTGTCCTGATGTAGGCTGTTATACAGAGTTAGTGACTGAGCTGTAGTATATATTGACCAAAAAGCTGCACAGGCATTTAAAAAAGACAAGATGGGGCCGTGTTAGATGGTAAAAAGGGGGTATTGTTTGTCTCCTTTCAGTTGGAATGAGCCTTATCTTGAAAACTAAATCATCTGTCCCTAATGCTTTGCTGTTGTAGTTGTCTGTGCAGTATGTATGCACTAAGTCCCAGTATCATTGTTAGTTGATAGGAAGCACAAAAAACAGTACAGTATGAGCACTTCTGGCAAACTGTAAACAAGCACAGAGCTGTTCGATGGATTGTAGACAAAAGCTAACCTTGAGAGAGAGAGCCTAACATTGCATCTGCACATCTGAAAATTCATTGAAGTCAAGGAAACTGAATAAAGCTTTGTTTAGTCTAACCACCTTGTCCCTTCAAGCCCTTGTGTTCGGCCTTATTCTAATTCTTGAGAGAAGGAGAAGCAGAAAAAAAAGGTTGCAGAGAGGGGATATTGTAACGCACCGTGTGTGTTTGGATACCTTTGGATAGGAGTGCAGGGGGGTTGATGGGTGTGTTTGTTGAAAAGGGGATGAAGGAAAGAGTGGGTGTAAAAGTGTGTTTGTGCATTGACTTGAGGGGTAGGGGGTGCGTGTTCTGAATTTATCTTATCTGTGTGTTCATTACTACTTTGCATTTCAGGCAGAGAGCTTGGGTGCTCCACTAAATCGCAGGAAGGATTGTTAGACACGCGTGTTATTAATTTTTTCAGGGTCCCTGTGGCGTCTGTATGAATCTTAATGCTGCTGACTGGGCTGCAGCTCTATCGACTTTCTTTAAAATATGAAGAAGCTTTGCTGGAAGCGCCTGGGGTCATTAGCTGAAGAGTAGGCGCGAATCCCTCACTGAGCCTGCTCCGGCTTCGCCATGTTAAATGTGCTCTTAAAATATTCATAATCATACTCTTGCCTGCCCACGTGCACACACCCACATGAACACGCTCCCACACAAACACACACACACGTATGCAGAAAGACAATGCACCGGGGACGGGGATCAATATTAAAATGTATTCCTGTTTTGGTGTGCGGTTAATTAGCTGCGGTTCTTTTAAACCATGAAGTTTGAGAACAGATTAACAATATCTTTTTGTACACAACATAATATTTACCTCTGCTTGTCCTGCATGAGGACAAAGACAGGATGCATATCAGTGGATGTTGACATATGGATTTTATTTATTCAGTGTTTACTGTTGCTTCTTAAATATTTTACTAAAGCATTTTGGTGTCATCTTACTGTGAATGAAATGTGCTGTGATGTCTGTTTCATATACTCACTGTGCCCTCCGCTCCACAGCAACAGTTTGTAAGTTTTTGGGGTATCTGCGCATGAAATATTTACCAGGATGATCAGCTTATGAGCATGTATTTTCAATTTGTACAACACTCTGTCTTTTATCTGCTGTTGTGACAATTAACTTCTCTTCACATTTTTCATGAACAAATTCACAATGATGACTTTATGCACATGTATGCAGCAGAACTATTTTATTTCTGACTTAAGATGTTTATTAAAGGATTAATAAAGTATGTCAGTCATCATAAATCATTAATATAAATGATTTTGATGATGTTTTGAAGTTAAAGGAGAAGATGAAACTAACAAATCTGCTGTATTTTAAGTGTCGTAATAATTCATCAACATTACTTTTTAATTTCATCATGTCCATGGCTCTTCATATGAAGGTGAGAAATGATACATCTTAACAAGGTATAATATTATTAGCACACGCAATAAGTTTTTATGCTTGAAACATATTATACAGTGATTCATTAATATGTAAAATCATGCTTAATACAACTTGTAGTTCACTTTTTTATACATGCATTGATTCATTCAATGTTTTAGCATGAAATATACGATAACTTGCGGACCCCATGCCTAAACATTACATTTTAACATCAGAATAAATGCTTTACAGAGCAGCCACACTTTGGTCTTGTATCATTTATCCATGAAAGAATTGAAACACATCCATAATGTTGACACCATTCCATGCTGGAGTTTGAATATTGATCTGTTAAATATTGACCCTTGATTAGTGAGTGTTCAGAATAATTTTTAAGCCATGTTTAAGAAACAATGAAGCTCAACAGCCACTGGAGGTGGAGGTGGGTAAGCCAGAGGATGAGGGTTGCACCGGCAATATTAAACAACCTCTGTACTTCATTCTCTACAACTCTGGCAAGGAAGGGGCAGACCTCTTACGTACTGCACTGAGCATTTCTGCATGTAGACATTCTTTTATAAGTCACAGTTGTAGAAAAGTTGCTCCCCCTTATCCACTGTGAAAGTTAGAGAAGACATCACTTTTGCCAGGGGTTGCACGAACCAGCACAGAAATAAAGTTCCTCTCAAGAGCAATCTAATTATTACTAAATGCAAGGATACATTTAGAATGTTCAGTTTTTTGTGTTTCTAACAGCGGCCATGCACAACAGTAGTGTAGAGCCATAGTTGGCTATAGTTCTAATCTACATCAACGGTTCCTGGGCAGGAAGTTTGAAACATTTAGAACAAACAGTAAAAACAGTTTAGCAATACTCCAACGCCAGGCTACATCCAACAAACATCATCAGTTCATATTTCAGTTTCTTAAGACTGTTGCTTTAAAATATTCAAGTCAGAGATCACACAGTCTGTTTAAGTTATCTGCTTTAAGATAAAATTTTAGTCTAAAAACATTAAAACTTGTGCAGCCTCTGTGCACAGCAGCTGGATCTGCTTGATTCCTTAACTGTAATCTGTCAGATCCATCTTGCTTGATCTGAATGAGTGTGCACAGCTCAAATCGACGTCCTGTATTGTGGAAAGAGGTGGGAGCTACATTATATTACCAAAAGTATTTGCTCACCTGCTGTGACTCACATATGAACTTAAAGGATCAGTTCAGTTTCTACAGCTTTCACATTGTTTATAGAATGCAGAAGAACAATATACTCACCCAGAAGGCTTTCCTGATCCAAACAGTGCTTTGGGAGATATTTAGATCCAAAATCGAGCGCCAGACATCCAAATAATGGTAGCACACGGTGCATGTATAGCCCCGCTCCTAAAACGGCATTAATCGTCCAAAAACTCATTAGTTTCACCAATATTTCATCATGGTCGGCTCTCGCTACTCCTCCAAGACAGTCCGTGTTGCCCCAGACATGATTTTTGTAACTGTGCCGACCTCTGAACTGAAGAAGAAGAATGTTTGCCTCCGCGCATGCGCAGTACTCTCTGGAGTAGGGATGGGCATTTTATCCGATTCGCAATCAGTGCATCGATGCGAGGGTCTGTGGTAAATTGCATCGGTTGGAGTGGTGTGCATCGGATTAGAAACTGGGCTGAAACCAGAATGCATCGCATCGTAAAAGCTTTGCATCGGTAAAATCCGATTTCATGTTATTATATATATATATTTTTTTAATTTAAAATTATTATTTTCAGTGTGCTGAAAGTGTTGTTTTTTTCAAAGTGCTGTTTATATGCTTAGTCTAAATTGTTAATGACAGCTTTGAAGGCTGAGCTCCACTACTGTTAGGCCTATGTCCCTGTTTGTGAAATAGGCCTACTTTTTTATGTTGACAAACACCTCCTGACTGCTTAAGTAGCCTACTGTAAGTGGTCTGAAGTGGTCTTGAAGGAACAATAAAGTTGAGTTGAATTTGCACAGATTTGCATCCTGATTGCATCGTGATTGCATCCTGATTGCATCGTGGTAGGAAGATAAATCGTATCATCCTGAATTGGTAGATGCTTCATGTGAATGGTTTAGTGTATCGTACTGTAGCCTACATATCGAGATGCATATCGTATCGTCTTGGGGATGGAGATTTCCATCCCTACTCTGGAGAGCTGTTCTTCTCTTTGCCTCCGCGTCCTCCTTTCGATGAGCTCCTCATCTGTAAACTCTGGCTTGAAACTGTAAGGACACCCATCATATTCAAAGTTCTCCTCCACAACATCTTCATCCGATAGATATTCGTCCATTTTGGGCGGACATTAGCTCAGTTGGTCGAGCGTCCGCCCATGTACGGAGACTTCCGAACCCCAGCAGCGGCAGTAGGTTCGAATCCTGGCCACAGCCCTTTGCTGCATGTCTTCCCCCCTCTCTTCACCCGCTTTCCTGTCATTCTCCAGCTGTCCTATCAATAAAGGCCACAAAAAGCCCGAAAAATAACTTAAAAAAAAATATAAAAAAGATATTCGTCCATTTTGCACAAAACTGGAAGAAGAAAGCTGTTGTGTAGCCAGCTGTCTTCCCCCGAAACAATGAGCCGCACTGCGCATGTGCGGAGCAAGCGCTCTTCTTCTTCAGTTCAGAGGTCAGTACAGTCACACAACATGTCTGGAGTGACACAGGCTGTCGTTGAGGAGTAGCGCAAGCGGACCATGATGAAATATTGGTGAAACTAATGAATTTTTGGATGATTAATGCAGTTTTATGAGCGGCGCTGTATGCCCCGTGTGCTACCATTATACAGATGTCCGCCGCTCGATTTTGGATCTAAATATCTCCCGAAGCACTGTTTGGATCAGGAAAGCCTTCTGGGTGAGTATATTGTTCTACTTCATTCTATAAACAATGTGAAAGCTGTAGAAACTGAACTTATCCTTTAAGTTCATATGTGAGTCACAGCAGGTGAGCAAATACTTTTGGTAATATAGTGTATGTGCAAGATGACAGCAGGAAGTGACTGCTTGTAGAGATTAGCATAGACGCTAACAGCCTCAATCACCATTTTATAAGACCTAGACCACATTTCTTTGTTAAATGAAAAACAAACACTGAAAGCACGATAATGTTATGCTCCACTTTTGACATGTTTTACAGCATGTCAAAAGTAGAGTGGCTTGCAATTTATATTCTATGCCTCTGCAGAACCACCTGTCTACTATTATGTGATAGGCCTGTTATGAATGTGATTGACAGAAAGATCACCTGCCAGATTTGCTTTTGAAAGGTTCTGTCCATTCCCAAACACTTTCTTTGGGCTTGCCCAGATGGAGTTGTGAAATAAATGCTGTTTGAAATTTACCAGTCATTAAAGTGTGTCAGGTTTTGCAGTCTCTGGTATGGGAGGGTATTGGGGAAAACAAAAAGTATCTATAAGGCACTCTTTCAGGTAGTGCATCAGACAGCCTTTTTATCCATTGTCTTTTCACTTACAAGTCAATAAAACCTATATATTTTTACAGTCTACAGAGACAAGTAATTTTAATGATTAAACCCTAAAAATACCTGCACGGGAACTTTTGTTTCATTTCCTTCCCTGTCTGTGTACTCTCCTTTCAAGTCATATGTCTGCAGAGACGTATAGACATATAACTTATTTAAGGTGAGTGAGTGGACTGTGAAAGTGGGGTTAAAAGCAAATAAAGTCAACAAATGATTTTGTGATGTGTTGGAAAATATGGAAGAATTGTCAGAAGTTACAGATCAATCTTGTCCCTTTGTCTGATGCACTGGCAAAGCATTAACATTTTTTCTCACTGTGATGGCCATCATGATCCAGCTTTTATTTAACTGCATTTTCAACTAAAATGAGTTTGAAAGACTGTCCTTACTCATCTTAAGGCCATTGAAAACATCAGTAATAAAACAAATTCAACTCTGGCAGATAAAAATGAGAAATGCAATAATAGGCCTTCAAGTATGTATTTATTCTCATGATGCCCTTCAACTGCACTTTATCCCCATTAAAAAGCGACTGTGTATGCATCCTCTGGTTTGTTGAAATAACTCAGGTTAAAACAGTAAAAAGAACTAATCATTAGTGTGAACACTGCCATGACAGTGCTATTTTTACCCCAGGGGTAATTTGAACAGGGGTTAAGTTACAGCCCATCAAAGGAGTCCAACATGTGCTAGACAGGTGCGTCGATGGAAACCGGGCCAAAACAATCACGTTGCCACAGAAAGGCACAGGCTGCCTAATTGATGATTGTTTGTGTGGCACGCTGCTGGACAATGGATGCAGGCTGGCAGATGTATCAGGGGGGCCAATGATACACACAAATCCACCCAGAACAATAGCAGGGGAACAATAGAAGCTGGCAAGCACACGTGTGGGAGTGAGTGTGTGTGTGTCTCTGGATGAAAAGGCAAAAAAAGACAGAAAATGAGGGGGGGGGGGGGGGGGGGGGGGTGCAAATGGGGGATTGGGAGTCTATAACTAACTCACAGGGATTACTTTTTGACTCTGTAATAACTTCATTATCAGCGACCACTAACAGTCAGTTCTTTCTTTAAGAGTGAGTATTCCTCCATTGACCGGACTCACAAGCCATTATGTTTAAAAATATACTTTAGATTGATAATTTTGCTCTTTTTAAAATATCATTCCTGGGGTCCTATCTGTTTTTAGTCTTTTCATTCCCCTAAAGAAGAAACAATTAAGAAAAGCAGTTACACATACATCCTTTTAAAGGCACATTTTCCTTCTAAGTAACCCTTATACTTACCAATGCACTATATATTATTTGTGTATATATTTATATATTTCTGATATTTGATTTTCTTTAGTGTGTCTATTTTTTCTGTACTGAAATGTTGAAATTTTGGACATGGAAAATAGATACAAATTTAGACAGCCTCTGTTTTGCTAGACCTCAACTGAACATTATCTGTACTGAAAAATATGTCAGAACAAATCTCGGAGGTTTTCTTTTTTTTCCAACCCCGACCCACTCTCACTCTCGCCAATGCAGAGAAGCTCGTTCATGCTTTTGTCTCCTCCAGGCAGAATTACTGTAATGCACTCCCCATCGGGATCCCTGGCCAGAGCCTAAACAGGCTTCAATACATCCAGAACAGCATAGCCAGGATCCTGATGAGAGTGTGAAAGTATGATCACATCACCCCCTCCTCAAATCACTCCACTGGCCCCTGTCCCACTCATGTTCCAATACAAAGTTTCCCTCCTCACTCACCAGTGCATCCAAAGTATGCCTCCCTACCTCACGGACACTCCGGTCCACAGGTACCTATACCTCCTTAACAGCCCCCCCCCCAAAAGACCAAGCTCCACACCATGGGGGATCGGGCCTTCTCTTCGGCCACTCCCAGTCTATGAAAAACCCTCCCAGACCTGGTGACCTGAGGGCACCACAGACTGTTGGTGCTTTTAAACAGGGAATAAAAACTTAGCTTTTACAAAAAGCTTTTGGTTGAACTCAGCTGACTCCCTCTTACCATCTTGCTGTTTTTATCATTGTCTATTTGTTATGTCTTTTTTTTTTGACATTGTAGCACTTGGAGATTTTCTTTAAAATAGAAAGAGTGGTACAATTAAAATGTGTTATATTTATTGCTGTGTTCAAAGGAACACATAATTATGTGAAATGGATGAAAGGTTTGTATGATTTTCGTACCTCTTGTGAAGATTTGAAGATCACAGGAACTGATTTTCCTTAAAAATAGCCTATAAAAACCTCTTAAATGCTTGGAATTAAATGATCTCAGTCCATGAATGTTAATGCAGCACACAGCTAAATTAAAAATAAAGTGGGTCATGTCCACATTTTGAGATGATTTGTTATCTTTAAATAAAATGACTGATTGTATCTCAAGGTTGAAAAGAGTGTGCAGGTTAAAAAAAATTAAACATTATGCATCCGTTTGCGGTCTTTTTTGTGTAATGGGGGTTTGCTCAAAACAAAGGTCCTGAGTTGGTCAAGGCTGTGGTAGTTGGGCCCTGTGTGGTATCATCTCATGGGGGCTAACAATCCCTCGAAATAGCAATGGGTCTCTCAAGAGTGCTCTAGTAACTCTAGGTTCCACAAATATGCTGGGTAAGTGTGATGGCCACAGCCACACATTGATAATATTAACTCACACCTCATCATCTGTTGCTTACCTAATTTAGATTGACACTCATAGAACTTCCTGGTTGGAGACAAAAGGTGTGGCTAAGGGCTGACAGGACTTTTATGCTGAAGCCAGCTCTTTGGGTTGGACCAAGTCTGCTGGTCTCACTGGGGGGGTTGGGTTTAAGTTAGTTTTGCTTTGTGTTTGGTTGAATGTGGCAGCCATTTTGTTTGCCCCCTTTGTTTAATTTGATTTGGCCAAATACATTGTTTATCAGGCTGCCTTCCAGCAGTAGTTTGGACCTGTGAACACAACTCCAGGGTCACAAGTCACAACCTCATACTGCCCCAGGCATTCTTCCATTGCCATAGACTACAAACGTGTTGGGATGTATAGTCTATAGGGGTTATATCATACACTTGACATGTTAGAATATATGTAGCACAATGATTTTTTAAAAATCTTTTATGTTCCCCAATAGAATATTTCTTACCCTGCCCGCCATTTTTTAAGCTGCGTGTCCTCAAACAGGGAACTCAAGTCCACAGACGTGAATTCACAAGTTTGCTTGGCTTGGAGCACGCCCTTAGTTTTCCATAGGAGCAGTGAAGTGCAGATTGCAATGCATGTGTGGCTTCCCTCTACTCTACAGGCTACAGTAAAGGGCAGTCACAAAATACCAGTACTCAGTGGAACTTTAAATTGGTGAAAACTGGTGAAAATTGTAAATGACTGTAAATGATCATAAGTGATGGCAAGCCAAGGTCAGTAGAGGGACTGTAGCAGTGTTATTGGTTCCACTTATGATTACAAACCAGCTGTTGCCTTAAATTGAACTTGGAGTGGCAGTGAGAGACCTAATATACTTCTTTTGCTATCATGTACATATTTAACTTAACTCGCCTCTCAGCTACTTGTGTACTTTCCTTTCCAAAGTTTGAATAACTTTTTGAGGATTATTGTACATTATGGTGTGTGTACTTTATTTTGAGTGGCCCAAAGGATATGTTACACTTTACTACTTCAATAAGGAAGTTTATAAACTTAATAAGGGTGCATGTTTGGACAACATAAGAAACATGACATTGGTCAAAAAGCGAGTTGTGATGAAGAGGCCTAGAGCTATAGGCATTGATCCCCAGAAGCTGGGGCACCAGTTGGGGAGGTACTTGGCATGTCTATGCCCATGTGTGGTTATCCATCCATTATCTATACTGCTTATACCTTTCAGAGACACAGGTGGTTCTCTTCCAGCTCACATGGGGGGGAATGCAAGGTACACCCTAGATCAGATGCTGAAGGGCAATTTAGAGTCACCAGTAAACCCTGTTATGACCTTTCAATACTTTTCTAGGGTTATAAACAAAAGGAGTAACATAAGGGTATCCAGTATTGCTAAAAGAAAAATGATCTGGGACTATAAGGTACAATTGCCTTCTTTCTGTTTCTTTTTTTTTTACAATAACAGAAAGTAACAATCAGAAAAAAAGGAACCCAGGATCGTAAGCAAAACCCCTTTATCAATTAAACTAATATTGGAAAAATAACTTCAGGGTGCTACAATAAAAATAAAAAACTCCCCAACTACCTCGAACCAAAAAGGAAGATTTTACCTTTAAACAGCAATACAATGGCTGGACTACCTGGCTGGCAAAACAGAAGAAAAAGAAGGGGTAATACGAAGAACATGGCAGAACACCCATACATTTCCTATTATGCAGCTGTGCTTGGAGTTCAATCACTGGGTTGGAGGCTGAGTCAGAGGTCTACATAGAAGAGAGAGAAAACTGGTAACACTGACATTTTGTTCCTATAGCTCCTGATGAGGGAATCTGTTGCAGGTGTTGCAACATGGCCAGGCACGCAGTTGGACGAACAGGGCCACCTGCATCAGACCAGCCGGAGAGCCTGGTGAGAACCCGACCATACACAGGTAGAACATGCAAACTTTATTAGAAAGGCCCTAACAGACCCCCATCTGTGTTAGTTTATCCATGTCTTTTTGTTTTGGGGCAAAATAATACCTATGAGGTTTGTTTTATGTATCAATGGTTTTGAATAACCGCAACAAAGGGGCTAACTGTATGACATCAGACTGTTTTTTACTTAGTTAGGAATGTTGACTAATTGTT